>OY728119.1:872740204-873340204 GCA_963277665.1 Viscum album | reverse complement strand
TAATATCCTTGAAAAATTCTTTCATCATATTTTTGAGAAAATTTATTTAAATAATATTTCATATTTATAATGAATAATTTGCATAAAAAACTCAGAAGTAGAATGTTTAAGTTTTCATCTGGTACACAACTATTTAGGTTTCTTATTAATTAATGGACTTTTTAAGACTTGATTAATAGTATTGTATGAATTAATAAATGCTTCTTACAATTTTTTTGTTAACTTAGTTTTCACTCAACATGGTTCCAGTAATTCTTTGAAGAACTCTATTTCATCGTTCAGCTATACCATTTTTGGGGTGTTCAAGGAGCTCATAAGTTATGTATTATGCATTTTTTACTAAATTATTTTTCAAATTCATAATATATGAATTCACCACCATGGTCACTATGAATTTCCAATGGTATATATTATTCATTTTTAATAAAGGGTAAGATATTTCTAAATAGAAGAAATAATTCCACTTTCTGATTAGAAAAATCAATCTATTTATATCTACTATAGTCATTAACTAAAACATATAAATATTATTTTATACTAGTACTTCTAGTTTGTGTAGTACTAAATAATTCCATGTGCAGTAACTTTAAACCATCAAAAGTTGAAAATATACTAATATATTTAAAACTTGTGTTATATTTCTTTCAAATTTAACAAGGATAAAAAAATATTGAAGAATTAATCCTAATGTGAAGTTGATATATAAATAGGAAATTATTAGATTTTTTTGATAAAGTTAAAACACTATAGTTCTTGAAACATATACCCCATAACCCAGATTTACCATCCATTTCTCTATAAAAAGTTAGATCTTAGGTCCTAAGGTCTAATAAGTTAACTGTGTAGTTTTTTTCATTCATGTCGTCAAAAAAAAAGATTTCAATTTATATACTTTGGACAATAAATTTTTTATTTATGATGTTCAAAATATATCCTTCATAACATAATCTAATTATTCTTATAATATTTTCCCTATGCCCTAAAATAAACAATTTGTTTTGAAAATAATGGTTTTCCAAGAAGAAAAATATTATAAATTCTCTAAAATTCTCCTAAAGAATTGTCACAAAAATTGAATTTTACACCATTAATCATGATAATATTCATGAGTTTTTCTTCATCTTATCATATAATGGGAAACAAACTATCTATATACCTAATTTTGTTTCTATAGTTACCATTTTTATTTTCATAAAAATGGGAAAAATTGAATTTTCAGAACCAATACTTATTTATATCCCATATTATTAGAAAACTAGATTTTTGGAATCCATATTTTTAAAACATTATTTTTCTATGTATTTTTCAATTCATTATAAAAATTATGATTTATTAAATCAAAATATTATAAGTATTTTAATGAATACTTATTCTTCCATTGTTTTCTACTTTTACTTTTATTATAAAAAGTAGACTTTTGGAATAATATAAGTATTTTGAAAATGTGTTTTTGGTTTTCTAAACCCAATACCAGAAATAATTATATGAGGTATAGTTAGTTTATACATAATATAAGCATTCCAATTTCTATTAATAAATTTTGATAAGTTCTTTTTCATATCCCAAATTTCATTATTTAGGCTAACAACTAAATCTCTATTCTCATTGGTATAAGTAGAACTAGATTTATTATAATTTTTTTATTAATATTAGTAACTTATAGGGAATTTTTTGAAATCTTATTATTTTTTTGGTAAGATCAACCTTAATATCTCTATATTTCATTGAATCTCTACAGTTTTTGTTTTCTAAAAATTAAACAAATCTAGAAACTTCTTCAAGACTAGGAAAGGAATAATCTTCATTTTATAAACTAAAATTTTCTATTCATAATAATTATAGTTATAATAATCCATAGAATCAGGATAATTTTAATTTAAAGATAAATTTATATGAGATTCAGTCGATACCTTTTCTATTAAATATTTATTTTTCACTATAGTACCAGTATGAAATCATACAATTTTAGGATTATTTGTACTATCATTATAATAATTCTATGAATAATCTTAATACTCAATAATAGCCTTATGATTTATCTTAAATAGGTAACTGAATGATTTATTTTCAGCTATTTTATTCATCATATTTTCCTGATTATGAAGTTCATTATCACTTTTTTATGATGAACTTCTATTAGTCTCAACATTAATTTTATTCTTTTTAAATGATTTAGATACATTCACTAGTGATATTTTTTTTCAAAAAAGTAGTTTATGTAGAAGTAAAAGATACTCCATTCTTCCTTTACAACTTCTTAGAATCTCTATTCAGTATACCATGTTATTTTATGAGAGTTCCAATAAGATCACCGAAACTGATATTTTTCATGTTCCGAGTATCATCATTAGTTGTTATCTTAAATTACCATTCCCTTGGATTAAATTCAATAATCTTTTCAACTTATTTTTCATTAGTTGAATATTTATCTCACAATTAATGTAGGCTATTTATGATTTCCACATAACAATGATTCATATTTTCATTAAGGTATTTAGGTAGAAAATAAAATGATTAATAATTATCTATAATCATAGATTTTCTTGGATCAATGACTTTGGTTGTTTCCAAGTGAGTAACTTATTATATTTTCCCAATATTGCTTATAAATTCACTATAAGAAATCTATCTATATATGATTATTGTCATTGAGAATTTCAATGTGTTTTTAAGTTGATAATTCAACTGATGTTTTGAATATTTACAAAAATTATAGACTATATTTTTCTGAAACTCTGTAATTTCTGGTAAAAATGATTTAAAATTATACTTCAATGGTCCTAAATAACATCTTAATCCAATATCTCTGATAGTAATAGTATTCAACATTAAATATTTGTTGTCTAATAGGATTTATATTTTCTAAAGTTAAAACACATAAACCTACCATCTATAGAAATAAAAAATAAACTTTATACAGAATATAGGTTACTATAAACAATTTATGAAAAATAAACAAATTATATAAAATGTATTGGTTTATAACAACATAAAAAAGGAAAAATACAGTGGAACCAGCTCTGGTATGAAATATATGATCACAAGAGTACATAGAAACACAATAAGAGGGGGGGGGGGGTGAATTTTAATTTATAAAACAAATCTACTAATATTAAAATCCAGCGTATATATTTTAATCAGTCAGACCTCTATTCGATAAATTAAATTAATTAGAAAAATATTTGTTTTGATACATTATAAAATCAGTGTTAAAGAAATTTTTATAAAAAACTACTTTATTTAAACACATACAAGGAGGAAATAAAAACATTAAAAAATATAATATGATAATTTATAAAATGAGTATGGAAAAACTAAAAGAGTTTTATATAAATTATCAATACATTAAACATTAGCTTTTAATAATGTATATAAACTAGAATTTAGGTGTCCATAGTTTTAACCTAATAGTATAGGTATATCTTCCTTAAGGAATGAATACCTCTGTATGAAGAGAAGAAGAAATCTCTTTCCCAAGAAATGGGAACTCTTGATCCACACAATCATATAACATTGTTTTCATATACATTGAAGCCCTTCATCACACCTAATTATAAAAACAATTACAAACATAGATTAACTCATGGAATTTACCAAAATCCCCACATAGTAGATGCCTTATGGAAAAACAATATAAATATTTATAATTAATTCATCACTCAAAGTAAAAAAGATGTTAAAAAAATATTCACAAAAACACTTTGATTTTCAGCGATGTAATATCTACCCTTTCTTAAAATGCTTATATTATTTATAGGCAACCATATAAATATCATATTCCACATTATATAGATTTGGTTGTAATGGATTCTGACTAACCCTTCATTCAATTGAAATGTTTTTCAAAGCTTATCCATCTGATGGTATTAATGTTTATACACTGAAATAATGGTATTGGATTCCACATGGTAGAATAAACATTTTTCGTATGATAAAATTGAATTCTTCAAATAATATATTTAGAAAGATTCATTCAGAGATCATGGACGACTCTGTATAATAATTTTTTTGGATTATATTTTTATAATATCATTTAATGAATATAATTATACATTTACTTCCATAATTATGTAAATCTTCATTCGACTAAGATTGTGAACATATTTCTAATATAGACGCATCTGATTACAAAAATATATTTTTTCTGAAACACATATGTTTATAATTCCAGAAAATGACTTTTCTAAAAGAAAATTCATAAAAATAGGGAAGTATAAAATTAGTAATGTAATAATAAAGTGTATATTTGGTTTCCAAAACTAATGTTACAATTATTTTAATGAAAAAATTTTACTCAACACATGGGTTTTCCCTACTATGGGGGTTGTAGTTTTCATACTATGAATAAATAAAAATTGTTTGTTGACACCCAGTAAGATTCCTAGAATCCCCTGGAAATAAAAATGTTAGAGGTTAAGTGTCCTTCACAAGAAATCATAATCAAGAATCATCCTATCCAACCTACCAAAACATACCCATGTGAAATTCCCCATTATAATGAAGATCTTCCATAGAGGTTTATGGATTTATGTAAAAAATACATGGTTCTAATTGGGCCTCTTGGTTTTGGAAAAGGGCAACGATCATCTAGAAAACCATTTTCAATTCAAAGATTTCATGTTACAAAACCACTCTTTACACTTAGATATGTATGCTCCTAAATATATATAATTAATTGTTTTCTTAATGTATATATTCACATTGATTTTTTGGAATATAAAAAAAGTGGTTACCTAAATATTTATATATGAATATGTGTGTAAATCTTATTTAAAAATATGTAATAGAGTTAGAATCCATTTTTAAGAACATTATAATTCTATAATGCAATTATTCCTTTATGAGGAACTGATTAGAAGAGAAAAAAATTATTTTGAATCTCAATTTTAATGAAAAACACCACTTGGAAAACTTATAAGGCACCTAATATGATTGATATTTCAAAAAAATTTATAAGATAGTATTTTGTAAGAGTAACACAAAGCACCATCATTAGAAAAGTCTTGAAATCCTAAAATAAA
Organism: Viscum album; assembly: GCA_963277665.1. NCBI lineage: Eukaryota > Viridiplantae > Streptophyta > Magnoliopsida > Santalales > Viscaceae > Viscum > Viscum album. The sequence goes on along the minus strand of OY728119.1, from coordinate 873,335,183 downwards.
CTAATTTTCTATATCACATTTATTTTATACTATATAAATTCATCATAATATAATGAAAATACACAAAAAAAGCTTCAATGAATCATATTTTTCAACTTCATGTCCTTTATATTGGGTAACCTAACTCAAATCATGTGTAATCCATTGCCTTCTATGCACATAATAAAAAATAGGACTTAAATCTATCCTAACAAACAATAAGAACCTGGAATAAACCAAAATATATAGCCATTTTAAGATAGTGTTATCCTAGTTCATTTACACCACAAGGGAAGGAAAATTAACCAATAATAAAGAAAAAAGGGGGACATGAAGAATAAATTCCAACATGAGATGATCACAACAAGATTTAGAGAAAAATCAACCAAAATAAAGGGAGAGGGAGGAGGGGATCCATGTGGCTGATAGCCTATCCTAAGAATCAATCATGAGTTTGTTATGGTGAGGGTGATAAAAACAATATTATGTTTTATTTATTAATCAAAAATGTTGATTTTTAGATTTTAAACACCTAGATAGTACACGTGGTTTAGCTGCATAGTTGGCCAAACCATGCACCAATCATGTGCCAAATATACGACTCTACTAAAACACAAGGAGAATCCAAAATGTCACATGAAAATGGCTAAGAAAACCATAATATGGCCATTTTAAGGTTTTAAATAAGTTATAAAAATCTTTACACACTCACCACATCTTTTCCTCAAACTGTGCTCATGTTGTGCGCCAGTTTCCCTAGACTACCAATATCTCTCACAGTTTCTCTTGAGACATACAGAGTTTCTCATAAACCATGTACTACATATCTTAGGAAAATTATAAAAGGATCAAATGTATTGGAAACCTCTATTTAACTGTAGTTAAATGGTTTTACTCAAACTATGAACACAACTTGTGCACCAGCCAAAAACTATATGAATCTCTAGAACTAAATATTTTACTAGGAATATAGCGTAATAATTACTGAAAATAATAAATAACTTGAAATAAATATAATTATATGTAAAATCATATTTAGTGTGTGGAAATTATTCCCACCTAAACCCCCCCTTGAATGTCATTTGTTCTATGATGGGAATCAAATCGAAATCTTCAACCCAAATGAATGAAATACTAGGACAAAATATCATAACAAAAAAATTGATGAAAACAATTGATCCCTTTGTGATCCCTATCTCCACATGTCATGACTGACTAGTCCCACATATAATGAAATGAATATCCTTAATGGGTATCCACACCATTTAAAATCAGAAAAGTGTTGTGGTTCAACTATAATAAGACAAAACCTAAAATTATACCTCTAGAAGTTATAACCTAGAGGGCATAAAAAAGAACTAAAAAAATTAAAAATGATAAATTCCTCAAAAAACAATTTACACTTAAAATTAGAAAAAATTGATAGAACAATATAAAAAATAAAAAATAAAAAAATGGGAAACCTAGAAGATTTATGAACCACTATGAAGATCCCAAACATGGTGTGTATCTTATCCCCAAAAGACACTTCTATTTAACAAACATATATAGCTGATAGAAATGACCACTGTAGTTACAGGTCTTTGGAAGGTATTAGAAAAATGGATTATAATTCCTAAATTAACCACATTAGATGTGTATAAGAGATGGATTACTTTATAAAGTGGAATCCACTTAAAAAGGTTCACATGAGGAAGGATCCTATGATCTATACTTCTCATCTAATAGGAAGTATTCACCAACATCAAAATAAATATATCCACTACTACGTAATATTTTCCTAGAAAATATAACTCATCTATATAGGAATAATATACAAAACCCTCACACAAGACATGCCTTGCTGAATGGACTTGATCTTTGAGATCCTCTTGGTGACCCTTCACGAACTGATGTTCTTTCAAGGAAACATTGAACACAACCTCTTGATAAATGTGTACCAACACATTTGAATGGTCTCCACACTCCTTAAACATCCATTGATCATTCTATAGGACCATAATCGCCACCACCATATTTTATTATCTCTCTAAGAAGGAAATACTAAGAAAACATGGTCTCACATAACTCCCATGAAACACCAAATAATATTTGATATTGGATTATGATCTTCTAATAATATAAAATATTCCCTTAAAACTACCTCAAAATATATTTTAACTTAAAAATTTCAAGAGTTCCTAAGGATCAGAAGACCCCCTCAACTACCTTAAGCCAGATAACTACCTATCTTGAACCTAGATCACCTCAAATGATTGTAAAACCTTAAAAGGGAACTAGAACCACCAATCCATCTTAAATCATGGTGGTGTAGTCAACTAACCAAGATACTCACAAATCCTTATGAACACTCAGAACTCTTTTTGGAGGTATACTCTAAATAATAAAATTAACCCAAATGAAAATAAATAAAAACTAAATTAAAATCCCACATCTAAAGAATTAAATCTCAAGTAAATTATTAGTCTGAGAAATTTATTCAACCACAAAACTATAATCAATTTGAGAATATCATCTTTCAAAACCATTTAATGCTTCACATTTCACATTTTTAAAATTTGATATCTCACGCAAAAATTTTAAACCTCTTTAAATTTCATATATCAATTTGATGATGTTTTCTCACCTATGAATTTATAAGAACTATGATTTTATAACCTTTTAAACAATCATGGTTCCTCCACAAAACACTTCAATTACACTATAAAAAAGCCCCTAAAAATATTCTCAAGGAAACATCCATTTTCACATTAAATCAACATTTTAATCTAAAGATGCATTTAAAATCAAACCATTTTCAATTGAAACATCATGAAAATTCCCTTTGAACATCCCAAATAACATCCAAAAAAAACTCATGAATTAATTAGACTAAAGGATTTAAAAAATGTTTTTGAAACTAAGGATAGTGATAGAGCATAGTTTGGTGAACCATGCACCATCCATCTAACCACCACTAGAAGGAAACATAATCAACTGAAGAGTCTCCACATGGTTTTCCAGACTATGATACATTACCATAAACCTATGATTCATCCTTATCATTCACCCCCAATAAATTGGATGCCTAAAAAAATCCATACAACATCTATTTAATCTCAAATTACTTCATCCTAGGTCAAGATACACTAGAAATAAATACGTATAGATCAAAGTTCAAGACTCAATGGACAATAATGCATGGTAACACAAGGATTATGACAAGTAAGAGAATACAACAATCTTCTGGACCATTCCTATTGAGTTTTGATCATCCTAATGTCCATCCAACCAAACATACCCAAATAAAAATCCCTAATTTGATACCATTTATCATAAGACAACCTGGGTTGGCCCCAAACTAGGCACCCTATCTAGCCTATGACAAGGTGAAACATGTGTTCCACATCCTCTAGGGATGTCTACTAGCATTGGGCTTCATGCATAACTCAATAAGGATTCGTTTATCCTATGAAACAACCAATAATCAAGGGAAAAAAGAATAAAAAAAATTAAACATTGGCAGTTGAAGAAAATAAATAACTAAACACAAATTAATGGGACAACATGAGTTTCCACCAACCACATAACCAGGAATTCCCCTTGAGCGATCCAATGCTATAACAAACTTAAAAATGGGATGATAAACCAAGTGTGAGAATGAAGATTCTTAGCATGGGTGTAAAAAGAAAACATTTTTCTATGATATACCTTTAAAGAGAAAACCATTTCACAAAGCTTTAAAAATGCTATATTTAAAAATAAGGTTTTAAGTTACTTTCAAGATATGAAGAAAATAGATATTTCATAAAAACCATCTCCCTTTTTTATTTTTAGTCTAGTTATAAATAAGTTAAGGACTTCCCAAAATCTATTTATAAAAACAAACTTGTGATAAGGAATGCATTTTAGTAGGAATTTATAATAGTGGAAATAATTTTATAAGAGTTTCAAAAAAATAGGGGAATGTATAATATAGGTAAAACATATATCATGGAAAATTTCTATAGATCAATTGAGGACACTCAAGACTTAGAGATTTTAGAACCATTTTTCAGTCTATCGATGCGTTCCTAGGTCTATAACCCACCCAATTTCCATTAACTAGCTTCATCAGTGGAACAACCCTACATAGACTTTACCTAACATGGGGGATCTAGTTTTTTTAATCAAGACTAAATAGTAACTATATTTTTTCTCCCACTAATATTTCTAATATCCCATGGCTATAGAAATAGTGGGAGGTGAGTTGGCCTTCACAATATATCATAATCATGAATCTTCCTAGACCACCTCCTAACCTGCAACCATGTGAAATTACACCTTAGAATTGAGAGAATCCATGGAGGTTTATTACATTATGTAAAACATTTCAAGGTACCAATAAGGCCTTAGTGTTTAGAAATAAATAATGATCATTTACAAAACCACTTTCAATTAAATAATTTTGACCTCTAAAACCACACTTTACACATAGGGACATACACAAAAATATATATATATATATATAATTACCTCTTACCCCAATGTACATAATTATAACACTCCGACCCCAGTTACCCAGATTCAATTCTTTATTACATAACATTGGCATGATACAAGGAATCATTTCCTGAAATACCAATCAATTTAGTATTATTTGAAACAAGATACATACATAAGTTCAACATTACAATTTGAAAAGAAATATAACACTAATTTATTCTATTAGAAACATGAAATCCTCCTAGATTATGCATGCAAGCCACACATAACAAACTTCTTAATATCCTGGGAAAATGAAACATAAGAAAGGGGTGAGATTAAACGCTCTGTAATTGTAAGCAATACAACAGAAGATAACATAAACAGTAGGCATGGTGAATAATTAAAAACACATGCCTTTACAAATAATAAACATGAACACTTTATGGTAGGAATATGAGATGAGTAAAAAATACCATAATAAAACATAGTCATGGGTATTCTACTAGTCTAATAACAACATGAACCATCAATATTATTTTCATAATTAAGGAATGTATAATGCTAGAAATTCTGAAACATCTTGTCACGACCTTGGCCAAGATATCTAAAAATGATTTAGAATTTGGAAAAAACCATATATCAAATTTGTGAAAGGCCTCAGCCAATTCCATGTCTAAATATCTCATGATACCTACCAATGCATCAAGGAGCTATAACGGGCTCCACCCATCACATACTAAGTCTAATACATTTCCCATATGAAAAGGTTGATGCATATCATAAACATTCGTATTAAAACTAGTATACAAAATGTCAATACTTTAACCAAAAACCATGAATGGTATAAAATAACACATCCACAGTCAATCATATCACGAAACCTTAAATACAATATAGAATATTTGTATCATAATAAATCAACTTCAAACAAGTGTAAAATTTATCAATGGATATTGACATATATGAAATCAAAACTATTTGAGAGAAATACCTCTTTCTATTTTGAAATCATTTAAGAGTAAAATAATTATAAAAGAAAAAATTTATTTTTAAAATATTATTATAATCTTGTAAGGTAAGATTTGATGATGTTATAATGGCAAACAATATCTGCACCCACCGTATAAGTTAAAATAGGCATTCTTACCTTAATTTTGTCAAAAAGGGTCATAAAGTACCTTATTTGGAAAAAAATAGAAAGATTCCTTCCAAAACCTATAAGGTCAAATAAGTGTATAAATGACCTTAACCCATAGTCTAGTTAATAGTAAAAATGTTTTGAAATAAATTTTTAAGAAAACAGATATGTGGATGATAAAGAGTCCCCAGTAGATACTTACATAAAAACAACCTTAGATAATAAAGAGATTTTGAAATTAAACCTTACCTTGTAATTTTCCTTAGTCGATGGTATTTTAACCTCTTATGTAATAGATAAATCATTGTTTTTAAATTATAAAAGAATCATATACATAAATATGATATCATATATGATCCTATAATATTTCTTTGTTAATAATATTTTAGTAGTATCATCATTTCGGGTGTTAACTCATCCATTTTCTTTTATATGCATGGTTATGTAAGCCATGTTTGTCATGGATATGATGTATTTTATTCATATACATAATTATATTAAGTTATTAAACGTTTTTTTAATCATAAAATAAAAATTATTCTTGAACGATTACGATGTGGAATGAATCTCATCGCGTTCGTGGAGATGGTAATCTGTACATACAACCGAGCGACAATATCATTATATTGATGGTGAAATCGTATGTAATTGGATGGTATATCATATATACAGAATTATTAAAATGTTATATTTATTATTTAAATCAGTTATACTAATTATTATACCCATCCAAAATAATGAAGTGTTTTAATAACCAACTACACCACGACGTGGAGACGGTCATCCGTACGTACACACATATGATGACTTTGTCATTCATATTATGGATAAAATAATGAATATGGTTGTAACATTTTTATAATAACATAAAATTATATAGAATATACTGGATTTATTATTTTAGAATGGAATCAACAAATAATGAGGAAGTGGAAGAAGAAAAGAACTTGAAAGAGGTGAAGAAATATTTATCTATTCTTCGGGTTCTTCCTTTTGATTTGATCAGAAGGGATCTTTAGGTTGGATTTATGACCAAACAAAGTCCATTAGGATGAAGAGATGAAGTTTGGGAGTATATTTGGTTTGGGGTTAGCCGATCCAAATGGATTTGGAGGTGTGAAATTATGAGAAGGGGAAGTAACCTTTCATAAGAGAGGTGAGGGTCACTTTAGGAAAAGATTGAGATGTTATTTTATAATAGAATCATATTCAGTTTATAATGGCTCCAAAATGATTTATTTCAAGCATATGGTTGGTATGTGTCAAAAAAATCTCAACCAATAGGTTTAGAATAGGTTTATCTCACCATATTAACCTTATCTTTTAGATTTAACTCTTAGTTAAATAGTTTGATATTTACCATGTCTCTTTGTATTTTTATATTATATGGTTAATAAAATTAATATAACAAGCCAAGAGAACCCCATGTGGTAAATTATTAATATATATTACTTTATATAAGTCCTTTGTCTGAACCATAAATTTTTAGGAATATTATATCATTTAATAATATAGTATTTGTTTCAAAAAACTCAATTATGTATATGTTGACACTATTTTGTATATTTTTTTTAAAGCCATTAAAACTTTATCACTTAGAATAAAATTTATTTAACCAACCCTAAAATGTCATATTAACCTAGAAAATTAGTATAATTTATCATAAGTCTCAATTTATATTTATTTGGATATTTATAATATCAATTATTTTAATATTTCATTAATAAGGTAATTACAACATCATCATTGTGTCATAAATAAATTAAATTATTTAATGTCTAAAAATTATAAATAAAATACCATTATGTAGTAAATTTTTTTATATTTATAATGAATATTTATATTCGAATTTATATTGTGTGTAACCCTATATTAAAAATGGTTTGGTTATTAAAATTTGAATTTAACTCTTTTAACTCTTCTTTAAATAAAATAATAATAAATGTCCTAATCTAATCTAGGTGGACCGAAGGGGGTCATATTGTATTCCTAAGGTTGTTTTGGGTCAAATTGTACTTATACAATATAATTAGGACATGTTTTATGGTAATTAAGGTATCATTTTTAACCTTAATTACCCTATTTACTCTTAACCGTGGTAAATAAAAGTCAAATGTGACTATTCACCAAAAATTATTTTCATCTTATTGAACCAAATTTTACATACTAATATTAACCATGTCTCTCGTATTTTTAAAATATAACTCACAGAAGTGGTAAAATTATGCATTATACAAATTTGAAAATACTCATAAGAGGTGGGTAATAGACCGTAAAAAGTTAAATAAAATTTTTATATATCTAAACATATTATAAAATGACTAAAATTAATAACATTGAAATTACATAGGTATTATGTATATATTTTGACCTTAAATAAATTTAAATAAAACATTTTTTTATTTAAATAAAAATTCGGTTTCAACCAACAATGTAGTGTTTTTCAATATTCATCAAAAATTAAATGTCTTCAAAAAAATACCAAAAATTCACTCTAAGCTAATTTTGATATTATGAATTCAAAAATAAAGTCTATTTTGAAAAAAAAATTATACAATTTCAAAAAGTGTGTATTTCTATTCATAACGTCTAGTTTGATTGGTCGCGGTGTGTTAGAATCTCAAAGTTGTGTACAATACAAGCTATTGCATTATTCCAAGGGAAATGTACCGTGGAAGCTTGGGGTGTTACATTATTCCCTCCTTCAAATAATTTTTTCCTCAAAATTTCTATAATACTACCACACAAAAACATTTGGGTGGTTCTTCATCATAAGTTCCTCTGGTTCCCACGTTGCCTCTTCCATCTCATGGTTTCTCAATAGAACTTTTACCAGATGAGTCGTCTGGTTTCTCAACACTTATTCTATAGTATCAAGAATCTTGATAGGCTCTTCACAATAAGATAAATCAGGTTCCTGTTCAATTTTCTCATAGGTGAGTACATACGTTGGGTCAGGAATGTAAGTGATACGTGGAACAAATCAAGAACTTTGTAGAGACTTGAAGGCATTGCAAAACAGTAAGATACAACCGCAATTCATCATATAATTTCGAAAGGTCTAATGTACCTGAGACATAATTTAACATTCTAACTGAATCGTATAACTCCATTCCATGAAGACACCTTCAATAAAACATGATCTCCTACCTGAAATTCGAAATCCTTCCTTCGGTTATTGTCATATCTCCTCTTCCTCCATTGATCTGCTTTGATGTGGGGTTGGATAACATTCACCATTTCCATCGTTTCCTCAATATGTTCTCAGCCTAAGAGTTTTTTTCACCAACATCGTCCCAACAATTTGGTGTGCGACATCTATTTCCATATAATGATTCATATGGTGCCATATGAATACTTGATTGGAAGCTATTGTTACAGGAAAATTCTACCATAGGTAAATATTGATCCCCACAAACCTTGAAAGTCCTGTGAGAAAGATCTCAACATGTCTTCTAATATTTGAATAGTCTATTCTGTTTTTTCCATCGGTTTGAGGGTGGTAGGAAGTGCTCAAACAAAGTTCAGTATCCAAGGCCTTCTGAATACTTTTCTTAAATCTTGATGAAAAATGGGGATCATGATCAGAAACAATCGATAGGGGTACAACATGGAGTCTTACAACTTCATTAATATATAGTCTTGCTAGATGTTCCTGTGGTAAATCTTCTCTTATAGCAAGAAAATGTGCTGACATGGAAATATGATCAACAATGACCCATATGTCATAATTCCTTATAGGAGTCTTTGGTATCCCCATGACAAAGTCCATCATAATATTATCCCATTTCCACTCAGGTATGGGAAGAGGTTGCATGACTCTTCCAGGCTACTGCCTTCCAGAATTCACTTGTTAAAAAACCATATATCTTGACACAAAATTAGAAATGTCCCTCTTCATGTTTTCCCATAAAAATTGTTCCTTCAAGTCTCTATACATATTGGTTCTCCCACAGTGTATAGAGAAATTGGAGCTATGTGCATCATCCAAAAATTCTCTTTTTAGATCACGTATATTGGGATCACAATGCCTCTTCCAAAATTTCCAAATCCCATCTTCATATACGAAGTCACTAAATCTCCCATCATATATAGCTTCAATCTTATTTTGAAACTCCTCATCATTAGTCTGATAACTTTTTATACTTTCTAGTAAATATGGTTTGGAATACATTTGAAAAAGTATCGATGTTTCACCTTTCGTGGTTATTCCCATATCCATATTTATTAGATCCATGAAAAGAGGACCCTTTACAACTCTCATTTTGTTAAACACTCCATGATCCTTTCTGATCAAAGCATCTTCCACATTATTTTCATTCCCTGGGTGGTAGTGTATTGTGTAATCATAATCCTTGTGTAGTTCAAGACATCTCATTTTCCTCATGTTTAGTTCTTTTTGTGAGAAAATATACTTCAAACTCTTTTGATGAGTATAAATCTCACATTTTTCACCATAGTGATAGTGTCACCATATTTTTAGATCAACGATTACAGCTAAAAACTCAAGATCATGAGTAGGATATTTTTGATCATGAATTTTTATCTATCGTGATGCATAGTCAATAACTCTATCATTCTGCGTAAGGACACAACAAAGTCCTTTATTTGAAGCATCATTATAAATAACAAACCCATCATTACCTAATGGTAGAGTCAAGATAAGAGAATTTACTAATACTATATCTAGTTATTAAAAAATATATTCACACTTTTTTCCAAACTAATTTAACCCCTTTACGTGTGGTCTTGGTTAATTAGTTAGCTAATCAGGGAAATATTTTGGAAAAAACGTCGATAATAACCTGTTAAACCACTAAAAATGTGTAGGTCAATTATACTCGTTGGTGCTGGCCATTCTTAGATTTCCTTAGTCTTTGAAGGATCAACAGAGATTCCATCCTTAGAGATAATATAGTTAGGAAAATAAATATCTTGAAGCCAGAATTCACACTTTCTATACTTCCCATATAATTCATTTCCTCTATGAGTATTTAGGATAATGCACAAGTGATTTTCATGATCTTTTTAACTTTTGGAGTATACATAGATATCATCAATAAATACCACTATAAATTCATCAAGATATTCCTTAAAAACTCTATTTCATAGATCCATGAAGACAGAGGGTTCATTAGTCAACCCAAAAGGCTTTTTATGTAAACACGTAATTCCCATACATGGTTCAAAAAGCTATTTTCAGAATGTATTCATTCCTCACACACAAATGATGATATCAAGATCGTAGGTCAATCTTTGAAAAATATTCAGCTCCATGAAGTTGGTCAAATAAATCATTAATGTGAGGTAGGGGATACTTGTTCTTTATTGTTATAGCATTGACCTCCCTATATTCAATGCACAACCTCATAGATCCATCTTTCTTCTTAACAAAAAGAACAGGGGATCCCCATGGAGAAACACAAGGGAGAATAAATACATTATTACTCAATTCCTCTAGCTATTTCTCTAGTTCCACTAATTCTACTATGGCCATTATATAAGGGGTCTTTGATATAAGCCTTGAACCAGGAATGAAGTCAATGGAAAACTCAATTTCTCATTCTGGAGGGTGTCCAAGTAAATCCTCTAGAAACACATCAACATAATCTTGCACAATAGGTTCATACTCTATTTGAAAATTCCTTTCCTAAACCACAGTTATTTCAGTCTCTTCCTCCCCAATAATTTATTTTATTATAACTATTGGGGATGGATATAGATAAGAATCATATGGTGGAATTTCTGCTCTAAAGATAAGGTACTCATTATCTTCATCGAGAATTGTAACCTCCTTCTTCTTACAATAAATTTTCACATCATGGTCCAAAAGACAATACATACTAAGGATTATATCAAATTCAATCATGGGTATGATGATTATATCTTCAAATAAATATCGTTTATATGCCTTAATGGGGGCTGATTTACAAAACTTTGTTGCAATGATACTTCCCTTGTGAGTTTTGACTGACAACTCCCTTGTTAAATCAAATTGGAAATATCTAATTTTCTTATAAAACTATGAAGATATGAAACATTGCGATGATCCAAAATCAAATAAATCATTGGCTAAACTTTAGGAAACCATTAAATTACTTACCACCATGTCTTTTGGAGCTTCAACCTCAGTAGTAGTGATCACATAAACTTGGTCTTGATCCCTTGGAATTTTTTGAAGTATGTTTCCCTAATGCTTAGGAAATTCATTTTCATAATGTCCCATGTACCTATAATTGTAGCATTGAACATTGGTAGGTTCTTTCTTCCCCTTACAATCACCAATAAGATGGCCTTTCTATTCACATTTGTAGCATACTAGATTTCCTTTTAGACAGGCACCAGGATGCTTCCTTCTACAATTATCACTGGGTTGAAATTTAACTCTTCCCTTCTTCCATGTTTCCTTATTTACTTTCCCTCCATTCCATGTTTTATACTTATTCATCTTACTTTGTGTTTTGGATTAAGGACCTCCAATGATCTGTATCTCCCCTGAGGTGATAAACTGCCATCACAACTTGTTCCCTTTCGATACTCCTTAAAGCATGAAATATTTTATCTAAATAATTTATCCATTTCTCATCAAATAATGGATTTGTACTCCCACTGAATGTTGGTTTTTTTGCCTCATGAAGCGGTCTAACATCGATCATCCACATTTTGGATCAGGGTGCTTCATATGGGTAAGGTTATTATTCATAACATAAGTGAGTTTTCCCAATATGTCGATAAAATGATCATCACCAGTTGCATCACCATCTCCACAATAATTATATTGAGTTGGAGGGAAATACCTACATGGATTACGTTCGTTGATACAGTTTTCATTCCTTCCACTACGCGCCATTTATAAACAATGGAATAAAATTGATTAGTTTATGAATCACAATACATAATTCCAAAATTTTAACACACGTAATATAAATTGAGTAATTTATGGATACAATCCATAATCAAAAAAAATGTTTTCTTTAAGGATGTATATTCTCATAAATTCCTCATAATGGTTTGTAATGAAAGTGTGAATTATCCAAATCATATCCCCCGGGAGATTCATAGCCAAGAGTGAAACAAGGCCTGTTGTATTGTACCAGGATACTCGGGGTCAAGCCCAAAACTCCTTGTCGGAGTTTTCACTCCTTGGTACATCTGTTCCAAAGCCGCCTCTACCTGCTCGTATCCATACATGGATGTATTTCTTGGAAAATACACATAATCTCTACAATACCAAAATTTTATGTAGTTCTTCTATAACAATCCTCAAATTCTATCTTATGGTATTGTGCTCTAATTAGAGTTTATCTAAATCTAGTTTCCAAGGATTGTACTAAACATTCTCTGATACCAGCTGTAATGCCCCTACCCCAGTTACCTAGACTCAGTGCTTTATTACATAACATTGGCATTATACAAGAAATCATGTCGCAAAATACTGATCAGTTTAGTCTTATTGGAAACAATATACATACATAAGTTCAACATTAGAACTTGAAAATAAATACAACACTAATTTATTTCATTAGAAACATCAAAGCCTCCTAGATTATGCCTTCAAGTCACTCATAACTAACTTATTCCTATCCTAGAAAAATAGAACATATGAAAGGGGTGATCTCAAATGCTCAGTAAGGTTAAGAAATAAAATGGAAGATAACATAAACATTTGGAAAGGTGAATAATTAAAAACACATTCCTTTACAAACAATAATCATGAACACTTTATGGTAGGAATATGAGCTGAGTAAATAATGACATAATAAAACATAGTCATGGGTATTCTACTAGTCGAATAACTACATGAACCATTAATATTATTTTCATAATGAGGGAATGTATAATGACGTAAATTCTGAAACATCTTTTCAAGGCCTCGACCAAGACGTCTAAAAATGATATATGCCTCAGCCAAAACCATATATCAAATTTTGGAAAGGCCTCATCCAATTACATGTATAATTGTCTCATGAGACCTACTGATGCATCGAGGAGATTTAGCAGGCTCCGCCCATCACATACTAAGTCCAATACATTCTTCAAATTAGAAGGTTGAAACATATCATAAACATTCGTATTAAAACTAGCATAAAAAATGTCAATACTTTAACCATAAACCATGAATGGTATAAAATAACACATCCATACTCAATCATATAACAAAAACATAAATACAATATGGAATATTTTCATCATAATAAATCAACATCAGAAAAGTGTAAAATTTATCAAAGGATGTTGACATAGATGAAATCAAAACTATTTGAGAGAAATATCTCTTTCTATTTTAAAATCATGTCAGAGTCACATAATTATAAAAGAGAACATTTATTTTGTAAATATTTTTATAATCTTTTAAGGTAAGCTTTGATGATGTTATCATGGCGAAAAATAGCCACACCTTCCATATAAGTTAAAAAGGAAATTCTTACCTTAAGTTTGTCGAAAAGGGTCATAAAGTACATTGTTTGGAAAATGACGGAAAGATTCCTTTCAAAACATATAAGGTAAAATAATGGTATAACATAGTTTATCCCATAGTCTAGTAAATAGTAAAATTTTTTTGAAATAATTTTTTAAGAAAACAAAGATGTGGATGATAAAGAGGTCCTAGTAGATACTTACATAAAAACAACCTCAGATAATAAAGAGATTGTGAAATTAACCCTCACCTTGTACTTTTTCTTAGTCAATGGTATGTTAATATCCTATGTAATATTTAAAAAATTGTTATTAAATTATACAAGAATCATATACATAAATATGATATCATATATGATCTTATAATATTGCTTTGTTAATAATATTTTAGTAGTACCATTGTTTTGGGTGTTAACTGATCCATTTTTCTTTATATGCTTGGTTAAATAAGCCATGTTTGTTATATATAGGATGTATTTTATTCATATCCAGAATGATATTAATTTCTTAAAAATTATTTTTAATCATAAAATTAAAATTATACATGAACAATTATGATGTGGAATGAATCTCATCGTGTTCGTGGAGACAGTAATCCGTACATACACACGAGCAACAATATCGTTATATTGATGGTGAAATCGTATGAAATTGGATTATATAACATATATAAAGAATTATTAACATGTTATATTTATTATTTTCATCATTTCTATTCATTATTATAACCATCCAATATAATGAAGTGTTTTAATAACAAACTACACCATGACGTGGAGACGTTAATCCGTACGTACGTACATATGGTGACTTGGTCATTCATATGGTGGATAGAATAATGAATATGGTTCTATAATTTTTATAATAAAATCAAATGAAATAGAAGATAATGTATTTATTATTTTATAATGGAAACAACAAATAAAGAAGAAGCGGAAGAAGAAAAGAATTTGAAATATGTGATGAAATATTTACCTCTTCTTTGGGTTCTTCATTTTGATTTGATCAAAAGGGCTCCATAGGTTGTCTTTCTAAACAAAAAAAGGCCTCAAGGATGATGGGAGAAAGGTTGGGATTATATTTTGGCCGAGTTTTTCCAAGCCAAATGGATTTGGAGGTGTTAAATTAAGAGAAGTGGAAGTTCCCTTTTATAAGAGAGGTGAGGGTCACTTTAGGAAAAGCTTGAAATATTATTTAATAATAAAATCATTTTCAATTTATAATGGATCCAAAATGATTTATTTAGAGTATAAGGTGAGGATTGGTCGAAAACCTCTCAATCAATAGGTTTTGGACAGGTTTAGATCACCATATTATCCTTATCTTTTAGATTTAACTCTTTGTTAACTAGTTTTATATTTACCATGTCTCTTTGTATTTTTATATTATATGGTAAATAAACATACCATTAAAATACAAGAAAACCCCATGTGGTTCATTATTAATATATATAACCTTATATAAGTACATTGATTTATCCTTAAATTTTTAGTAATATTAAATCAATTAATAATATAGTATTTTTTTTAAAAACTCAATTATGTCAATTTTAACACAATTTAGTATTTGATTTTTTTTGAAATCCATTAAAACTTTTTCACTTCGAATAAAATTTATTTAAAAAACCCCAACATGTAATATTAACCTATAAAATTCGATTAATTTATCAGAAGTCTCAATTTACATTTATTTGGTTATTTATAATACACTAATTTTAATATTTCATTAATAAGGTAATTACTACATCATTATTGTGTCATAAAAAAATTAAATTATTTAATGTATAATTTTTTTAAATAAAATACCATTATGTAGGAAATATTTTCACATTTTTAATGGATATTTATAGTCTAATTTATATTGTCTGTAACACTATATTAAAAACTGTTTAGTCATTAAACTTTGAATTTAAATCTTTTAACTCACCTTTAAATAAAATAATAATAAATTTCCAAATCTATTCAAAGTGAACCAAATGGGGTCATATTTTATTCCTAAGTTTGTTTTTGGTCTAATTAAACTTATCAAACAAAATTACGACACGTTTTAGTGTAATTATGATATCATTGCTACCCTTAATTACCCTATTAACTTTTAACTGCGGTAAATAAGTCAAAAATTACTATTCACCAAAAATTGTTTTCATCTTATTGAACCAAATTTTACTTACTAATATAAATAGTGGCTCTATAATTTTTTAAATTCAACTCACAGAAGTGGTAAAATTATGTTTTACGCAAATTTGCAAATGCTCCTTGGAGTTTGGTAAAAGACGGTAAAATGTTAAATAAAATTTTTATATATCTAAACTTATTATAAAATAACTCCAATGAATTAAATTGAACTTATATAGTTATTATGTATCTATATTGGCCTAAAATAAAAGTAAATAAAATAAATAATTATTTTTAAAAAAAGTCGGTTTTAACCAATAATGCAGTGTTTTCCACTATTCATCAAAAATTGAATGTTTTCATAAAAATACCAAAAATTTTACCTATGATAATTTCGATATAATGAATTGAAAAATGAAGTCCATTTTGAAAAATAAAATTTATAAAATTTATAAAAGTGGGTATTACTATTCACAACTTCTTGTTTTATGGTCGCAATGTGTTAGAATCTTGAAGTTGCGTACAATGAAAGTACTGCATTATTCAAAGGGAAACGTACCGTGGAAGCTTGGGGTGTTGAAATAATTACATAGACAGGTTTTAAAATTTAAAAAAGGGATATATATGTATTTATAAATATATGTATATGTCTATATGTCATATTTTAGAAGAATTATTAGAGTTGGAATCTATTTTTAAGATCCTCAGAAATTAAACATCCCATTAGGGCTTTATAGGAAAATTGTTATATAACTATAACATCATTTTCATTCTCAATTTTCATTATAAAAATAACTTATAAAACCTATCAAGAACCCAATTAAAAAAATTAAAACATTCCTTTGTAAGAGGGGAACATAGAACCAATATAGGAAAATTTTGGAAATCCTCATATTAAACAATTTCATTTATCTCAACCATTTTATTACATATAATTACTTTATTGTTTAATAAAAAAACAAAATATAACTATCAATAAATCATATATTTTAATTGAAAGGATGGGATATTGGGTAACCTATATAAAATAGTGTAGAATCCCCCTCCTTTGATGAGGTTTAGAAGAATAAGCCTCTAATCAGACCTCTCAAACCATAGGGAACATTAATCGACTAAAAAATGATCATTTTGGGTTAGGTTTCACCTAGGTTATGCACATCATAAGGATTGGAAAGTAAACCGTTAATAATGGATTGAAGAAGGAGGAGGATAAGAAGAAATTCCAACCTATGATGATCACATTGAAAATTAGAGAAGAAATCTTCCAAAATAGGGAGATATGTGGGTGGTGATTCATGTGACTAGGAGACCCTTCAGGGTGTTGATCATGAGTGGGAAATGGTGAGGGGGATAAAAAATTTTAGGTGCTTTATTTTCATGAGATAAAAATAGGGATTTCAAAATTTTAAACAGCTGGAAACTTCATATGATTTGGATGCACAATAGGCTAAACTATTCCCCAATTATGTGCCTCTACTAGAGAAAAAAGTGCACCCCATATAGTTAGGACAAATGGTTAGGAAAAAAAATGTGCTGACTGTGTTTTATCTCTGTAGATGTTAAAAAAATCTACACATGATCACCAAACTCTTTCCTCAAACCCTATGCTAGTCCTGTGAATTCTCCCAATGACCACCAAGCTCCCACATGGTTTTTCTTGAGACTCACATGGTGTGGGATCAACCATATTCTACCTATTAATGAAAATTTTTTATGGGGAAAAAGCAACTATAAACACCCCTAATGTAAGGGTAGTAACATAGTTTCCCTCAAATCGTGCCCACTAACCGTACACCATCCAAAAACTATCCTAAAAATCAATAAATAATAATTTACCTGGAATTCAAACTAATATCTATGAAAATATTAATCACGAGGAAATATATTGAATATTAAATATAATAAAAATTAGAGTGTAACAATTTCCATGCGATATCTAATGCTGTGATTAAGAAAATCATGCATGAGTGTAGTGTTGGACTAAGAATCCCTATGAGGTAGGGATGGACATTGGGATTAGTTATTGGTAGTAGGGGCAATCCATTTTTATTTTTCACACATTATAATAGTGTAATTATTAGGGAATGATACATAGACTTATTAGTGGTTTTTTAACATATATCAATATTGGTGTTTATTATTAAATAAAATACTAATAATAAAATTGTTGTTTTCTTGAATACATTATAAGTTCTTATTAGAATAATATTGACTATAATTTATTAGTTTTGTTTTTTTGTTTACTGTTCTTACTTAACCACCATAGAGAAATAGTTTTTTTTTGGATTTTTGAGATTTGTTTTCTTTGAAAAATATTTTTTTTGAATGAAAAATTCATGCATCATTATGATATTTGAGTAAACTGGTTTTTAGGTGGTTATTAGGAAATATCATACATGGATAGGTTTTGGTGAAATTTAATAGTTTTGAGGAAAATATATAAAATGGTTTTGTAAATTTATTTCAAAATAGATTTTGAAATTGGGATTGTATTTCAAGGAAAGACCTACTTGGTTGGATATATTTAGATGTTACCATTTGATGAAAATCATTGGATACAAAGGTTATTTTTAAAGACATTGGGTGATAAGTTTTGTGTGAGAATTGTTTTCGGATTGTTTTAAAATAATAAACCTATTTCTGTGATTTTTTATTTATTTTACAGTGTTTTTACCATGTGTAACTTAGATGGGTTGAATTATATGTTTCTAGATATGATTCCTGAATATTTTGGGAGAAAAATATAATTTAGGCTTATGGGGTGGGCGTTTAGTGTTGGGTTCTTGTATCTAGATATGAGTTTGATGAGTTTATGGGTTCCAACACATGTATTGATATTCATTGAGTTCATAATTTTTCAAGGAGAAGCATTAAATAAAATTCAAATTCAATATCTATTCATTATAGTGTGGAGATTTATATGTGCTGTGTTGTTTTTTTGTTTTGGAACGTTTTGGAAATTTCTATTCCATTTCCCCTTCTTGGTTTTTATTTATAGTTATGATTAAGGTTCTAAATGGATCAGTTTTTTGGACCATTTAGTGTAAGGGATATATTTGAGGAATTAAAATATATTTATGAGATGTTGATCATGGATAAACATGTGGGAAGACTGGTGATCAGATAGAATGTGTACTATCTTGATGTCCTAAGACCATAAACCATTGTCGGGGTTGGGGGGTGTTACATGACCTCAATCATTACTCTACATATATTCTAATGGTTCTTGATTAGTAGTGAGGGACCAAGATGTTTCTATGGGGATAGAATACCCAAATATTATACTAAAAAAATAAAAATATCATAGAACATTTATAATAAACATTTAGACAATGGGGAAGAAATAATCATATCTATGTTATATCAAATAAAATAATTCCATACAATCATATAGTCATACATCCAAATTCATCATCCACTAGGACAATAAAAAATAAAAATTAAATAATAGAAAAAAATATTGGGAGGCTCTACTACTATCCATGAGCTTCATCATATCTTATTATTAAGAATCTCGACAAGTTCCCCAACTCAATCAGCCATACCGGGCCTCTACACTATATATACCTAATATCACGAGGTGTTATCGGGTACACAAGTCTCATGGCCCACTGTAAGTTCAACTCAATATATCACCACCATAGACATCCCTAACACAACAAGTAATGAAATCCCTTCACAATTTATATTCTCCAAGTCATAAATAAAGTGAATAAGCGTAATAAAATAAAAATTTTGACCCTTGAGGTTCTAAGGAAACACTCAAGGTCAAAAATATCTTCCTTGTCCAGTGTCAGAGAGTCGTTCAGAATCATTCAAACCATCCACATGGAAATATATCCAGACATTGAACTATATAATACCACATGGGGGAAGATACTCCTAAAAAATATATTATATACACTCAGGTTAGATCATCCATGAAAAAAATCTTACACATAGGGGATGATTATCCCTTGATGTTCATTGGAATCTACTTGGGGATATAGATCACATGAAACCATAATATACCCTAGTATATTGCTCCCTAAGAACCATCATCTACCCTGATATGTAGTTTTCTAAGAACTAAAATCATACCCCAAGGAGGCATCCCACCATATTAACTCATATATCATAAAACAAGGATCCAAGAGCCATTATATAATGTATACTCAAGGGTTTTATCCCCATCCTAAAATAATTATAGGGAATCTATTACCCATGAGTGTCACATCCTACCCCGGTAGTTTGGGACGCTCGTGTCATGTGCACCCAAGGGATACAACTCACCCTAGAACCATCATTAATAATAAATAAATAAATAAATAGAATTTAAAATTCAGATAACAAAGGCAATTCCCTCCACAAAACCTCATTAAATATACACATAATGTCGACCCACTTATGGGTCTTTCACATCATATATTAGGGATTAAAAAAATAATTAAGCATGATAGATATCCCATATTTTATCCTCACAAGCACATAACCTAAACTATTTATGTTAATTCTAAGCTTCCAAGGTTCTACCAAGAATTGACATTACCAAATCCTCAACACAACCCCTATCTAGTGTCATTGAGAGCACTGGAAAACACCAAGGCCTAATAGTACATAAAGTACCATAAACACCATATATGGCCTCCTCTATTCCAATCACACCACTTAGGTAAATAACCATCACTCAGACAGAATAAAATTCCTTAGCATCATCTTGACAACATCACAAAATCATTGACCCCACATACAATATAATTTCAATGTTACACTATTTAGAAATCAAAATATTTATCTCATTCTCCCACGTTATCCTAGCTTAGACCTCAAGAATCTAACCTCCACATTATCCTAAACTGGGTACACCCACCTAGGGTACTCACATATCCCTAGGTGAGGAACACTCACCCAAATATCTAATCAACTAGCCTAAGTATCAAAGGTATCACAAAGTCCCATCATATCAGAATCAACTGATCATTAATTATCCATCAACTACCATGAATAAATAGAAATAAGGGAACATATACTAAGGTCCTCTACAATATTCTTCAAAAGGCCAATACCCCTACTTTTCAACGCATTCTTCAGGGTGCGCATCATCTATGAGGATGAGTTAATTTTTGCCCAATATTCCTACTTTCCAAAGGCAGGTGATGTTCACCACTTCGTTAGATATGTTTTCTCCTTGATAGAAAGGGGTTGATGGGATATTAGTCTCTCCATCCATGGATTCCTCCTTGGAATTCATCGCCTAGTCTGAGTCCCCCTCAAAGATTAAGACATTATTTTTCAATATCTTCTCAGTTCCATATATTTGTGGATACCGATTAATTACACCTCTTCTCTTAGTACATTCCCAAGGGGGTCAAGTCTGGGTAGCAACCGTTAGTTGAGAGTGTAGTTATGTTGAGGCATCACTAGCATGTCTGGATGCTGAAACACTGGTACACCTGGATTTTCCCTTGTCATAGGGCTTCTCGAGGGTGCTGATACCGAAGGGATCCCATGTAGAATGTGGGGAATTATATGCTTGAGGCAGGTGTTTGAGGTTTTCCGTAGATTCCCATGTCTAACACATGGTATGTCACGAGTTTAACATCTAGTGGAGACAAATCGGGCTGATCGGAACACTTAAGGGAGTGGATCGGATGGGTACATCCCTAGGATGGAGTAACTTGAAAGTTTACTAGATGGATGGGTCAGAAAACCCAATAAAGATGAACCCATGATGATGTGTCCCACAAAGGGTAAGTTTTCACTCAATGAAGTCCGATTTGGAAACCATAAAGGGAGGGTCAAATTTTGGTATGGGTACACACAAATGGGACCCCAATGTTTTCCCTTAGCTGGGATTGAACCTCAAATAGGCTTCCTACATACCCTATTTAGAAGACAGGGATCAAAACCAACATATTTCTAATGGTTGAGGCATGGAATCTGGGTGCACACAAATGAAAAAACCCCAAAAGCATGTTGGGGATTACCCATGGTTAGCAACCCATTGGGACGACATGATTTCACTGCGATATTGCAGCTTGGGTAAAATCATGATGGTCATGGATGAAGAGTCGAAGGATGGAACGAATGAGGATGGAACTGAAAACAAGTGTGAAGGTGAAGATACCAGGCTTGAACCTCAATGAGTTTTCGTATGTATTCCTGTGAAAGGGAATCGCCACATAGTTCTAGAATGGGGTGATATGTTGCCGAAGGAGGCGACTTATTATAATGGTCTCATGGATGGGGGACCATAGAAAATGGAAACAACTTGTTAAGGCATGATCTTCTTGATGTTAAAAGACTCAAGGGAGAGATGAGGATAGGAAATGGGTAATGGTATTGAACCTCAAAGAGGCTTCTTATATACCTGTCTCAAAAACAGAAAAGTTCTAAATCCACTTAGGTCATGAATGGGGCATAGAATTGGGTTATACACAAGGGAAAACACCTCTATGTCATGATGGGGCATACACATGGTTAGAAACCAATCACAAGAGGGACACACTTAGTTGGAAGTGTATGGGTTGATTTTGGGACTTATCATTAAGAAGACCCAATAACTGATTTGACACTACTAAGGGGGAGGAAAAAGGATGTGGGTCTCAACAAAGGGGACACCGATGTTCATTGGTGTTCAGGATTCAACATCAGGTAGTATTCCTACATATATTATCTAGGTGATAGGTATCAAAGGACACATTGTTCAAAATCATATTGTTTAACATCATGTAGGATAAAAGTAGAATATAGTTTAACATTAAGCAGGAAATTAATCAATCAACGTGAAAATGGTCAGAACAAATGGGTGACAGTCTGGAACCTCAGAGAGGCTTCCTACGTAACTTTCCTACGAAGGTAAAAGATCAAAGTCCATTTAGTTTTTCCAATAAGGGCCTGAGGATTACACTAAAAGGAATAAAATTTAGGATTTCATGTTTGTTGCATACTCTAAGACCACGTGAGTCATGCTCAGTGTGAGAAACAACAGGTTATAAAAGCCCTGGCGATCGAGTTGTGAAAGGTTCATCAATGAGTAGTGGAGCGGGTCTTACAAATAGTTAGCATCCCATGAGGAGAATTATGGAACTTACTCAATGGGGAAAGACCAAGGAGGATGTCTAGATGTACGATGATGATGTGGTTATCATACCTAGAGAACCCTATCTAGTTGGGTCAGGGCTTATGAAAATACTATTTGAGGAGCACATGGAGATAAAGCGTAGAGGTAGAGGGGGAGTGAAAGGGTGTTGGAACCCATCCCATTACTATACTCTCAGGCATTTCACTCATAAGATTTTCATCATTTAACATCATGTATTGAGGACATGGGTGTTTGGCTATTTAACCTCCTATATCACGAATGATTGGGGTTTACTCCTCACCCCTAGGACTTACATAACTATCAAATTTTAACCCTTAGTGAAGGGGAGACACTAGTAATTCTTTTGGATAACGGGGTTCTGGGGTGATACATTTTAGGTTCCATGTTATCATGGCTATTAAAATAATAAATTTCCATTAGTGTTCATTTTCAAAAAAAAATTAGATATGAAAAACACCATGAAACAACAATCAAAAATCTCTTCACTCTGGGAACACGAATTGTGTACTGGGAGTTACGGATTGGTACTCCTCAAATGATTGTTATATAACTAGTGAACCACGATCCCTAATTACTCAACGATGCACAACATGTCATTAGGCTCTGTGATCATGTGCTATGTGAAAAATCATTACGATTGGTCTCTTGATCGAGATCTGCGATCGAGCTCTGTGATCTAGCTCCACCATAGGAAAAGAAAAACTAAAAAAATCCAAAAACCAACTGGCCAACCAAGAATATTCTTGGGAATAATGATAAGAATTTCTAGATTTAAAAGGAGGATATGGTCATCATACAAGGTGCACCCTATCATGTTGGTCCACGACTTATATAGAGACTGCCTGAGGGTCACATGGAGACAATTCTTAGAGGGAGAGGGGGAGTGAGTGGGTTCTAGCACCCATCCCATTCTTGGTCCTCTCAGCCCTGTAACTCATACAATGGTAATAATTTAACATCATGTGTTGAGTATGTGGGTGTTTTGAAGTTTAATGTCTTGCATCTCGGATTATGGGGATTCACTCCTCAACCTTAGTAAATACACAACTAGTACAGTTTATCTTTTGGTGAAGAGAAGGCATATGCAATTCCATAGTTTAACAGGGTTGTGGGGTGATCCATTTGGAGTTACATGTTAGAATGGTTATGAAAATAAGAAATAGATGTAAGAGTTCATTATAAAAGAATAATTACATAGGTAAAAACAAAATTAAACACCAATCATGAAGCTACACACTCTATGAATGCGCTTTGTGTATCTGGATTTACGGATCAGTGCTCCCCAAATTCTTATTAGAGAACTGGTGCACCATGATCCCTTATTTTTATGCACCACAAAATGATTCCTTTGGCTCTGTTATCATGTGATCTATTAATTATCTTTATGACTTGTCTCAATGATTGAGATCTGTGATCGATCTCTACGATCGATCTCTGTGATTGAGCTCTGTGATTGTAAAATAAAAACTAACAATATCTCAAACCAAATGTCCGACCAAGAAGCTTATCATGAGGTCCTTGAAAATTAATGAAAAATATAATAGATAGAAAGAAAATTTTGGGATCAGATAATATTTGTGAAGGCATTGGTATCACGAGTCCCTAGTGGGGATATTAACAGAATGGAAAAATAACTATCCACTCTGCAAAAGACTGTTGTTGTACGACTTTGGTGTGAGGGATAAAGTTTTCTTTCTGTGAGAAATTATGGATGAACAAGCTTACTGGTTCAAGATCAATCCATGTTAGTGCCAATGGTTCATGGTTTCCCATGGCTATATGTGGGATGAAAACATGCGTATTGAAACCAATTATCTTCATAACCACATCAATAATGTTGACAGTGATGAATTAAAACCATAAGTATCTCCTCCTCAATACCATACCGTTATGAATGTGACTTTAGGAAACCTGTAGAAGGGGTGTACTGATAATTAGTACCTATGCAAAGGTAGAAACTTCATAGATGACTAGGCCTAGGATTTCTGGTTCTATGTATCCAATGAAGAATTCATAGTGGCGCTGAAGTGGGTAGGCCTGTATGAAGCTGTGTGGGATTCCGAATTCCATATCCACTAACCAAAACATATAATGATGGAGTTGCTGAGTAGCTGCTCAATGAGGACCAACACATTCTATATCCCTCATTGAGAGATTAGCATCAACCTCTAGGAGCTCCATCAGATCTCAAGAATTTCAATTCTAGGGGTTATGTATGTTGAGTTCCTTCTGGTGGAGAACACATGGGAGGATTTTGAGAAGATTTCAGGGTTTGAAAAGGTACTGATTGACTTTGTTACAAGATATGAAAAATGGTCAGTGATGAATGTCCATTTCATGTTGTTTTTTAGACATTTCATGAATTTCCTACTAGAGTTTGCTGTCAAAGGGGAGGAGGAACTTAAAAATCTACAAGTAAGGCCTCCCACTTGTCTGAAGGGAGCTGATCACATCAAAGAAAATTCTTACTAGAGAATCCTGGAGGACAATTAATGGAATCTATGGGGGTAGAGTGTAAATGCCAAGTAGGAACTGGTTTTTAGGTTGGATGGGTTTATCTATTAACTTATCTATTGATGGATGTTTCCGGTCAGGGATATAAATATGGATGTGTGACCAAGAACGTTCATTATGGAATCCATGTTGGCGATGGGGAAACATTTCAACCTTGGGATCCTAGTGCTGGAAAAACTGTACATGGTGTTGTGGAACATTAGTGAGGGGAAGAAACCACAGTGGTTTTGCAGACCTCTCCACGTTCTGTATGGTTGTATAGCAGCACCTATGAATGTATATGAATATCCAAACCCTATATCTACTCTCAGGTTAGGCATCTGACCAGCCATCATAAATGAATTGGGGTACTTTCCAGCCAAGTTGACTTCACTGCTTACATTGAACAGGGTATGGAAGGTAGATGAATTCAACTTCCATCCATTTTTCTGCCAACATGGGTGTTCACTAATGACGGTTAGGGAACTAAGGAGAATCGTTCCTACCTTCAGGACTTTTGGGGTGGAGTTATAATGCCACGGGTGGACCATGAGCCTATCTACGAGCCATATAACCTATACCACTTTGCGATACAGTTTTGGTGCATGTAGATATTGACCCCAAAATTCTACCTAGGGGTATGCCATGAGGACCATCAATGCTTCATGAGGCATATGTGGCTTATGTTTATATGGGATTACAGGAAAATGCGGAATGAACTACCTCTACCTACTGCTGTTTATTGGTTGGTTAAAGAGAATTCCATGAGTTGGGAACAAGTCTACTCAGGGGAGATTCTTAAGAAATGAACTATTTGTATTGAGGATAGGGTACCTCCTCTACCTCGAGGTCGGGGTCAGAAAATGAAAAGAACAGGTCGTGGTGGCGAGGACATGATAGTGACATGGAAGACATTTCCAGGTACTGAACTTGGTGGGAGACAAGTGGCAACGACAGACTATGTAATCCCAAATGATTGGAGCCTCTAGGAAGGGAGGACATCAACCAAGTTTTTGTAAGATATCCACTCAATCTACATTGATGTAGCTGTGCCGCATAGACAATCCTATGGATGCTATTTTTCCAAATTAATGGGACATATATGAAGTCAACATAAAATTTCTCAGTCCTTCCCAAATGTGGTACTTCCTCAATCATCTTTTGATGTATCTCTCAGATATGGGTCATGCCAAGGGTATATTTCTGGTGTCTCAAGAGGAAAGGGAACAATATATCGCTGAGCTGGACGATTTTGGGCATTCTCAGGGCACCCCACATCCAATGATGGATCGAGTGAAATTGCTTCTTGATCAACCATCCCTGCTAAAAATGCCTGCTACTAAGCCATGCAAATGTTTACCTTTACCAAAAGAATCTGAGGACTCCTCCTAGGGAGGAGAGGATAATAGGGGGAGTCCATCGGAGGAAGGAGAGGTTGCGACCTCAGAGCTAGAAGGGCATGCTGAGACTCTTGAGGTAAACTATGAACCATTTTGTTTTAAAACTTTCTCATGTCATAAAGTATTCCTTAGATTACATTTTTTTATATAGGATAACATTACGTGAAAAAACCTTTTCTACATGAAAGTGGATATATCTTCAGTACTGGTTCCTGGGATGATGGTGACCTCAAAATCTATCTAGACCATGATAACCAGGAAGACCCTTTAGGAATATTCAGATCTTCCAACCATATACCTGCAGAAACTTCCTAGGGTTATGATGATAGAAACTCAAGAGTGAGACCAATTATTTGTTATATGTAAGTCTTATTCTTTATAGAGCCATAACTGTTATCCATCAAACCTGGCCATCAGACATTTCTGTGTTTATGTCTAAACAATTATTCAAATGGCATGGGCGACACTGGGGAGGATGGATGGTGCTATTATCACTCCTCTCCCAGTGATAACACTAATTTTCACAGAATTTAATTCCCAAGCTAAAAAAATCACAGCAGCTACAGCTGTAGGGAGGGTGGATGGTTGGACGAAACCAAAGATTATTGTGGTGGAATCTAGAAATGAAGTCCAAATACATGATTTGGAACATATCCTATCTAATAGAACGCTCTAAGTAGACCCTGATGAGTAACTTATATAGGTGTTCCCAAAATATGAGCATGCTGACCCAAAAGAGTTGGACGAGACCCCTTTTTATGAGGAGGGGAGCAAGGCTGTCTACTGTTGGTTATGGAAATTGATTAAGTGTATCATCAGAGATACCCCAAAAGTAAAGTGGGAAAACCATATAGGGAGACTTCATTACTGGATATGAAAACTATGTGCTGGAGGAGTGGATGCTTGGTGCACTTATATACTCTTTCAAGATTACATGGCAGAGAAAATATGGGAGTACAAGCATGGCCTCCGTGTTGTCTTGTAGTGAAGGATGTGTGTCAAAACCAAGATACATGAGGAGGATAAAAAAGAGATCCAACGCTTGAGGGAGTGGGTGAATGAACACTCTTCCTTCTTCGATGCACAATCGGAACTCTTATCATGATTGAAGTCACAATTAGTAGTGGATGAGGAGTAGATGAGTCGATCATCCAGAGAGATGGTTGACATATGAGCCGATGAAGATTTGTCACAAATTTGGGCCAATGAAGTACACACCTTAGATAGAAAAGAATAGAGGAATCTTAGTAGGCGAGGAAAAATCTGAGAGGCCAGAAGCCAGAGAGTGGTGGACCTGAGACACTCCATTGAATAAGTCAACCCATCCATCAGAGGGGTCCATCCATGGGGGCTTTAATTCACACAAACTCACAAACATATTTTCATACTTACTTTCTTATTTTGGTTGTGTGTGTGAGTATCTTCATCTACATTAATTACTCTATCTTAATCATATCTGTGAAATAACCAGCGATAAATCCCTAAGCTCACATAGGTCATGCCCAAAGAGAGAAACAATGGATTACCACAAAATTTTTCACATTGAATAAGAGTGCACCAAATAATCACCAGACATCTGTAGTCTAAATGAGCACTCTAAGTTTCTGAGAGAAAATAGGGAGAGTGGTTAGATAATAGATTTCTCAAAATAACCTAATTATCATTACCCAACATGCTCTAGTGCACGAAGTGGATAACACCAGGGGAATTTGAATAAATACGAATGAGGGGGAATAGAAAATGTGAATCGTGATACCCAAAATTCAGATAATAATGAGTATGGAATGACGATGGAGGATAACTAATGACCAAATTGAAATCAAAGCATCCAAATCACATTTGGATGAAATGGGAACAATCAAATGAGGGCCAACCATTGGACATATCAGAAAACATGGGGCCAAACTTGAAGTGTCATCTAATGTTCTCCAGAACATTGAACCAGGATGGTAGGAAACCCTTATGACCAAGCATCATAACTGATAGGGGTTCTTTCAAAGATGAAAGGGAATGAGGATCCAAAATAGAGGAAAAAAATTATTTTGATGGAATAAAGTGATGTTCTAATAAATTCTACCACTCTTTAATTTAAGCCACTACGATGCAAGTACATTTGGTGAGCATATCAGTTTGGATAATTTAAAATCTACTCCAAACAGGATGTCTCAGATGAGGTCCAAGAATTCCTTGCAGTTTTACATTATAAAAATGAGGATGATAGACATGGTGTTTAGCGTCATACAATGAGGAAGATATAGGGAATTGTTCAACATCATATGACTAGGACGTTGTATATAGTTTATGTTTATAATTCATGGAAAACTTTTATTAGTTTAAAGTCATTTAACATAAACTAAGTATTTCTAATTTAGGTTCATATAATATTGGTTGAAATTACTTACATAGAGCAGGATGGGTTAATGACCTTGTGGATGGGCCCGAGGAGAGGTTCCTGAGCATCCCTACATAACCTGTGACGGAAGGAATCATGATGAACAAATTTCTTGAATCAAAATGTGTTTTAAAACAAACACTTCTGGGGGTAATCCTCTCTAGAGAGGAAATTGAAGCATCCCATAACAGTTATATTGCATAAAAATGTTTTCTAGGGTAGAGCCTTAGTTTAAGGTCATGTGTAGAAGGACATGGACACCACGAGGGAGAGATATGTGGTTCAGTACATAAACTCAATGGGAATGATGAAACAATATTTACACACCTCACCACATGTTCCTGAAGGGGTTCTTGGGCCAAGATTCTAGAAAAAATGAATGGGGTTACAACTGAACATTAGATGAAGAGACCAGGAATCACTACGTATCTCACAAGAATGGGAATCAAGAAACACGTAGTTCTTGAGAATGGTAAGGAAGATGACTAATACCAAAAAAGGATATCCTCTCAGGTGTGGAAAATCTTAGATATTATGCATTTTATTTCCATGAGAAATAAGACACTAGATTTCATAGTTTAAAGGTAAAAAATCTAGGACCACATGGGGTAGAGAGGTACAATATTGATTAATGAGGAAACCCTACATGAACGAGGACAAAAGAAGTCCACATCAAACTTCTCTTTTCAACAGAGGAAAACCCTAACTGAGAGGGGGATGAAAATTTCATGAATATGCGGCTGGACCTAAGGGCGAAGTACATGGGAATCAATACATACCTTCTATGGGTGAGAATCATGCCACACATAGTTCTTAAAATTCCATGTAGATTAACGACATGCAGTAAGGATGTAGGGGATCCTAGTTTACAGTTGTAAATCTCAGAGAAAGGAGAAGTGTGATTCTTCTATGTGGTCCCAAAACATACAAATATCCCAAAGACCACATGATCCATGCCTGATGTGGGAAACAACAGAAAAGAATATATTTACAACACATGGAAGCACACGGTGGGGAATAAAGGTGTGGAGTCAAAGATGACCCCACAATACTGGTTCGTCCTCTCAACTCGTAACGATGCATAGAGGGATAAAACTAAGTTGGTCGAAGCTCCATTTTAATGTGATGAAGTATAAAGGGTGTGAATAATAATAATAATTTTAAAATCATATAGGGTTTGGCGTAACGATGAAGGATACCTGTTGAACGCATTTGAAACATAGAATTCATGTCCTGTAACATGGGATGAGAACAAACAAGTGAGGGATAACCACTAACCATATTCACAATGTGGGGCCTGTCTCAAATTTCATTCAAGGTATTCTGGGACATTTTTCCAAAATGGTAGGTGAGACATAAGGCCAAGCATCCATACTGCTTGGGGGTCCTTTCAGATTAGAGAGATGATATAAATCCAAAAAGGGATGTATGATGTGTGGAAATAGAGTGAGATAATTTCCACACCAAATCAAACACTCAAAACCCTATACAATAGCATATATGAGCATGTTGATGAGGCATGGAAGAGGTTAAAGGCCTTAACTAGGGATAAATGACTCAAAGAGGTGAGCCAAAGAAAGGGGTAAAATTGTTTAGTGAACTAAAGACTAGACCCGCGGTGAAATGTCAGGTTGTTACTATATATCTCACGAGGGTTTGAATCAAGACATACAGAGTTCTTGAAATGAAATGCAATTTAATTCCATTAAGTAAGAACATAGGGGGTAGAGGCATCTCAAGAGAGAAATGTATATGGAATGGAAGAATAACCTAACATGAACGTGGATGAAATAAGTCCACATACCACACCATTCATGATCCAAGAAGAGAACCCTGACCAAGGGATCGAGATAATGAATAGAATCACCTAAGGCTAGACCTGAGGAAAAGATCTCTGAGCATTCCTACATAACCTAATAGGGTAAGAATAAAGACAAAAATAGTTTTGTGAATGTTTTGTATTTTAACATCATGCAGTAAGGATAGAGATGAAAGGGGATATCCCACAGGGGGGTACATGGTACATATATTAGAGACCCAACATGTATGAGAGAAAATTCCACATTTCACACCACATAATCACATAAAAATCATGGTTGAGGGGCTGAATAGAAGAGATAATTTGTGGATCCTGGATTGGACCTAGGAAATATACACCCGAGCATTCTTACATATCTTGCGAGGTTAAGAATCAAGGTACATGTAGTTCTATAATTATTTGTAGTTTAACTTCACTTGGTAAGGATGTAGAGAGAAGTTATATATTACTAAGGGAGGAACATGGTAAGTCTATTATAAACCTAACATGGATGGGGGGGAAATTCCACACCATGACACATGATTACAAAAGGAATCTCAGTCCATAAAGATGAAAATGGGGAACAAGGGGCTCTACTTGAAGGTAAAATGTCTGGGTGTGCCTATGTATCCCATAAATAGGGGAATCAATCCATAATTAGTTGTTGAATTCCATGCAATTTAATGTCATATGGTAAGGAAAAAATTGTATATCACTAAATGGGGACACATGAGTTTATATTTATAATCACAATGTTAATGGGAACCAAAATCAACATCGCGCCTTGTGCACCCAAATACTTAGGTTCAGTGGCCAAAAAGAAGGTAGAATTTTTGGTACCTGGGGTTGGACCTAAAGATGAAATGTATGGGAATTCCTACACATCTCATAAGGATGGGAATCAAGAAACAAGTAGTTTTATAATTCCATTCATTTTAAATTCATGTGGTAAGTATGAAAGAGATCTTCATTTATGGTTGTAGAGCTCAGACCTTAGACGCCCTGTTCAATGTCATGTGCGTGGGAATGAAGGTCCGAAAAATGTGAATAATCACACCCTATATCTTGGAGAACATGGGTATGGTGTTAAAAATATCGGATAACAATTGACCATGTTTGCAACATTGTATCAATATCATGTGGCCTGAAATGGGAACAAACAATTGTGAATCAACCGCTGACCATATTTGTTACACATGAATTTTCTCAAATTTCCATTCAAGATCCTCTAGGACATTGGTCAAGAACTATAGGTGATACGAGGTGGAAAGCGGCCATTCCACTAAGGGTGTCCTTACAGATGTGAAAGATGTTGAAGACCCAAATTATGGGATGCATGAAGTGTGCAAGTACCAGTGCAGTTTAACATCTTGTAGTATGGACAAGGGAGATCTCAGTTTATGGTCATAGAGATTTAAAAATAAGGTTTATTCACCATTTTAATTTTATTGTCAATCAGGATCAGAGGAATCTTAGTTTAAGGTCATAGAGCTCGGAATATAAGGTTTATTAACCATCTGTAGTTTATCGTCACACAGGAAAAATGTGATCTAAGATTAAGGTCATAGATCTTAGACCATAAGGTGTATTTTTAGAGACCCAAATCTTGACATACATGGACATTTACTTACTTTTTCAGAATACTTAATACATAAGAAAAAGAGACACACAAGGACCGTAATAGTTTAGTGTCTTTGGAAACTCGAAACATAATCTTATAATCGTGGTGAAAGATCTTCAACATATCCCATAAAGATCATCACCTTTTGGTTTTCTTACCTAAAACATTTCTTTAAATCTCGGGGAAAAGAAAACATATAAAGGGTGAGCTCAAATGCTCAGTAAGGGTAAGCATGGATAAAATAAAACAAATAATATACATTTGAACTTAAAAACGTGAACATAATGTTTAAACATAAAATTCTTGAGCAATGACATAAAACATGGCAGTACGTAAGGAATATATCATAAAGGAACATCAATTGAAGCACCCCAATCTTCTACGGTATGTTTCTCTTTGAATAATGCGATAGCATGTGTTGTACGCAACATCGAGTTCTAACACACCACAACCAATCAAACTAGCCGTTATGAATAGTAATACATACTTTTTGAAATTTTATAAATTTTACATCTCAAAATGGACTTAATTTTTGGATTCTTAATATCAAATTTAGCCTAGGGTGAAATTTTGGAACTTTTCGGATAACATTTATATTTTGATGAATAGTGAAAATTACTAAATTTTAATTAAAAAAACTTTTTTAATCGAAATAATTTATATTAATAAATTATGAATTTGAGTGGTTTTAAAGTATATTTAGAATATATTTTTACTATTTAATACAATGTTGGTCATTGTACATAATTTTACAATTAAACCGGACATAAACAAGTGTCAATCTTTTGATAGTTATTATCTCTTAAAAACACGCTTTTTGTTTTAACAACGGGAATTAATTTGAAATTAATTTCTTCTACTTATGTGTTTTGAATTTGGAAAAATTGATTCCATATTTTGAATCATTATGTTCAAATTGTGTAAATAGGTAACTTTTATTTTTAGACATTTTGAATAATTACTTCGGTAAATATTTTATTTACCATGGTTAAAGGCTAAATCCGGTAAATAAGGGTTAAGAAAATAATATTATAATAATAAAAAATTACCCTAATGCGTGTCCTAACCTTATTGGTTGATACATGTCCAACCATGGACATCTTTGGGTCGATTTTTGGACCCCATGGAGCCACTTGTAAGTGATAATGACACTTTATATTAATTAAGTTAAAATAAATACAAAAATGACATAAGCATAAATATTACAAAAAAACATTTTTTACATAGGGTTATATATGTTATATTTTTGATTATAAATGTTAATTAGAAAGATAAAAAGATTTTATACATAATTATATTTTATTTATAATTTTTAGACAATAAATATTTTAATTTATTTATGACACAATGATGATGCAGTGATTACCATAATAGTGAAAAATTAAAATAATTGATACCATAAATACCAAAATAAATATAATTTGAGAGTTTTTATTAATTACACTAATTTTCTAGGTTACTATGACATGTTATGATTGACTTAATTAACTTTTTCCGAAGTAATCATTCTGTTATGAGTTTTACAAAAATCAATTATTGAATAGTATCAAAATTGACATAAAAGAGTTTTTAAAACAAATATTATATTATTAATTGATATTAAATTCATAAAAATCTAAGGTTCTTCCAAGAGACTTATTTCATGATAGGTGTATCATTAATGGACCATTTGGAGGTCTCTTGGATCCATATAGTAAGTTTATTAACCATATAATATAAAAATACAAAGAGACATTGTAAAAGTGAAGCTAATTAACTAAGAGTTAATAATTAAAGATAAGGTTAATATATTGACCCAAACCTGTATAAATTCTATTGTTTTAGTGATTTTATACCCATTACCACCTTAAAATTTAAATAATCCAATTTGGATCCATTAGAAACGGACTATGAATTTATTATTAAATAATGTTTCTAGATTTTCCAAAGGTGCCCCTCACCCCTCTTAGAAAAGGGAACTCCCCCTTATCATTAATTCACACCTTCAAAGCCTTTTGGTTCGGCCAAACCCTGCCAAAATACTCTCTCAAATTCACTCAATTAATCCTATAGGCCTTCCTTTAGTCATAAATCCAACCTATGGAGCCCTTTTGATCAAATCAAAAGGAAGAACCCCAAGAAGAGGTAATGATTTCACCACCCTTTTTCAAGTTCCTTTCTTCTTCCACTTCTTATTCTTTGTTATTAACATTATAAAATAATAACTCCAGTATATTATATATACTTTGATGTTATTATAAACATGGTACAACCATATTTCAGTATTCTATCCATCCTTTTAATTACATGTCACCATACGTGCGTACGTACGACTTACCGTCTCCACGTCGTGGTGTAATTGTTATTCAATAAATTATTATTTGGATGGGTATAATAATGATGTTTAATTCAAGTAAATAATAAATATAACATGATAAGGATTATGTATATATGATATACCATCCAGTTATATATTATTTTAATATCAAAAGAATGATATTGTCGCTCGTGCGTACGTACGGACTACCGTCTCCACGAACGTGATGAGATTCATTCTCCATCATATCCATTCAACTCTAATTCTCATTTTATGATTAATAATAGTATCTAAGAACTTTATATCATTCTTTATATGATTAAGATACAACCTATCCCTGAAAAACACGGCTTACGTAACAAAACATATAAAAGAAAATGAGTAAGTTAACACCCGAAACAACGATAATACTAAGATATTATTAACAAATCAATGTTAAAAGATCATATATGATATCATATTAATGTATATGATTCTTGTATAACTTAATAACAATTATTTCACCATTATACAGGAGTTTAACCTACCCCAACCAAGGAAAAGTACAAGGTAAGGGTTTATTTCACAATCTCTCCATTATCCGAGGTTGTTTATACGTAATAATCTACTAGGATCTCTTTATCGTCCACATCCATGTTTCTTAAAAATGTATTTCAAAACATTTTTACTACTTACTAGAATATGGGTTAAATTCATTTATAGCCTTGTTGACTTTTATAAGTGCTTTATAAAGTAATCTTTCTATCGTTTTCCAAACAAGGTCCTTTTTAACCTTTTCGACAGAATTAAGGTAAGAATGTTTTTTTAACTTATACGGCGGGTGCGGCTATTTTCCACCATTATAAAATCTTCGAAGCTTCCCTTACAATCTTATAAAAAAAATTTCAAATTAAATTTTTTATTTTATAATTATGTGACTTTTAAATGATTTAAAAAAAGGGATATTTATCTTAAATAGTTTTGATTTTATCTATGTCAACATCCTTTGATGGATTTTAAACTTATTTGAAGTTGATTTATTATGATACAAAACTTCCATATTGTATTGAAGGTTTTGTGATTTTTTTGACTGTGGATGTGTTATTTTTATACCATTCATGGTTTATGGAGAAAGTATTGACATTTCATATGCTAGTTTTAATACGAATGTTTATGTTATGTTTAAACCTGTTCATATGAGGAATGCATTGGACTTAATATGTGATGGGTGGAGCCCGCTATATCTCCTCGATGCATCGGTAGGTCTCATGAGACAAACTAGTGTCTTGACACAAGTCCTTGAAAAAATATTATTTGTAGTCTTGTCATGAGGCCTTGGCTATGTGGTTATGATAGTCTGGCATTATGCATTCCATCATTATGAAAGTGGTTATTGATATTGCATGTGATATTCGATTAGTAGAATATCCATGTGAATAAGTAAATGAAATTATTTCATTTTATTTTTTCATACTATGTTAAAGTTCAAGTTTAAAAGGCTTTTGTTTTAGTTATAAATTGCCTTAAATGTTTATTCTTATTTATGAAAGTTTCCGCTATATTGTTATCCTTATTGGGCATTTGAGCTCACCCCTTTTCTATGTTTTATTTTTCCCAGGATGTGAAGAAGTAATTTATGAACGACCTGGAGGGATATTATGAGGGGATAAGAGTATGGACTATGGAGACTATATTGTTGTAGTTTTCATTTTACGATGTAATGTAAAATTTATTAATATATCTAGTGTTTCCAAGGCTACTAAACTAATCGGTCTTTCGAGATTTGATCTTTCTTGTGATCATGTAAATGTTATGTAATAATGAAGTGAATCTGGTTAACAGGGGTCGGGGAATTACAGTTGGTATCAGAGGAAGTTTAGTACAAACCTTGGAAGCTATATTTAAATAAACTCTGATTAGAGCACATAGATTTAAGATGGACTTTGAGGATTAGTATATAAGAACTTCCTAGAATTTTTGTATTGTAGAGATTTTGTGAGTTTTCCGAGAAATACATTCCTTTATGGATATGAGCTGGTAGAGGCGGCTCTGGCACAAATTTACCTAGGGGTAAAACCCAAAAACACTGCTTTGAGCTAGACTCGAACGGGAACTGGTGCACGACAACGGGCCTTGCTGCACTCTTGGTTACAACACTCCCGGGGGATATGCTTAGGATAACTCTCATTTTCGTTACAAATAATTATGAAGGGTTTATGAGTATATAATTACTCAAAGAATTTTTTTATGATTATGGATTATATCCATAAATAGTTCAATTTATGTTAAATGTTTTATAAGTATGAAATTATGTATTTTGATTCATAAACTGATCTAGTTTATGCCATTGTTTAGAAATGGAACCCTGCAGAAGAAATGGTAACCGTATCAATGCACGAACTCCATGTAGGTATTGCCCTCCTGCTCAAGATAATTATAGTGGAGCTGGTGATCCAACTGGTGCCGATCAGCTAATCACCATACTAGGACAACTCAATCAGGTTATGAATAATAACCTTACCCGTATGGAGCACCCTGATCCATAGAATGGAGGATCAATGTTAGATCTCTTCATGAGGCAGCAACCACCAATATTAAATGGGAGTACAAATCTATTAGTAGCTGAGCAATGGATATGTTCCCTAGAGAAAATATTTCAGGCTTTGGAAAGTAGTGAAAGGGAAAAAGTTATCATGGCAGTTTATCGCCTCACTGGAGATGCTGATCAATGGTGGTCATTGATTCAAAACACGAAGGAAGATGATGAAGTATCAAATATGTAATGGAGGGAGTTCAAAGATCTGGTTTTAGAAAAATAATTTCCTCGTGACCATCAAGGAGATATGGAAAGGCAATTTCTGAGTCTGAGACAAAAGGAGGATGAGAATGTCGCAAAGTATGAGGCTAACTTTACAAGGTTAGCAAGGTATGTTTGAGATTATATACGTAACCCATGAAGTAAGATTGATCGTTTATTTGATGGGTTAAAACCATTTCTCCGTCAAGCATTAGTCTCACAATCCTTCTCATCGTACGAAGACATTGTCTCATGTTCTATTAAGACTGAAAAGGAATTCTCTAAGTCTTATGACTTTAAAGAAAAGCAAGAGAAGAAGAGATCTACTGATCAATCTGGGAATGGAAATAAGGGGAAGAAGGGAAAGGTTGAATATCCATCCTGTGGTAAATGTGGGAAGAAACACCCCAGTACTTTCTTGAAGGGAATGGGTGTCTGTTACAAGTGTGGTGAAAAAGGCCTCCAAGCTCGTGATTGCAAAGAGAAGAAGGAAGCTACCGATGTTCAGTGCTACAATTGCAGGGATATGGGACATTATGCAAATGAATGACCTAAGCGTCAAGGGAACATACCTTAGAAAAGGCCAAGGGATCAAGTCCAAGCTTATGCTATCAATACTTCTCAGGTAGAAGCTCTGAAAGACGTGGTGGCAGGTAATTTAATGGTTTCCTCAAGTTTAGAAAATGCATTATTTGATTCTGGATCATCTCATTGTTTTATATCTTCCCATTTTGCTAAGAAAATTTGATATTTCTAATTTGATTTAACAAGGGAGTTGTCAGTTAAAACTCCTAAGGGAAGTATCATTGCAACAAAATTTTGTGAATCAATACCCATTAGAGCACATAAATGTTCTTTATCTACCGATCTCATCGTCATACCTATGATTGAGTTTGATATAATCCTCGGTATGGACTGGCTTTCGGACCATGATGTGAAGATTTATTATAAGAAGAAGGAGATTACGATTTTTGATGATGATGATAAGGAACACCTTATCTTTAGAGCAGAATCGTCCACACCTAATTCTTATCTAGATCCACCCCCAATAGCTCAACTAAATTCAATTATTGGGGAGGAAGAGAATGAAATGACTATGGGTGAGGAAACTAATTTTCAAATAGAGGATGTACCTATTGTGAAAGAATATTTTGATGTGTTTCCGGAAGATTTACCTGGACATCCTCCAGAACGAGAAGTTGAGTTTTCCATTGATTTAATTCCTGGATCAAGGCCTATATCGAAGACCCCTTATAGAATGGACACTATAGAATTAGTTGAACTAAAGAAACAACTAGAGGAATTGAGTAATAAGGGATTTATTCTCCCTAGTGTTTCTCCATGGGGATCCCCTGTTCTTTCTGTTAAAAAGAAATATGGATCTATGAGGTTATGTATCGACTATAGGGAGATCAATGCTATAACAATAAAGAACAAGTATACCCTACCTTGCATTGATGATTTATTTGACCAACTCCATGGAGCTAAATACTTTTCAAAGATTGAACATTGATCTGGATACCATCAGTTGTGTGTGAAGAAGGAATACATTCTGAAGACAATATTTCGAACTAGGTATGGGCATTACGAGTTTACAGTAATGCCTTTTGGATTGACTAATGCACCCTCTGTATTCATGGATCTGATGAATAGAGTTTTCAAGGAATATCTTGATGAATTTGTGCTGGTATTTATTGATGACATCTTGGTATACTCCAAAAGCTATGAAGATCATTAAAATCACTTGCGCATTATCCTAAAGACTCTGAGAAGACATGAATTATATGGGAAGTTTAGCAAGTGTGAATTCTGGCTTTAGGAGATTTCTTTTCTTGGCCATATTGTCTCTAAAGCTGGAATCTCTATTGATCCTTCTAAGACCAAGGCAATCCAATAATGGCCTGAACCGACGAGTATAACTGAGGTACGTAGTTTTATTGGTTTAGCAGGTTATTATCGATGTTTCGTCCAGAATTTTTCCTGGTTGGATAACCCCTTAACAAAGCTCACACATAAAGGGGTTAAATTTGTTTGGACAAAAGAGTGTGAAGAATGTTTCGAAGAACTGAAGAGAAGATTAGTCAATTCTCCTATATTGACTCTACCATCGGGGAATGATGGGTTCACTGTTTATAGTGATGCATCGAAGAAAGGAATTGGTTGTGTCCTTATTCAGAATGATAGGGTTATTTCCTATGCATCACGATAGTTGAAAATTCATGAGAAAAACTATTCTACTCATGATCTTGAGTTAGCAACTGTGATCTTTTCTTTGAAGATATGGAGGCACTACCTCTATGGTGAAAAATGTGAGATTTATACTAATCACAAGAGTTTGAAGTATATTTTCTCACAAAAAGAACTTAACATGAGGAAAAGGATATGTCTTGAATTACTCAAGGATTATGATTGTACGATACACTACCACCCGGGGAAAGCAAAAAAGGTGGCAGATTCTTTGAGCAGAAAAGACCATGGAGTTTTGAACAATATGAGAATTGAAAGGGATCCAATTTTCATGGATCTAGTGAAGATGGACATGGGAATAACCATGGAAGGTGAAACATCAATGCTTTTTCAAATGGTTTCCAAACCATCTTTACTAGAAAGGATTAAGAGTTCTCAGAATGATGACGATGAATTCCAAAAGAAGATTAAAGCTGTGAATGATGGGATATTGAGAGACTTTGTGTATGAAGATGGAATTTTGAAATTTGGGAAGAGGCTTTATGTTCCCGATATACCTAATCTAAAAAGGGAATTTCTGGATGATGCTCATAGTTCCAATTTCCCTATACACCTTGGGAGCACCAAAATGTATAGAGATTTGAAGGAACATTTTTGGTGGGACAACATGAAGAGGGAGATTGCTGATTTTGTGTCAAGATGTATGGTTTTTCAATAAGTGAAAGCTGGAAGGCAACAGCCTGGAGGAGTCATGCAAACTCTTCCCATACTAGAGTGGAAATGGGAAAATATTATGATGGACTTTGTTATGGGGCTAACAAAGACTCCTAGAAGGAACGATGAAATATGGGTTATTATTGATCGTCTTACCAAGTCAACACATTTTCTT
This sequence comes from Viscum album, assembly GCA_963277665.1. NCBI lineage: Eukaryota > Viridiplantae > Streptophyta > Magnoliopsida > Santalales > Viscaceae > Viscum > Viscum album. The sequence goes on along the minus strand of OY728119.1, from coordinate 873,294,152 downwards.
GCTATAAGAGAAGATCTACCACTGGAACATCTAGCAGGAATATATATTTATGAAGTGGTGAGACTTCATGGAGTACCCCTATCGATTGTTTCTGATTATGTTCCCCGTTTTACATCAAGATTCTGGAAAAGTCTTCAGAAAGCCTTGGATACTGAACTTCATTTGAGCACTGCCTACCACCCTCAAACAGATGGACAATCAGAACGGACTATTCAAACCTTATAAGACATGATGAGATCCTGCTCACTTGACTTTCAGGGTATGTGGGATCAATATTTACCTCTGGTAGAATTTTCCTATAACAATAGCTTCCATTCGAGTACTCAGATGGAACCATATGAAGCGTTATACAGAAAGAGATGTCGCACACTAACCTGTTGGGATGACGTTGGTGAAAGAAAACTTATAGGCCCAGAACTGGTCAAGGAAACGATGGAAAAGGTGAAGGTAATCCAAAACCATATCAAATTAGCTCAAAGTAGGCAGAAGAGCTATGCCGATAATTGAAGGAAGGATTTGGAACTTCAAGTCGGTGATCATGTTTTCCTGAAGGTATCTCCTTGGAAGGGAGTCATACGTTTTGGTAAGAAAGGTAAATTGAGTCCCAGGTACATCGAACCTTTCGAAATTCTAGAATGAATTGGGGCTATAGCTTATCGATTGGCAATGCCGCCAAGTCTCTCCAAAGTTCACGATGTGTTCCACGTATCTCTGTTGAGGAAATACATGCCTGACCCAACACATGTACTCACCTATGAGAAATTAGAACTGGAACCTGATCTGTCTTATTGCGAAGAGCCCGTCAAGATTCTTGATACGAGAGAACAATTACTGAGAAACCGGACGACTCGTCTGGTAAAAGTCTTGTGGAGAAACCATAAGATGGAAGAGGCAACGTGGGAACCCGAGAAACTTATGATGAAGAACCACCCGAGTATTTTCATGTGGTAGTATTCTAGAAATTTCGAGGATGAAATTATTTGAAGGAGGGGAGAATGTAACACCCCAAGATTATATGGTACGCTTCTCTTTGAATAATGTGATAGCGTGTGTTGTACGTAATATCGAGTTCAAACACACCACAACCAATCAAACTAGCAGTTATTAATAGTAATACCTAATTTTTGAAATTTTATAAATTTTATCTCTCAAAATGGACTTCATTTTTGGATTCGGAATATCGAATTTAGCCTAGGGTGAAATTTTGGAACTTTTCAGATAACATTTATATTTTGATGAATAGTGAAAATTGCTAAATTTTAATTAAAAAAAACTTTTTTAATTGAAATAATTTATATTGATAAATTATGAATTTGGGTGGTTTTAAAGTATATTTAGAATATATTTTTACCATTTAATAGAATTTTGGTCATTTTACATAATTTTACAATTAAACTGGACATAAACAAGTGTCAATCTTTTGATAGTTATTATCTCTTAAAAACACGCTTTTTTGTTTTAACAACAAAAATTAATTTTAAATTAAGTTTTTCCAATTATGTGTTTTGAATTTGGAAAAATGGATTACATATTTGGAATCAGGATTTTCAAATTATGTAAATAGGTAACTTTTATTTTTAGACATTTTGAATAATTACTTCGGTAAAAATCTTATTTACCATGGTTAAAGGGTAAATCCGGTAAGTAAGGGTGAAACAAATAATATTATAATAATAATAAATTACCCTAAAACACGTCCTAACCTTATTGGTTGATACATGTCCGACCATGGGCATATTTGGGTCGATTTTTGGACCCCATGAAGCCACTTGTAAGTGATAATGACACTTTATATAAATTAAGTTAAAATAAATACAATAATGACATAAGCATATATATTTTATAAAAACATTTTTTACATAGGGTTATATATGTTTGATTTTTGATTATAAATATTCATTAGAAAGATAAAAATATTTCCTACATAATTATATTTTATTTATAAATTTTAGACAATAAATAATTTAATTTATTTAGGACATAATGATGATGAAGTAATTACCATAACAGTGAAAAATTAAAATAATTGATACTATAAATACCCAAATAAATATAATTTGAGACTTTTTTAGGAATTAAAATAATTTTATATGTTAATATGACATGTTATGATTGACTTAATTAACTTTTTTCGAAGTAATCATTCTGTTATGATTTTTAAAAAAATGAATTATTGAATAGTTTCAAAATTGACATAAAAGAGTTTTTAAAACAAATATTATATTATTAATTAATATTCAATTCCTAAAAATCTAATGTTCAGAAAAGAGACTTATATCATGATAGTTGTATCATTAATGGAAAACATGGGGGTCTCTTGGATGTATATAGTTAGTTTATTAACCATATAATATAAAAATACAAAGAGACACTGTAAAAGTGAAACTAATTAACTAAGAGTTAATACTTAAAGATAGGGTTAATATATTGACCCAAAAATATCTAAATTCTATTGGTTGAGTAGTTTTAGACCCATACAAACCTTAAACTTTAAATAATACACTTTGGAGCCATTATAAACCTAATATGAATTTATTATAAAATATTTTTTCTAGCTTTTCCAAAGGTGCCCCTCACCTCTCTTATAAAAGGGAACTCCCCCTTATCATTAATTCACACCTTCAAAGCCTTTTGGTTCTACCAAACCCTGCCCAAATACTCTCTAAACTTCCCTTAATTCATCATAGAGGAATTAATTTAGTCAGAAAGCCAACTTAAGGAGCCCTTTTGATCAAATCAAAAGGAAGAACCTGAAGAAGAGGTAATGATTTCACCAGCCTTTTTCAAGTTCCTTTCTTCTTCTACTTCTTCTTATTTGTTATTACCATTCTAAAATAATAAATCCAGTATATTATATATACTTTTATATTATTATAAGCATGGTACAACCAGATTTCAGTATTCTATACATCCTTTGAATAACATGTCACCATACCTGCATACGTACGACTTACCGTCTCCACGTCGTGGTGTAATTGTTATTCAATAAATTATTATTTGGATGGGTATAATAATGATGTTTAATTCATGTAAATAATAAATATAACATGATAATTATTCTTTATATATGATATACCATCAAATTATATATTATTTTAATATCAAAAGAATGATATTGTTGCTCGTGCGTACGTACGGACTACCGTCTCCACGAACGCGATGAGATTCATTCTCCATCGTATCCATTCAAGTCTAATTCTCATTTTATGGTTAATAATAGTATCTAAAGACTTTATATAATTCTGGATATTATTAATATAAAACCTATCCATGACAAACATGGCTTACATAACAAAACATATAAAAGAAAATGAGTAAGTTAACACCCAAAACAACGATAATACTAAGATATTATTAACAAATCAATGTTTAAAGATCATATATGATATCATATTAATGTATATTATTCTTGTATAACTTAATAATAATTATTTCACCATTGTACAGGAGTTTAACCTACCCCAACCAGGGAAAAGTACAAGGTAAGGGTTTATTTCGCAATCTCTTCATTATCCGAGGTTGTTTATACGTAATAATCTACTGGGATCTCTTTATCATCAACATCCATGTTTCTTAAAAATGTATTTCAAAACATTTTTAATATTTAGTAGAATATTGGTTAAAGTAATTTATATCCTTGTTGACTTTTATAAGTGCTTTATAAAGGAATATTTCGGTCATTTTCCAAACAAGGTCCTTTTTAACCTTTTCGACAGAATTAAGGTAAGAATGTTTTTTAACTTATACGACGGGTGCGGCTATTTTCCGCCGTTATAAAATCTTCGAAGCTTCCCTTGAAATATTATAAGAAAATTTTCAAATTAAATTTTTTATTTTATAATTATGTGACTTTTAAATGATTTAAAAAAAGGATATATCTCTAAAATAGTTTTTATTTAATCTATGTCAACATCCTTTGATGGATTTTAAGCTTATTTGAAGTTGATTTATTATGATACAAAACTTCCATATTGTAATGAAGGTTTTGTGATTTTTTTACTGTGGATGTGTTATTTTTATACCATTCATGGTTTATGGAGAAAGTATTGACATTTTTGTATGCTAGTTTTAATACGAATGTTTATGTTATGTTTAAACCTGTTCATATGAGGAATACATTGGACTTAACATGTGATGGGTGGAGCCCGCTATAGCTCCTCGATGCATCGGTAGGTCTCATGAGGCAAACTAGTGTATTGGAAGAAGGCCTTGACAAAATCTTATTTTTAGTCTTGGCACGAGGCCTTGGATATGTGGTTATAATAGTCTGGCATTATGCATTCCATCATTATGAAAGTAGTTACTGATACTACATGTGATTATTCGATTAGTAGAATATCCATGTGAATAAGTAAATGGAATTATTTCATTTTATTTTTTCCATACTATGTTGAAGTTCAAGTTTAAAAGGCTTTTGTTTTAGTTATACATTTCCTTAAATTTTTATTCTTATTTTTGAAATTTTCCGCTATATTGTTATCCTTATTGGGCATTTGAGCTCACCCATTTTCTATGTTTTATTTTTCCCAGGATGTGAAGAAGTAATTTATGAATGACCTACAAGGATAGTATGAGGGGATAAGAGTATGGACTATGGAGACTATATTTTTGTAGTTTTCATTTTATGATGTAATTTAAATTTTATTAATATATCTAGTGTTTCCAAGGCTACTAAACTAATCAGTCTTTCGAGATTTGATCTTTCTTGTGATCTTGCCAATGTTATGTAATAATGCACCGACTCTGGGTAACTGGGGTCGGGGCGTTACATCAATCATGATAAAATAACATGGGAATAAAACATTTAATTGTGGAAAAAAATTAAGCACATGATATGATTTCCATAGTAGCCAAGGCATTGCTTCCATTACCATCTTAGTGGACAAAGTCCCTTTCGGAATCGAGTTCACTCCTCATTCCAGTCCTGTATTACGGAACAAGATTAACTTACCATTCCAGCCATGTCTATCTCATGAGATACAAATCTTTACCCAATGCATTGGAGGGAGATATAGGTCCCACCCATATCATAATGAAATCATTCTTACGTGTGCCACAACATAAACATAAATCATTCATCATAACCCAAAGAATAAAATGGGTTTCATAAACAGCATCCCATCATAACATAATCTATATAAAACAAATGGATATCATTTCATAATAAGAAAATTTAAACCATGTAAATCATAGAGAAATTATACTTGAAACATCAACATATTAAATAATGTCATCTTAGATGGAAAATGGTTTTGATAAAACACTTGAAATGAATGCTTGAGGAAAATATCCTCTCTTCTTCAAAATCATTTTCTTTTCACAAAATGCCAGGGAATTTTGAAAAAAAGGGTTTTGTTGAAAATAATCAATCAATCTTGTAGAAAAAGTTTCATGAAAAGGAGGCGTTATGAAACCGTAAAAAAATTCCATTTATGCCGTATGAGTTAAAAATAACATTCTCCTCGTACTTTTGTTGGAAAAGTAAAAAAGTTCCTCGTGTGGTAAACAAAAGTAAGATTCCTTTCATAACATGTGGTAAAATTAAAAAATGGGTAAAAATGCCATTAAACATACATGAATTTTTTTTAGAAAATAGGGACATTGATGATAACGAAAACCCCAGTAAATACTTACGAATAAACAATCTCGGATAAGAGTGAGATTGGAATAATTATCCCTTACCTCAGGTCTGATATGCTTTGTACGTATCCAAACATTCTGTATAATGATTTAAATAATGTCATTTACTTATTACATAATCATATTCATTGTTATGATATCATATATGGTTCACTTATGACTTTATATTACCCGTTATTTTGTAAGTTCCATGTTAAAGAAGCGTTTTGGGTAAAATCATTTTATTTATCGTACGTGTTTGGACTTCTTGTTCATGATATTATTACTTATATCCCGATTTACTTAATTCCAGAATAAAAAACATGATTTATATATAATATATATTCATCATATACATATATATATGATAAATCGATAAATGTAATGAAATACACCGTTCATGGAGATGGTAGGCCATACGTACGCATGAATACTGTTTTTGTTTCCTTATTGAATTGAGTGGAATTAAGTTGATTAAATACATATATATATATATACATAAATCCAGTATCATTATTATGTCATATATTTCATGATTACTTATTATATATACTTTATAATCATTCATTAATGGTTAACATGGAGAATGAATCTCATCGCGTCGTGGAGACGGTATTCCGTACGTATGCACAAGCGATGATATCATTACCATGATCGTGGAATTGTATTGAAGTGTATGTATAATATTTCAGATTCAATATCACTTTACAATAATCATATATAGTAATTTATTTATACCATTAAACCCATCCAAGTAAGGAGGTGGTCGAAAACAGATTACACCACCGCGTGGAGACGTTATTCCGTACGTACGCACGTGTGGTGATTTTATTTTCCGTAGGATGAATAGAAGGTTAAATAGGGTTGTTTAATATTTATAATAACATATAAGTATATAATTAATACTTATGTTATTAATTTATAATGAGACAACTAAATATGAAGAATTAGAAGAAGGAAGAAACTTGAGAGAATCGAAAGAACATATTACCTCTTCTTCGACACACCTCCTTTAAGCCTTCTCTTAAGAAAGTAGAGTTGGTCTTTTGAGAATACCATAACCTAAATAATGTTTCTAGGGAAGTGTAGAAGAGAAATGGGAAGGTGTTTTCCAATATTAAAGGCTCAAAAGGGTTGGAAGTGAAGAGGGAAGGGGTGCCCTTTTTATAAGGGAGGAGAGGGGAAACTTCGGAAAACTTAAAATATTATTTTATAATAAAGTCATATTCGGTTTTTAATAGCTCCAAATTGATTTATTTAGAATATAAGGTGGTTATGGGTCTAAATACTCTCAACCAATAGGTTTTATACAGGTTTGGGTCATTATATTAACCTTATCTTTTAGTTTTAACTCTTAGTTAATTAGATTGACATTTACCATGTCAATTTGTATTTTTATATTATATAGTTAATAAAATTACCATATACATCCAAGAGACCTTAAAGTGGTCCAATAATGATACACATATCATGATATAAGTATCTTGGATGAAACATATATTTTTAGGAATATAATAACAATTAATAATATAATATTTGTTTTAAAAATTATTTTATGTCAATTTTGACACTATTTGGTAATGGTTTTTTTTGAAAATCATAACAGCCTGATTAGTTCATAAAAAGTTAATTAATTCAATAATAACCTGTAATATTAACCTAGAAAATTAGTGTAATTCATAAAAAGTCTCAAATTACATTTATTTGGGTATTTATAACATCAATTATTTTAATATTTCATTATTTAGGTAATTACTGTATCACCATTGTGTCATAAATAACTTAACTTATTTAATGTCTAAAAATTATAAATAAAATACCATTAGGTAGGAAATCATTTTATATTTCCAATTAATATTTATAGTTGAATTTATCTTATGTATAACCCTATATTAAAAATTATTTAGTACATGTGTTAGGGTAATAATAATACCATTTTTACCCTTAATTACCCTATTTACTTTTAACCATGGTAAATAAAAGTAAAAAGTTACTATTCAAAAAAAATTATTTTCATCTCCTTGAACCACATTTTAGTCCTTGAGATTAACCACTTCTCTAGTATTTTCGAAATTCCACTCACAGAAGCGGTAAAATTAAGTTCTATGTGAATTTCCAAATTCTCCTAGGAGGTGGGTAAAAGACAGTGAAAAGTTCAATAAAATTTTTATATGTCTAAAATTATTATAAAATGAATCCAATGAATTAAATTGAACTTATATAGGTATTATGTATCAATTTTTACCTAAAATAAATTTAAATAAAATAAATAATTATTTATATAAAAAGTCGGTTTTTAAATAGTAACCTAGTGTTTTCACTATTCATCAAAAATTGAAAGTTTTCAGAAAAATACCAAAAATTCACCCTAGGATAATTTCGATATTCCAAATCCAGAAATGAAGTCCATTTTGAAAAATAAAATTTCCAGAAGTGGGTATTACCTTTGATAACGGCTAGTTTATATAACATATCGTTGTTTAGTGAAACTTGGTATTGCGTACAACACACGCTATCGGGGAAGGTCACGATTGCGTGTAATGCAAGCCAAGTCAGGGTTGTGTGTAGTGAAATATTCATTTATTGTTGCGTATAATATAATCCAACCATATTTCATTTATTCATTGAATATATATATATACACTCAATGTTGCGTACAATAACTTCAAATGAAGATGAAATTATGTGTAACACGATCCAAGAATAGTGTTGCATATACTGCAACCTAAAATAGTGTTGCGTATAGCACAAGATAATCTTGGTGTAGCATACAACACAAGACATAAAATAAATTAAAAATAATACTTCTCATAAAATCTTGGGGTGTTACATTATACCCCCCTTAAAATGAATTTCGCCCTCGAAATTCTTCGGGTTATAAATAGTTTACTACTCGAAAGTTTTAATAGAAACCCACATCGTAAAAAGGAATACCAAAAATTATCTTTAAAAACTAAATTATGAAACATAAAAATTACCCAAATTAACTAATCAATGGGTTTCCACATAGAATAAAAAAGGTGAAAATATGGATATGGAAGAGAAATCTAACCATCAAGTTCTGATGGAGAGTGGTAAAGAACATGGCTATGAAAAATAAAAAAATCACATAGCCATAAATTTGTGATGATCTAAGGTACCATATGATTCATCAGATATAAGGGCACTAGGACAACATTTTTGGTTTTCAAGATCATTTCCCTAAAGTTGAAGAATTGTTGAATTAAAAGAAATACTTACTAGATTTTTGGTACAATCTTACTGTTGTTTGTCCCTTGAACAATCTCCACTTCATCTCTTAAATAAATGAATTTGAATTTGTCTTCCATGATGTATTAGTAGATCATGTGATAGAATGACGAGTCATTCCATCATTCTCAAGCGAATGGTTAGAAAAAGTTATTCAATATACATAAGTCCAAATATGGTGATATTAAACATATATGGCTCCAAGAATGGACTTATACTTCATATATCATACCACTTAATAATAAAACTAGTTTCTACTAACCAGGGACATCCTGTAGGCCAGTGGTAGGTGATAAAGGCCTATCGTACTTCGGTTGTGGGTTCGATTCCCGCAACCTTGTCTGACACGACGGGTTGTCGCCCGTCCTGCAGGTTGTCCTTTTTCTAAAACAATACTATTATAACAAAAAGATCTAGCCTTAAACAATATCATCTGATGTCTGACATAATCCACTCTAGTCTTTAGACTTATCCAAAATACATCTGTCCAATCTCATAGTATAAAGAAAATGATTACTTGAAATGTCATTAACCAAGCATGTGATACCATCATTTATCCCCATATATCATAAGATATATCTTGTTGGTCACATTCCAAACATTCGAAGGCCTTAATCTTGTATTATCTTGAAAAATTAATACCCATTGAACCTTAGTGAAAATTTGAATGTAGTTAAAAGTTAACACTTTCCACAAACCAAAATCCCAAAAATTCTATATACTCAATCCTTGATATCACTTAGTCCTTATATCAATCATGAGCTCATGAATACTATCAAACATATTATTTTCTCTTTATCCATTCATTATGCGCATATCATCTTCTTTCCAAAAATATCTAAATAACCTTTCATGGTTACCAGTACCATTAAACATATACTTTCAAATACTTTAGGAATAACAATAGTGTAACAATCCTTAGATGATTCTTTATTCCATAGTACCATACATTATTCTTGATAAGCATACAATCATTCCACTAACTTCTTAAACCATTGACTGAGCTTCATCATTTCTTTCATCACATATTTCATTTGTTGTCTCTTCATCATCATCCACATAAATACTACCCATATAACTATGCTGATTCTCTTCATGAGATTTTCCCTTAGGGAATTGGTTTTCATAATGCCCATACATTCCTCATTTAAAACATATAATAATTGTTGATGTCGTAGCAATACCATTATCCTTCTCCATGGTGTTAACTGAACCTTTTCCTTTGCACTTACTGGCTTTGTTTCCTTCTTTTCCACACCCAAAGCATCTTCTAGTTCCTTTAAAACAATATCCTTGATGCCTCTTCCCACATGATTTACATGAGGGAAATTGAACTTTCTTTCCTCTATGATCATCATGAAACTCTATCTTTCTCTTATTAGCTGAGTCAGGAAACTTACCAATGTTGAGATTATTGATCATATTATGAGATTTCTGATTAGGCATAATAACGATGTTTGGACTTCCAAATCCCGCCACATTTGGGTTCTCATGAAGAATATCATTTCATTGTCCATCATATCCTCCATTATTGTGAATCTTCCTGTTTCCAGCCATTTTCTAAAACCCAAAAACAATAGTGTGAGAGGAAAAAATCATAATCAAGGGGGAGTAACTTCAATATCAAATATCTAGGTTTAATTCTAATATCGTTACTGTAATTCTAGGACTATAACCTATACTTATACTTAACCTTAGGGACATCCCTAAACATACCTTATAAATATCTTTAGGGATCTCACTAAAGTTTTCGCATCCTAGTTTCCAAAGGTTAACTAAACCTTCGCTCTGATACCAACTATAGCAGTCTGTAATTACTTCCAGTGGACTATAATTGATACCTATCAGGGAACTCCATGGGTGGCTATACCCCCTGGGTGGGACACACAACCATCCCCAATGGCAGCCATTTCCTCATGAACCCCTTGGGCGGAGATCCATGCTTTGTCCAATGCTCACATGTGAGAGTTCCCAAGGATCGGATTCATTCCTACCTCCTTTGCCTCTGATACCAATTGTAGAGACCCGAATCTTGACATATATGGACATTACATTACTTTAAAAAAATACTTAATACATAAGAAAAACAGACACACAAGGACTGTAATAGTTTAGTGTCTTTGGAAACTCAGAATGTAATCTTCTAATCGTGGTGAAATATCTTCAACATATCCCATAAAGATCTTCCCCTTTTGGTTTTCTTACCTAAAACCTTTCTTTATATCCTGGGGAAAAAACATATAAAGGGTGAGCTCAAATGCTCAGTAAGGGTAAACATGAATAAAATAAAACAAATCATATACATTTGAACTTAAAAACGTGAACATAATGTTTAAACATCAAATTCTTGAGCAATGACGTAAAACATGGAAGTACGTAAGGTAGAGATCATAAAGGAACATGAATCATGATAAAATAACATGGGAATAAAACATTTAATTGTGGAAAAACATTAAGCACATGATATGATTTCCATTGTAGCCAAGGCATTGCTACCATGACCATCTTAGTGGACAAAGCCCCTTTCTGAATCGAGTTTACTCCTCGTTCCAGTCCTGTATCGCTGAACCGGATTAACTTACCATTCCAACCATGTCTATCTCATGAGATAAAAATATTTACCCAATGAATTGGAGGGAGATATAGGTCCCACCCATCTCATAATGAAATCATTCTTATGTGTGCCACAACATAAACATAAATCATTCATCATAACCCAAAGAATAAAATGGTTTTCATAAACATCATCCCATCATAAAATAATCCATAAAAAACAAATGGATGTCATTTCATAATAAGAAAAGTGAAACCATGTAAATCATAGAGAAATTATACTTGAAACATACACATATGAAATAATTTCATCTTAGATGGAAAATGGTTTTGATAAAACAATTGAAATGAATTCTTGAGAAAAATATCCTCTCTTCTTCAAAATCATTTTCTTTTCACAAAATGCAATATAATTTTGAAAGAAAAGGGTTTTGTTGAAAATAATCATGCAATATTGTAGAGGAAGCTTCATGAAAATGAGGCGTTATGAAACCATAAAAAAATTCCGTTTACGCCGTATAAGTTAAAAATAACATTCTCCTCGTACTTTTGTCGGAAAAGTAAAAAAGTTCCTCGTGTGGTAAAAAAAGTAAGATTCCTTTCATAACATGTGGTAAAATTCAAAAATGGGTAAAAAGGCCATTAAAAATACATGAATTTTTTTTAGAAAATAGGGACATGGATGATAACAAAAACCCCATTAAATACTTACGAATAAACAATCTCGGATAAGAGCAAGATTAGAATAGTTATCCCTTACCTTAGGTCTGATATGCTTCGTACGTATCCAAAACTCCTGTATAATGATTTAAATAATGTCATTGACTTATTACAGAATCATATTCATTATTATGATATCATATATGGTTCACCTATGACTTTATATTACCCGTTCTTTTGTAAGTTCCATGTTAAAGCAGCGTTTTGGGTAAAATCGTTTTATTTATCATACATGTTTGGACTTGTTGTTAATGATATTATTACTCATATCCTGATTTACTTAATTACAGAATGTAAAACATGATTTATATATAATATATATTCAGAATATACATATATATATATATATATATATGATAGATTGATAAATGGAATGAAATACACCGTTCATGGAGATGGTAGGCCGTACGTACGCATGAACGCTGTTTTTGTTTCTTTTTTGAATTGAATGGAATTAAGTAGATTAAATAAACATATATATATATATATATATACATAAATCCAGTATCACTATTATGACATATAGTTCATGATTACTTATTATATATACTTTATAATCATTCATGAATGGTTAACATGGAGAATGAATCTCATCGCGTTGTGGAGACGGTATTCCATACGTACGCACGAGCGATGATATCATTCCCATGATCGTGGAATTGTATTAAAGTGTATGTATAATATTTCATAATAAATGTCACTTTACAATAATCATATATAGTTATTTATTTACACCATTATACCCATCCAAGGAAGGTGGTGGTCGAAAACAGATTACACCATAGTGTGAAGACGGTATTCCGTACGTACGCACGCGTGGTGATTTCGTTTTCCATAGGATGAATAGAAGGTGAAATAGGGTTGTTTCATATTTATAATAACATATCAGTATATAATTAATACTTATGTTATTAATTTATAATGAGACAAATAAAGAATAATAAGTAGAAGAAGATAGAAACTTGTGAGAATCGGAAGAATAGATTACCACTTCTTCGACGCACCTCCATTAAGCCTTCTCTTAAGGAAGTAGAGTTGGTATTTTGAGAAGACCAGAACCTCCAGAATGTTTCTAGGGAAGTGGAGAAGAGAAATGTGCAGGTTTTGGCCGAGATTAAAGTCTTAAAATGGTTGGAAGTGAAGAGGGAAGGGGCGCCCTTTTTATAAGGGAGGAGAGGGGCACCTTAGGAAAACTTAAAATATTATTGTATAATAAAGTCATATTCGGTTTTTAATAGCTCTAAATTGATTTATTTAGAATCTAAGGTTGATATGGGTCTAAATACTCTCAACAAATTGGTTTTAGATAGGTTTGGGTCATTATATTAACCTTATCTTTTAGTTTTAACTCTTAGTTAATTAGATTGACATTTACCATGTCACTTTGTATTTTTATATTATATAGTTAATAAACTTACCATATACATCCAAGAGACCCCCAAGTAGTCCAATAATGATACACCTATCATTATATAAGTATCTTGGCAGAACCTTAGATTTTTAGGAATATAATAACAATTAATAATATAATATTTGTTTAAAAAACTATTTTATGTCAATTTTGACACAATTTGGTAATGGATTTTTTTGAAACTCATAACAGCATTATTAGTTCAAAAAAAGTTAATTAATTCAATAATAAAATGTAATAGTAACCTATTAAATTAGTGGAATTCATAAAAAGTCTCAAATTACATTTATTTGGGTATTTATAACATCAATTATTTTAATATTTCATTATTTAGGTAATTACCGTATCACCATTGTGTCATAAATAACTAAAATTATTTAATTTCTAAAAATTATAAATAAAATACCATTAGGTATGAAATCGTTTTAGATTTATAATTAATATTTATAGTCGAATTTATCTTATGTATAACCCTATATTAAAAATGATTTAGTTATTAAACATTGATTTTACCTATTTTAACCCTTCTTTAAATAAATTAATAATAAATGTCCTAATCTAATCCAAGTTGACCTAAATGGTCATATTGTATTCCTAAGGTTGTTTTTGGTCGAATTACACTTATCCAGTAGAATTAGGACATGTGTTTGGGTAAAAATAATACCATTTTTACCCTTAATTACCCTATTTACTTTTAACCGTGGTAAATAAAAGTAAAAAGTTACTATTAAACAAAAATTATTTTAATCTCATTGAACCACATTATGTCCTTGAGATTAACCATGTCTCTCGGATTTTTGAAATTCCACTAACAGAAGCAGTAAAATTATGTTTTATGTGAATTTCTAAATTCTCCTAGGAGGTGGGTCAAACACGGTGAAAAGTTCAATAAAATTTTTATATTTCATAAATTATTATAAAATGACTCTAATAAGTTACATTGAACTTATATAGGTATTATGTATCAATTTTGACCTAAAATAAATTTAAATAAAATAAATAATTATTTATATAAAAAGTTGGGTTTTAAATATTAACCTAGTGTTTTCACTATTCATCAAACATTGAAAGTTTTCAGAAAAATACCAAAAATTCACCCTAGGCTAATTTCGATATTCTGAATCCAAAAATGAAGTCCATTTTGAAAAATAAAATTTCAAAAAGTGGGTATTACTATTCATAATGGCTAGTTTATATAACATATCCCTGTTTAGTGAAACTCGGTATTGCGTACAACACACGCTATCGGGGAAGGTCGCGATTATGTGTAATGCAAGCCAAGTCAGGGTTGCGTGTAGTGAAATATTCTTTTGTTGTTTCCTATAATAGAATCCAACCATATTGAATTTATTTATTGAATATATATATATATACACTCAATGTTGTGTACAATAACTTCAAACGAACTTGAAATTGTGTGTAACACGATCCAAGAATAGTGTTGAGTATACTGCAAGCTAAAACGGTGTTGCGTATAGTGAAAGATAATCTTGGTGTAGCATAAAACACAAGACATAAAATAAATTAAAAATAATACTTCTCATAAAATCTTGGGGTGTTACAGTATTCCCCATCTATAGTTTATTGTCATGCTGGATGAAAGGGATCTTAGTTTAAGTTCATAGATTTTGGACCATTTTTAGTTTACCATCATACATGATGAAAGGGATCACTCATGTGAAGTACTAATTGAGGAATTTTTCATTTGTAAGAGGAGTGATATGCTTACCATCCATGGTGACCAGGGAGTATGCACTGTTTGGGTGAACCCAGTGAATGATATAGGCTCCCTCCAATTTAGGTTCCAACATTGGTGGTTTCCTTCTAGGTGTATTTGGAATCCTTAATGTCACCTTGAATAATGAATTGGAGGAGAACATTCTTATTGAAGTATATGGCTATCTTCTTCTAATGCCTCTCCAGATTTTGCAAGGCATGAAGTGTGTTCTCACCAGGGGCCTCTAGATCAACTAGAATGACTTATACAACATTTTATAATGTTTTTATTATAACTTATTGTATATATTGATAGAAATTAAATCACAATGGGTAGGAATGCCTCTGATCCGTATACCAGGGAATATGGGGTCTCCTGGGTAGAATTATGCATCGTCGTCTTGTAATCATAGAGAGTGTTAGGAAGCTTGTCTGAACAGATCTTATTGTTCTGATGAACCATCTTCTTCATGATGTTATAGGGGATATTTGGAACTCTGGTATCTAACCATTTTCTTGTGTATGATAGTGAGAGGTATGATTAGAATGGATACTATACTTGGCATGCAATTTCATCAGCTCAGTTACTCAGAATCTGGTGTTGTTATCAATGAGGACTGCGTGAGGGACTCCAAATCGGTGGATGATATTGGAGCTTAAGAACTCAATGATAGAATGGTCCAAGATATCCCCGAGAATAATTTACTCTTCCCACTTTGAAAATAAATCCGTATAATTAAGGATGAACCTCCATGGGCGAGCTGTTGCTGGTGGTTATGGTCTCATGACATCGAGACCCCAAACAATAAAGGTTAAAGAGTAAATGGTAGTATGGAGAGGGTCTGGGGGCCGATGCACAAAATGAGCATGGATATATCATGTGTGGAACATTTTAGTGAACTCAATATAGTCATTGACCATGGTGGGGAAGAATTAGCCTAAATCCTGATATGATGAGAGAGTTTCATATCTACCTGATGAACTCCATAAGAACCGGTATGAACTTCATACATAACCTGAGGAATCTCGTCTTCGTGAATGAATCAAAGAATAATCCCATGAAACCCATGTCTGTAGAGGATCTTATCAAGATTGGGACTTCACTAGATGGTGAACTGAAATGAACGCTAACAGACACACTCACATTTGGCTCAGTCTATCGAGAGATTACTATGATTGTGATACTCGATAAAGGGAGTTGTCCAACTAGGGGTCCCATACAATACTATGGTAGGGGGAGTCGGGGGTCCTGATGTGGATGCGCCAGTGGTGAGATGACTTACCTACCAGATATCATCACTATCTGGAGTGATGGGAGCAATGAATCTTCGATGCGCCACATGGAAGATCAAGTAATCCTGGACAGACACTTTTAGATATGCGATAAGTCTAACAAAGGCATCGTATTGACCATTCTACGATCAAGTTACATGAGTAACTTCTAGTTGAGAAATGGAACTGGGCCATTATCTAGTGAGTATTCTATATAAAGGGTATGAGATTTGGTTTCCTGATGACATAGTCTATGTTGATCTGCTTGATGAAAAGTTAGGAATCCCCTTTCACATGTAGGTGGGGAACATCAGTCTCAAGGTCCAACTCAAGACCATTGAGGAGGGATTGATACTCGGTCTCATTGTTGGTGAACCCCTCTGACAATAAGAATTAATATATCTGGAAATATTTCACATTCATGGTGAAGATGATTGTCAAGCCTATTCTATTGAGGTTGGAATCGTCGATTCTTCTACCGGTAGAGCTTAAAGAAGTGCCATGAATGTGAATCTACCAAAATAATAGAGCTTGATCTACTGAATGGATTGATTCATCTGGGAATTCAAGATCTAGATACTGCTCTGAAGGGGCTGGTTGGGTGATAAGAAAGTCCTCCAGCACATGACTCTTGACTAATTTTTGTGGAATAAACCATATGTCAAACTATTGATGGATCACCAGCCAACGATCTTAATAGCCTGTCAACATGGGGATATTTAGAATATAATTAAGTGATTATACAAGAAAAAATTGCTCTATATCATGGTGTTTTAGGTAATGTCACAAATTTTGGACCACAATTACCATCATAAGGCATCTCTTCTTGACAAATGAATATCTATTCTCTGTAACAAGGAGCATAGAGTTGAGATAGTATAAACTATTATATGTTCCCTCATTATTCTTCTAAGAGAAAAGGGCACCAAGTGACCATTCTAGGGCGGTTATATAAAGGACTATAATCTTTCCAGATATGGGTGGTATTAGAATTAGAGGATGTAGTAGGTACTTCATAATCTCCCCAAATGCGTCTAAAAAATATTCATCCCAACTGGAATTCGACACCGTTCTTCATAAGCCTGAAAAGAGTTTACACTTTTGGGACATGTTTTCAATGAATCAACATATGTAGGATAATTGGACTTGAAATCCAAAGAGCTATTGAATGTTTCTTGATGGAGGAATATGAATGATTTCCTTGATGTTCTCTGGATCGAACTCTATACCTCTCTATCTGACGACAAAGCCAAGAAACTTTTCAGAGGTAACCTCAAAGACACACTTAAAGGGGTTAATCTTCATGTGATTGGAGTGGAGGAATCCACACACTTTCTAAAGATCTATAATATGGTCCTAACACTAGTGGGATTTGACGACTAAATCGTCCATGTATCATTACACCAATGTCCCTAGGATGGGTATGAATATGCAGTGAATTTTAATATCATAGGTAGTATATGCATTATTTAGTCTAAATGAAATTACATGGTAACAGAAATTACTTTATAGTGCTATGAAGGCAGTAGAATATTCTCCTCATGATCCATTAGGAATTTATTATATCTGGAATACCCATCCACGATGGAGAGAGCTTGGAATCCACCAGTAGCGTCGATTAATAGCTCTATCATAGGATGGGTAAAATCATCCTTAGGACAGTTATAATTGAGATCACAGAAGTTGATGCAGACTCTGATCTATGTATTCTTTATTCGGATGTAAAAAATGTTGGATATCTATTTTGAGTATTGTACTAACTTGAAGAAGTTTTATTTAATGGTCTTATCAACTTCGGCATCGACCATGGCCCCCTGAGATGGGTTAATCTTTCTGGTAGGCTGTTTGAACCCGCAATGGTTCATTGGGAGACCAAGGCAGTGGATAGTGAACTGAGGATTCAGTGATGGAATATCCCCTAGATCCAAATGGATACATCTAGATTCATTTTTAGGAAACACAAATACTAATGTTTCCCCTCAACAGACATGGTTGAGCTGAATATTGTTGGTATCTGATCTATCTCTTTACTGAGGTTCACCTGTACCAACTCATCAATAGTGGTGGAGAGACCTTTCTGATACATAGGGTGAGAATCCACCAAATCCTCTTCATTTTTTATATAGAGATGATCCTAAATACTGGGAAATTCATCTATTTTGGCTTACCCTAAACTTACATTGGTTCAAACATGAGTACAAGTAGAATCTTTACTAGAGGGATATGACACTACTGAAATCATGGAGACAAAATCTGTCAATATGATCCCATAATTACTTTGACCATAGGGGAAACATTTTATGATATCAAATTAGTATTATCGAGTCTTCTTGAGTTAGTTCAACCTGAACCGGTGAAAAATGAATGTATGGAATATTGTAGTTGCTATGGGGAGAACATCCCAATATCTCACAGGGGTAAGGGGTGCTAGGGTCACTCGATACTGATTCATGTAAGAGTACGAAATGATCTTCCTATTTTCCTTGCACTAGGGAATGAGCATCTCCCTTATACCAATGATGAAAAAGTAGTGTCCCATAACAGGGGTTGTGGCCTCCAAATAGTGAATTGGGAAAATGTAGGCATCATCCAGGTCTGTCTATGGGTCAGCCACAATGTTAGTATTCTCATCCTCATTGGTTTTAACCTTCTT
The DNA here is from genome assembly GCA_963277665.1 of Viscum album. Lineage (NCBI taxonomy): Eukaryota > Viridiplantae > Streptophyta > Magnoliopsida > Santalales > Viscaceae > Viscum > Viscum album. The sequence continues at coordinate 873,274,959 of OY728119.1, read as the reverse complement.
GTCTTTACACCTATAGTATTTAGCATCTGGGTAGCGAAATTTACAAAATTCAAAGGGTGAAAAATCAACTTGGAGCATGCCCACTCAATCAATAAGGGAGTACTTGAGACATTGGTGATATGGGAGGGGACAACCATGTGCAGATGGAGCCAGGGTCTACCCATAAGCACATTATAGGTGTTGTACTACGAGACATCCATGAAATATGTGACGGTAATAAGGCCACAAAATTGGGTATTCAGCTGGATTTTTCCAACAGGCATTTTCGCCATCCTGTCATAACATTATATCTTTAGGCCATAGGGATCTAGATCTTATTTTGAGAGCCCGAGCTTGTGGAAAATCTGGGTTGGGATGAATTTGATCTGAGAACCTATGTCAACAAGAAATCAGCGTAATTTTATATCATTGAACTGGAAAGTGATGTAGAATAGGTAGATGTTCCCCTTTTTAGGATAACCGTCATCTTATCCTGGGAATGAAATTATGTCATAACATTCTACATGATAAACATCCTTATTATGGAAGGCTTCTGCAGATGCAATCACGATCTCAAACTAGAGGGGGATTCTTAAAGCCTATGTGAGGGATTTATAAAAGTTTACAGTTAGGCTGAGACCCTCAAGAAGCGATAGCCTTGCAGGAATACTATAATGGTTATTATGTACATTATACATATGCATGAGGCACACACTTCTTATGAAAGGATGTTTCTTAGTGGTTGGAGGCATGATAGGTGTTGTTGGTCGAACCGAGAGATTATAGATGTTACTGGGATTGTCTAATTTCTCACTAGTCGAACTGTGTTGAGTGACCACAAGTTAACTGCCAGATGGATGTGTTCTGTCCACAACTAAACATGGTTTTCCATGGCATAGTCAGGATGGATCTTTCAGATCAAGTAATATGAATGATGGTGGGGGAAAATCTGAAAAAATAAGATGAGAAAGTTGCACATGCTGAGCTCTGCGCTAGGCCTACTGTCTGGTCTTGGTGGCATACACTTCATGGCTGGGAGAACTGGCCAAAAAATTTAGTGATTCTCTTAACCATGGCTATGTCAATACTGGAATTGATTGGGGACATTAGGAGGGTCTTCCTAGCAATCCTCGTCTTCAGGAACCATGTATGGGTCCACTAGTTCGATGGTATTCGAGAAGGCATACTCCTGATCATCCCTTGAGGAGTCCTCTGTTGTAGGAAGAATTCTGGGGGAAATCCCCATCTATGGGGGAATGAAAACACTGAGAATATGGATTGAATTTAGAATAGGTGGAGGAATTTTTTCTCCCTTGTGTCATTGGAACCTACCCCCCTGAGATGGTGAAATTGGAGATGTCAATGCAAAGGTAATAGCTGGTAGTAGTACAGTGACCTTAGATGGCCCGGGTTGATTCAAACAGACACGGATAATACCACGGGCCTGAGAAACTCCCTTGTGTTCTATCTAGTCATCATAAATTTGAGACCTATGGTGAGAGACCTCCTTCCATTCACCATATCTATCACTATAAAGCATTGGAGATACACATTTCACCTATGCTTGGCAAGACCAAATCTGACTACATTATTATCAATATAGTCATGGAGCCAGTCTTTGAACATAGATCACTGCTTGTGTTTTTTAAAATAAACCAGTGATAAGGGAATTAATTGAGGAGATCAAGGAGATCTATATCTTTGGGGCACTTGGATTTTGAAAACAACAGGTTTGAATAATACAAGGATCATTGAAAATAACCGGGGAGCTATGCCTCATTAATTAGGTAGGTATGGTTTATTCTATCAGGGAAAGTGGCTCTGGGATCTTGGAACTAAAAGGGTCTAGAGACTGGTGAGGTGGTTGAACCATATTTCCTTTCCTAGGAGGAAGTGGTGCATTATTTGGTGGTGTCTTCTTATTCTGAGGCGGGTGATTTTGAGCCAGATGCTAAGCCTGAGGTGGTGGCTCTCAGTGAGGCTGTGGAAGTGGCTCTTCCAGTAACAATTCTAGCTATCTAGGGGACTCTATCTATGTAACAACAATGGTATCAGTAGTTTTGACTCATCTTATGGGAGATGTGATAGAAAATAGATCTGCATACTTGTCTTGGTGCAAGGATTATACTAAATGTTTAGCTTTGTAAGAGAAATCCTAGAACCCACCTGGGAAGTTATGAGTGATGAGAGAAGGAACCAGTTTGGTCTTTATATTACCCATTCACATCGTTATCAACTATTCTTGAGTTTGTGGCCTATTGAGTGAGAAAGTGAGGCCCTTCCACCTAGCAAAAAATTATGTGAATCACTCATCTATCCTTTTCTAGAACTTTAAGAGGATAAAAAAAATGTTCTTCTGGGTGGTGGAACTAAACTGGTAGAGAAACTACCAATGAAGATCCCCCCATCCAGCTATGTACCCAATGGGTAACTAGTTTTACCAAAATATGCGGGTCCTTCCAGTTTCTATATGAAAAAATGGAGCTTAACAACATCTTGTGGTGCTGGAGTTCTGAGAATGGGTGCACACTATGAAATAAAGTGGGCCAGATGCTATAGTGGATCAATTGTCCCATTGAAAGGGGATAAGGTAGGATTTATAAAGCCTGGGGGTGATGGAATATCATCTACCCATTCTGAATTTGGGTTTCCATCAAGTGGGATCTCCATCTATCGGGTTTCAACAGTCTTGAGGTGAGCAATGAGAGTAGCCATCAGATTATCTTGATGAGGATTCCTATCATAGCGAGGGTTCATAACTACTAGCGCATTGGAAGGTTCTTTATCATGGTAAGATGGTTGAGATGCTCATATAGCGGCTAGTGTAATGACTTGAGGGTCCATTGGAGGAACCTTTGGAGGGCGGATGGAACTTGCAGAGCAGCCAGTGGGACCAGATCCAGGTCCTGAGGAAGGTTGTGACATAGCTCTAGTGGATTGGGTGTTGTATATCGAGATATTTTTCAATAAACACCAGCCTTTACCCTATCTAGATGGGAAGGGATATCGATATCACTAGGGGGAAACTCACTAGAGGGAAGTTGTACCTGTCCTTGCTACCTCGGAGGAGTACGGTTGGAATCATACTAGGGATCAACATAATCAAGTCGTCATTATACGGGGCGGTCATTGAGGGCCTTGTCGAAGATCCTTCTCTGTTCTATGATTTATTGATGCAGTGTGGCCATTTTGGAATATTCTCCCATCCTCAGCACTAAATTAGACAAGTTAGATGGTTTGACTGTCTTAGTGTGTGCTTTTCCCTTACCATGATCTTGACCAAGATATAATGACTCTACAGGTTCAAGAAGGCTAAGCATCTATCTTTGTTGGAGAGTGTGGACACCTACTTGGACTGCCATGTGATTTTGTGTCCTAGTGGGATTTTCATAGTCTCTAGTCCCTATTCCAATGCCTTCTTCCAAGTATATCTCAGGAAAGACCTTATTTAATGTGAACATTCCAAAAGGAATATCCTCAATTTCACCATGTGAACCAGGTTGGAAAACAATAGGAATGAAATTCAAGGAAACATACTACCCCCAGCCACAGATCTTGATATGTGGGGAATCCAACTTAATAACTCTGTGGAGTATTTTAATGCTCTGAATGCATCATTTCTGGAGGGCCTGATGATAACTAGGCCATAAATGGTGCTGAGCAACAAGAAGTGTGATCAACTCAACTAGGTGACAGAGGTTTCCAATGTCAACAAAGTGTTCCGGACACTTAGGGTAAGTTAACCGATAAGGAAGGAGATAGAAATGAAAAATCTATAAGCTTTGAAAGAAGCACATAACCTCGTCCTGGGTATGGAACTCAAGAATGTTGATGTTTACTATTGTGATTTTCTAGAACATCTCAGGGATATGATCTTCTATTAGAATTTCCCACAATCATCTCAACTCAAACTTGGGATCTAGCCCTTGATTTCCCCATTCATCGACTAGGGGAGGTTGAGGGACCAGGAATAGAACAGTTTTAGACTGTTGAAGTGAAATAATAGTTAGGGAAGTGTAAGTTTCATGAGTTGACAAACCACTATATCTTGCACTGTTCTCCAGAGAATGCACAGACTATATCACTACATCCCTATAGGATGGGGGAAGACCACTTCTTTCTCTATAGGGGAGCAGTCATTGGTGATTGATTAGGATTGTTCCCTTCATCGAACAACACCCACATTATTCATTGTAATCTCTTGTCGAGGTAGACAATGATCCTTCTGAAGTTAGGGAGGATTGCATATCAAGACCCTGGAGAAGAGACAGATCTTCCTTCTCTAGTATGTATATATGGAGGGAATTAGGGATCTTGTGCATCTCTCTTTCCAAGAGGAAAAACTAATATGCCAAGTTCCTTACCCAATCACTGAGACTGATGATCTAGGTTTGAGTTTTATCATCGAATCTCACTTCGCTTCAGAGACTGAAAAGAGGATGATCTAGATTGAAATCCATGGTTTCTTAGGGTTATTCCTCTTGTGGAAACAACCAAACCCCTTTCCCTGGGATGGTGTTTTAGAGCAAGGTAGATCTTTGATAAGGGGAGAACCTCTTCTTTGAAAAGCTGGGGTGTTAGGGGCACTCGGGTAGATATCGAACGGAACATGGGTAGGACCTCTATGGTTGGGAACGTTGGACTGGGGAGGGACTCCTCTAGAGATGGTAAGTATATGGTGGGGATCCCCATGATTATTGGTGATAGGGTGAGGAGGACTTTCACTCTAGTTGATGCCACTACGGGGAGGGACTCTACGTGAGATGGTAATGATGAAAGTAGAACCTTCACAACAATAACCTGAAATATGGGGAGAATCTCCTTACCTGAGACCATGGGCATGATGAGGACCTTCGTGTCAGGTGTCAACAAGATGGGGAGGATCTCCACCTGGACTGGTGATGGTAGTATAGGGAGGACATCCATACTAAACACAAGAGTGGGGAGGACCTCCACTCTAGCTAGAGGTGATACAAGTAGGACCTTCATACCAAATGTCATCGCCACAGGTCATCCCATGATGGCTGCTTCTTGCACCTATGACTGTAAATGTCAACCCATTCTACATAGGGAGCGACTAGGATCTCAATCTTGATCGGGCATATTGGTTCCCCTGCTCTGTAGTGACAGAGAGCTAATAACACATATCAGTCATATATCAGGCCACTGAAGCTATAGAATGTGATGCCCTATGGAGGGAATCCTCTAGATATTACACACAACACTGTGATTGGGTAAGTCGAGCTATTTCCGGCTCTGCATGGGTATAAACCACCTGGTCTGTGGTCTTCAGGACTAGATAATAGTAATGATGTGGACTGATGGGAGTCCATCTTGGTTTATCCCAAGCTGAAGTCATAGACCGGAGGACTCAAACATCCCTTACTTCGTCGACATAAGGTAGTGAGTCATAAGAACATTCTGGGGAGAGGCTCTGAAATGATTTAATTTCGGAGTGGGGAGTAGTGGCTCCATACACGACACTTAGGGGTGACGACATTGGTGGGGCACAGAAGCCTCCAAATCTTTATGGGACATATTCCTCACTAGGATGATACCCTCCTATTCATATCATTGAACAAGAGTATTGATCACCCTCCTTTGAATAAATTTAGAGGGTGATATGGGGCATGGGAACCTTGTAGCTGTGGTTGTGGGAGTTGTCTTAGAGGAATTGAATCCATCCCAGATTTCCACATTTGTATGTCCCCTACCCTTGAGTCTATGGGAAGAAGTTGATCAATTTACTACATTTGTCTATAGGGTATTTAAAGAAAGGAAGATTCAACCATCAATATAGATAGTAGGAAAGTGATGCCTAGTGCCCCACTATCGTTCAATCTTCCATGGCTGGATATAAAGATCCATGCAAATGAAATCATAGACCAAGATGCCCAATGATTAATTACCCCAAATCCAGGTGAGTTTCACACCAAACCCACAATTAGTCTGGTGGGACCTGACACCAGATAGCTGGATTTGGTGAAATTCACATCTGGTGACACCGTGAAGGCTACTAATCCCCATATTATGGTGAAAAAGTTCACATCGGGTTCACCATTTCTATCAGTGACTCTTTCCTCGGGGTGCACATCGTTTGTGAGGCTGCGTTGATTGTCACCCTGTATTCCCACTTTCGAAAGGAGGGAAGAATTCATCACATATTTAGAGATGTTTCCTCTTTGATCGAAATGTGATTATTGGATTTCAGTCTCTATTTACGTGGATTCCTTCATGGAATTCATCGCCTATTCCTGGACTCCCTTAAAGATTAAGACATTGTTCGTGAAACTCTTCCCATTTCCATATCTTTGTGGATTCCAATTAATTACACTGCTTATGTTAGGACATTCCCAAGGGGGTCAAGTAAGGGTAGAAAACGTCTGTCAAGAGAATAGTCATGTTGAGGCATCACTGGCGTGTCTGGACACTTTAACAATGGTACACCTAGATTTACCCTTATTATAGGACTTCTTGAGGGAACAAAATCTCAAGGAATCCAATGTAAAATTTGGGGAATTATATTCTAGAGGTTTTTCTATGAGGTTTTCCTCAGCTCCCCATGTTTAACACAGGGTATGCCGCAAGTTTGACATATATCAGAGACAGATCAAACTAATTGGAACACCGATGGGAGTGGACCATATGGGTACATCCCTAAGAGGGAGTACATATAATGTTTACCAGATGGGTCGGTCAGAACACCAAAAAAGAAGAGTCCTAGGATGGTGTGCCACAATGGAGAAGGTTTCACACCATAAAGGATGATTCGAACACCACAAAGAGAAGTTTAGAGAGGGGTATGGGTCCACAAAAAGGGGACACCAAGGTTTACCATTGGCTGGGATTGAACCTCAAAGATACTTTATATAAACCCTATATAGAATATATGGATCAAAACCCAAGTAGTTTGATTGGGCGAGGTGTTGAATCTGGGGGTACACAAAGGAAAACAATCCAAAAGTGTGTTGGGGACTACGCATAGTTTGTGGACCATTGAGATGTCATGACTTCTTCAGGATGTGCTGAGCTGAGTTAAATCAGGATGGACATGGATGAAGTGTCTAAGGATATAATGAATGAAGATGGAACTGAAAACTGGGGTGAAGGTGATTATATTGGGATTTAACCTCAATGAGACTTCCTACATATCTTTGTAGAAGGGAATAAAAGTCCACAAAGTTCTAGAATGGGGCGATACGTCACCTGAGGAGGTGGCTCAAAAGAATGTCGCATTGATGGAAGCCCGAATGAAATTGAACCAACATGTTATGGAATGATCTTCCTAAGGCACAATGACTGAATGGAGAGAATAGGATGGGACATGGGAAATGGTCTATAACTTCATAGAGGCCTCCAACATACCTTTCTCAAAAAGGGGAAAGATCAAAGTCCACATAGTTCAGGAATGGGTTAGAGAATCAGGGTGTACACAAAGGACTGCAACCCGAAGAAATGCTAGGGATTACATGTGGTTAGAATTCCATCACAAGGGGGACATAATTTTTGGGAGACTATGGGTTGATTTTGATACTTATGCACTAATATGGCCTAGTAAATTAACTGACACCACTACGGGGCGGGCCGAGGATGTGGGTCCCAACAAAGGGACACTGAAGTTTACCAGTGTTCAATCTTGAACCTTAGGGGGGATTAGTACGTATCATGTCTAAGATAAGGGGATAAAATTTTAAGGAATATAGTTTTATGGAATGTAGGATGAAAGGGCCATATAGTTTAATGTCATGCAGGATGGGAATGAACCGACATGATGACGGTCAGAATAGTTTTTTTATGGGAATGAACCTTAGGGAGGATTCTAAAAATACCTATCCTAAGAAGGGAAAAGATCAAAGTCTACACAGTTTGTCCAAGAGGGGCATGGGTATTACTCACTAAGGTGACCCATAGAGAATTTCATGTTAAATTATTACTCAAACCCACATGATTTATTCTTGGTGTGAGAAACAAGAGGAAACAACACACCTGACGATCGCATCCTGAAATATGCATCCATGAGGAGTGAAGAAAGGTTAATGCCTAGTTAGTGGCCCATGAAAAGAAGATTGGGACTAAACATAGGATGGAATCCTGAAAAGGATGTCCAGATGTACATGGACTATATGGTCGTCGAACAAGGATAACCCTATCAAGTCAGTTCAGGGATTATGTAGAGACTACCCGAGGTGTGTATGGAGACAATGTACAGAGCTAGAGGGGGAGTGAGAGGGTACTGGAGCCCATCCCCTTCTTGGTAATCTTAGTCCTATCACTCATATAGTGGTCACAATTTAACATTATGTGTTGAGGACATGGGTTCTTTCATGTTTATCATCCTGCCACTAGGATGATGGGGATTCACTCCTCACCTACATGACTTACATAACTATCCCACATTAACCCATAGTGAAAGGAAGGAACCAGTAATGTCATTAATTAATGAGGTTGTGGAATGATACATTAGGGGGACCACATTAGTGTGTCTATGCAAAGAATAAATATTTGTTAGCATGCATAAGTGAAGAGGAATGAAATTGGACAACACAACATGAAACACCACTTGGGGGACCAGAAAATCACTTCATACATGCATCGAGGGATGCACAAAAGTGGGGTTCACAAAGTAGAACGCCTCATAATGAAGGGATTTACCAAGAACATGTGATTCAAAAAGTGAAGGGATCCATGAAGCAGGTTAATTTCTGAATCATTTTGACCCATCCTAGGCATGGAGTCTATGTCCACTTGGAGGGTGATTCACTATGACTGAGTGCATTGCGAAGTTTTAAGTACCCAAAGGGGTATACTTCTTTCAAAATGGACAAAAGAATTGGCGAAGGGAATCCCTACTTGAATTAGGGTAAACTTGGAGTAATGGAATAAGGGTTTCAAAATTATCAAGTACCATGAATGGTTCATTTTCCCGATGGTCCATAGTGAAAAAGATGCTTCGTGATTTGAGATATCAGAAGGTGAATGGTTTGGAAGTCAATCCTTTGGACTGGGGGTGGACCGACTATTTATAGGAACAAGGAATCACAATACACTACAGTCGCACTTCAAAGAAAATTATGTTTCACAATTTTTGGCATATCCATCATGTTTTAGGACTCACAGATGCTTCCGTCACTACCTTTGCGGCATTTTCAGAGGCTAAGGTCAAGATTCTCAGAGTCACAAATGTAGTGTTCACAGAGGCCTTGGTTATGTTTCATGGAGTCATGAAGGCTTCATTAAAAGCCTTTGTGGAGTTTGTGGAGAATTCCTTTGTGTTGGTCACATAGAAGCCTTATGGGTGTCTTTGCGTTGGTCGCGATGTAGGAGGTCTTTGCAAAGGTGATTCACGATGTAGTCCCTTTTTTTTCAATCCTTTTCATGGCCTTTCCCAATTTACTCCAAGGAAATGAATTTTGGTTCCAACACCCCTCTAGTTTCACATATCTTACCCCACACATATATGATTAGGCCTCTATCCATAAAGGACTTATATGATATTCTAGTGTTTCGAGTCTATTGTAGCAATTAAGGCTTCATTATTTTTCTATGATTATAATTAAACAATTCGTTTTTAGATTCAAGACAAATCTCATATCTATAGAAAGACCACATATCACCTACATATACATACAAGGCATAGACCCTGGAGTTATGTTAATAGTAAACTGACCCTATATATGGATTTAGTTCCATTATTCATGCTTAGAAAACCATTAAACCCATACAAGACTAACATTATCTCCTGAGAACCTATCCTTTTCAATAATATCCAAAACAATTAATTATAATAATTTTAAATTAATTTTTCAAATTAATTTAAATTGTCATAATTTATTAAAACCGATATATGCCATATCATTTCAGAAAAACATTTAAAAACACACCTAGAAGGTCTATGGAAAACCCCTGTCACTATCCTGACAAAAATTCATATAAAACTATACAAATTCACCTATTAAATTCATTTAATTTCATAAAAATATTTATAAAAAATCATCATGGGATGATCCTCCAACAATTTGGTGAGTGGTAGTGAAATTTTATCTTCATGAGACACCTTTATCCAGCTCTTGAAAAATACCCATAATATTTTTTTGATTATGATCATTATCTAGTGGAAATCATAACGCAATACCTAATCTAGAGAAAAAAATCAGTGACTAGAATGGGAAAAATGAATGAATATAAGAGGATTTGTAAATCACCATAAACCACCATATTATTGCCATGATCCATTTCCCAAGAGAAATAAAAGGAGGTGAAGGGAGATGGACTCCCTTGGTTCAACCGTGAAAGAAATAGAAGAAAAAAGGGAGGAATGTTTAAAAAAAATAGGGGAAAAGGTTCATGATACAATTTTTTAAAATTATGGGTAGAAAAAAGGTTTGACTATATTTTTTCCCAAACCATCTGGATCACACCATTAGAAGGAACACTCCCTCGCATGGTTGGCCACACAGTTAACAAACCCATGTTCCAACCATGTGGAACTCTTTCAACATTGCACAATGTTTCTCATACAGATTATTTCCAACCATACACAATCTTTTTCACTTCAACACATAATATAACACCCTCCACATGATTTCATATGGTCAACCAAAGGGATTTACCTAACCATTTTTTAATCATGAACAAGAATAAAACCACCCCAAATATCTAAAATACAACCCTAAGATCCCGAGTATATGAAATGAACATGGAACACCTCCTGGACATCAATCCATACCAAAAAAAAATTCTTAATAATCTACAATAATTAGAATTCCAATAAGAATCTTGGTTCTGAAAACACCCCCTTCTCTAGATCTAAAAAATTAAAATTCTAGTTGAATTTCACAATTTATAAAGATGTTGGGTTTTAAAATCTACCCAACAAAAAATTTATCATCCTCTAGAAGTCTTGGTGGTCCTGAAACCACCAATCTACACCTATTATATCATCAATTCCCTATTTAATCACTACTTTTTATCCTTGAATTCTTAACAAGAATCCACTATGAAACTCCAACACAAGAGCACACAATTAATCAATTACCAATATACAACTCATCATTATCACTCATACCAAGATGGTGATCGAAAAAAATCATCTATATGGAGACACCAATTCATCCCTAGGATAATGGTGCTCCCCAACAAGGTGTCATCAATAGATTTATTCCTCAGAACTTACTGCTTCACACCCCAAGACTCCAGTTAGAAATACCAGTTCCAAGCCATAATTCTTTCCACTATAGAAATATCCTACTGAGCCATACTTTTAACAGTCCAATATCATGCTCCATATAGTTACAATCTCACCGAACATGATAACATCAAATGAAATTGTTTTTTATATGAGAATTGGGATTTATTGAGCACACGAGTCATTTATATATATAACTAAATTGAGTCTATATTCTTGGTTTTAAAATATTAATCTCACATTATTGTTGATTTGTTTTTTATTACCTAATTATTTTTGATAATTTAAGGAATTTTGGGCTTTTAGAAGTCCATGTGTGTAATATAATATCTAATAAAGAAATTACCAACCTTAAAAGATTTATAATCCATTTTTTAATATTTTTACACTTTTGTATTTTTGGGATATTGTGACATGATTCCAAATCTTGATTATTTTTATGTGGAAAAATAAAAATTCTACGTGTTTTGGTATGTTTTAGAATAATAAATTGATATTTTGAAATTCAATGAACGTTTTCAATACTCTTTTCAATCGTAACTCTAATTTTAACTTCTTTTTGTTGATATATATAGATCATGAATGACATTATATGAACAAAATTTCAATATATATCCTTTCCTACCCATATCTGTTTGTTTTAATAAATGTTTTATAATTTTTGAAAAGTAAGTGAGAGATTTTTCATTGAAATTATTATTGAGAAATTTTTATTTTTGGTTGCATGTTAAATTGGTGTCTTCATTTATAAACAGAAATATGTAAGGATATCTTTGTAATTCACATGTTCCCTATCTTTCTCTAAATAATGAAAGAATGTAATGTGTGTATATATATTACTGAAAAAGGAGTTTGGGAATAAATTATTTTTTAGGACTTTTGAATGTCCCATAAACCTACTCAAAATGTAAAGGTAATGAGTTGTTTTACATATATTTTATTCACTTGCCATTTGATTCTCTATAAAAAATTAAAAAAAATGTGAGAGAGAAAACTAATAAAGATGGATGAATCAATAATTTTTTTTATTTTAGTGTGAATAACTATTTTATTGGGTGGATATATTGTGATTTTTCATAAAATTGACAGTATAATAGAGTGAGTAATTTCAACAAATATTATGATATATTCCATGAATTAAAATTTAAGAGTTCAAAATACTATTTCGATCCAATGTTCTTGATCATTAATCCACCATCCCTTATCCCCAAGACATTCCATGAAAATTTCATTGATTAAGCACATCCTTTACATTTGAATGGAGATGTAGTCACATTTATAGTATATAGAAAGTGTTCATGATCCTAGTAATAGGAAACACATTAAAAAATACTCATCTTGTGAGTGATAGATGAATTTTCTATGTGAGATCGTTATACATGTTTATGGGTGTATCTTTAACTTGAATATAATTTTGATGAACATATTGAAAATAGAATTAAAATGACAACATAAATAATATGGGAATAGAATGATAAATGGGACTTCACTTTCTATATTTATTGGATTGTTTTTAGATTGTCATACATGTAGAGTTTTTCTATGAGTTACATACAATGACTATGGGTAATTCATATAAACAAAAAACAAAAAACTTTTATTTGATATTCATTTCTAATATTCCCCCATAAACTCACTATTTAGAAGAAAGTATCACATTTTTTTTATAGTTTTTATTAATTTATAATTAAATGTGATATTAGATTAATATTTTTTAATTTTTAGAATAAGTTTTGTGATTTAAACTTTATTTTATAAATTTTATATATTTGTTCATTCTTTAGGTTGGAAACTATTCTAAAAATTCATTATGTATGAATAAAATTCAATGTCTCAAAAAGTTTGTATTAATAATCATCATGGTCTATCCACTAATTATGCATACACATATCATTTTTTATGGTTGAAACACTATGTTAGAGTATCATAGGACAACCATCTATGTGTCGGAAAAAAACCTAGGGCTATAGTTGCAATGTTAGAATAATAATGGATTGTGTGTGTCATTTATGAATAACCATAACCTTGGTTCTATATCAGAACAATGTACAACTACCATCTGTGATATTCCGTATAAGAATTAAATGGAAAATATTTTATCACTATCCATGAATAATAATCTATTCGAGGAAGAGTGTCGTAATTTAAAAAGCCAATATATCAGTGCTAACAAGTTGTTTTATATTCTATCATAAGATTAGTTATCATAAGACAATGATAATATATTTTAAAGGATATTCTATAGTGTCCATTTACTCTTCTTCTTCTAAAGATTTAATATTCATTTATTATGAGTATAATCATAATATATGAAGCAACATTAGATTTGATAAAAATGAAGAACTACATATTGAAAAAAATATACCTTGTATCTTAAAAAATTGTAAATCACCATCAAACTCAGTCCATCATACTTCCATAATAGATTTTGGTCATTGGAAATTCAAGGAAAACTATGAAGACCTATAAATAATAATGTAGACCATGGGATCACTCCATGTACCATGTGATCCACATGAAAGTGACCACTAACCAAAATTCCAAAAAAAGTTATCATTATCATATCATATTAAAAAACACTAGATAGGGAACAACATGTGTTGATAATATATGAGAAAGGGGTATGTTTAGTTGAGGGTACAAAAAATGATAAAAACTAAACATTAGAATAAGCATTGAGAATAAATATCTATGTTATAATCCTGGATGAAAATCCATTACATGGAAACCATCCAGACAGAGAAAGAGAAACATGATTTATTACTATCATGTATTTTTATTGGAAACTAAATATTTTTTAAAAGAAACTCTCCATTGGGAACTAATTTAATATTATTCCTATATTTATTTTTCTTCTTTTTTATATTTATAGTGTCATCATTTTCCGTTTTTTCATGTTTTCCCAACTATGATCACTAAACTCCACGACTGTGGAGAAATAAGAATGGGGTTTTTTTCTAGGGAAAGCTAAGAATAGCCATCAATTATAATGGAGACTATGGGATCACACCATGTACTATGTTATCAATATAAAAATGACTACTAAAAAAATAACTAAAAATAATCATGGTCATCCTTTATTTAAAAACTCTATAGAGAGAAAAACATATGCTGATCATCAATGGGAAAGGGGTATCTTGGGTTGAGGGTACTAAAAATGATAAAACCTAAATATTAAAATAGGTACTGAGAATAAATATGTGTGTTATAATCATGGATGAAAATACTTTACATAGAAACTATCTAGACAGAGAAGAAGAAACATGATATATTTTTTTTCAGTGTTTTTTGGGAACTCAATAATTATAAAGGTGGTTCCCCATTGGGGACTATTTTAATAGTATTTTTATATATAGTTTTATTATTTCTAATATTTATAGTGTCATAATTTTCTTGTTCTTCATGTTTTCCGAAATTTGATCACAATACTCCATAGTTATGGAGATATAATAATAATGTTTTTCCCATGGGTGATTACATGGGCTTCTAAATCCTTTCACATAAATTCTAGGATTTATTTACATTCTATATAAATAATATAGTGGGTAGATAAGTATATTTTTAGTTGTCATGTACTTATATTAACATATATTTCTGAGATCTTGATTCTATGAAACTCATATCTCCCCCTTATCTCCATGCGTTCTTTATATAGTGGATTTTTTCATGTATGGGGATGAACTATATATGATGGAATGTGGTATTTGGAGGGTGAAATTATTATGGTTGTGTAATTTTCACTATTCCACACTATGGATGAGATAGAGATCGGTGTAAAAATGAGGTTCCATAAGTACACTAGGTCCCATAAAATATATATAATCCAAGTTATAGACAAGGATATTGAGTTAATTATTAGATGATTTTATTAAAACTTTTAGATAATGAATTACCAATGTAGTATGACCGAACTCCATCTCCTTTAACCAGGTAATTCATTTTAATTTTCATGTTTTTTCTTCCAATTTAAAACCTATTTTAATGATTCTATACTTTAATTATAAAAATACCAAATATATTTATAATTGTATTTGACTAGGGATTTTTAGGATTTTTTATTTAGTGATAAATTTCATGTCAACTCTACAGTTGCATCACAAGGGACCTATATTTCAATTTGATGACCAACTCCCATAAAAATGGATTTGATAACATCTAGAACTGAATGATTTTAGACCATGTACATTAAAGACTATTTTATTTGTTAAATTGAAAGAGATAATTTATGATCAATGTCATTAGGGTAGAACCAAAGAGCTACACCATTGAGCTATGAGATCCAGCCACTATGGAAATTTGATATATATGAGATTGAGACGTTAGTTATCTATGAGTTATCTAGAAAAAAATATTATCTAGATCTTTGAGATGAGACGAGGTAGACCAAGAGATACAACATTATTATTTCATATGGTTGGGCCCCATTCCTTATTTTTCCATTCATTTTATTGTGGTATTTTTTTTGTTTAATTTTTTTGTTGATCTATTTTGATTAGCCATTATTTATTCCACATACTATGATATTTTGGGATTTTCATTGTTGACAGGTAGTGATAAAGATGATCATTCTTGTAGAACTTGCTGATGTGATTATAAGGATATATTCCATACCAATAAATGATCATGTATAATGTGAGGGGAATAATAATGCAATATACCTCATTGGGTCATGGGGGTATATAGATTATCTATTATTGTCTCTTGATATCTAGCTTCATATGAGTAGTTCTTGTAATAATTTTTTTGGGGGTGTTTTCCTTTAAGACACATTGGTACATATATGACATGTATGTTCATCTTGTGTTATTTTCACCAGTATATGAGTTTCACTAATAATTGAATTTAATTCTCTTAGGTTTTCTATGACTATCTATTTGATGAAATTCATTCATCACTGTAATGACCCCAACCTCGGTATCCTAATTCCAGTGCCTTAGTTTATTGAATTAGCATATATAAAATGGTTAAAATCTAAAATTAATGATCTATTTAGAATATTAAATAAATTAGATACATATATGACAACCATTTTCCATTAGGAATAACAAATGAATCATAAAAAAAGAAAATGTTCAGCATCCTTGAAACTCATTCAAAGGATTCATCTTCATAACCTGGGGAACGAAAATAAAATAAGGGTGATCTTAAATGATCGATAAGGGTTATGTGCAATGGAATGAATCAATAATCATAATAAATAGGGAAAGGTAAATAACTTAATATACATTCCATTTAAATAACATTATTGTCATGACAAGATAATACAAAATCCACATGGTAAGGTAAATAATTGAAAAACCACACCATTTAATAAATAATCTATGAATGAAATGTATCCATTGAAAATAACATAGAGAATATCACTTGGATAATAAAAACTAAATCCAAATTAATGTAATTCTTGACTATCAGACATCATGTTTCCAAGTAATATGATACTTTTACCTTTAAAACCCTTCACAAGATGGTTTAAACATAATGGGTAAAAACCCATCTGATTTGGAAAACTAATTCATATAATGACAATACCAATGAATTAATAGGATTTCTATAAATTGTCCCTAACCCATGTATTTCATGTCAAAATAATTCCTTATATATCATATAATCAATTAAATTAATGAACAATGTGACTTATCATAATGTATATTTATTGATTAAACGATATAGATTTATCAATATTTTTCCCAATTAATCAATTAACATTCAAAGGAAACATAGTATATAAAAATGTTATAAAATTTTATAAATAATCATATACATCAAAAAAATATGGATATCTTATAAAAATGTAATTTCCAATGAAAATTGATCACATAAAAGCGATTGTTTTAAGAGAATGTTATCAATCACAAAAGAAATTGGGATTGCACAATTACTATTATCACTTGGTAATTATCAATTAAAATCCCATTAGATAAAAAAACTTCAAATTTAAAATTAAAATATCATGAATAATGAATTATTTATGATATTACATGTTAAAAGGGTAGTATATACACCACATAAAAGTAAATTGGTGAATATTATATAATTAGTCTCAATGGAATGTAAATTGAGTTAAAATCCCTTACATCACGCTTCCTTTTGGTTGTACATGCTTTAGACTACTATATAGTTATTTTAAACATGTTATTATCTTATTATATAAATATATTAATATTTAATATATCATATATGATCCTTTTATACATTATTATAACCCTTTCATTAATAATATTTCATTATTTTCATTATTACAATGTTAATTACCTTGTTTTCTCATTCATCTGTGGTCATGAAGGATCTAGTTCATCCACATAATAAATAGTATCATCTTATATAGAATAATAATCATGAAATAATAATAAAAATTAAACATCAATTATACTTTTATGACTAATAATGAGTGATGGTTTTGAGAAATAAAGTATGTTAAGATCATATAGACGGTAGGCTGTATGTACGCATGTGTAGTGTTACCATATTTCAATGATTATTATGGATATGTTCTAAGTAATATTTTATCATTCCATAATTATAATAATATCATAAATATCATATTAGTTAGTTAAATATACTAATATATATTTAATCCATGTGGTATGGTGATTAAAATAGAGTCACATCATTTCGTAAAGGTGGTTGTCCACACGTACTGGAAAAATGTTATTATATTTCATTTCAGGAACCCATCCCACTACGATTTCTTAATGATGGGAGTGAGATAATGACCCCAGAGTCCCAAATCTAGTAGGCCACATATTGTCGACTAGCACCAATGGTATACAAATTTCATAATATGGGATGCGT
This sequence comes from Viscum album, assembly GCA_963277665.1. Lineage (NCBI taxonomy): Eukaryota > Viridiplantae > Streptophyta > Magnoliopsida > Santalales > Viscaceae > Viscum > Viscum album. The sequence goes on along the minus strand of OY728119.1, from coordinate 873,257,003 downwards.
TACCATTTATAAGGAAACATGATTGGGAGATATGATGTATCAACCATACTCAAATCCATGACATATATACAAGAGAAAACCAAAACTATCCAAAAATTCATGTGAAAATAATAATAATATAAATAAAAGACTCTATGGAAAGTACCAAAAAAATATAGAGTATAAACATAGCAACTGTACCAAGGTGGGAGCAGATAATGCCTATCACGGTCCATGTAATCCTCCTGGAAACTTGAAAATTTTTTATTTGCATTAGGTGGGAATACAAGTATACTCTCTAGGAAAACTAGAGTCTCTCATTGACAAGTGGTAGAAGCATACTAATGTACTCATGAGAAAACCACAGAATGAAACAGGACCAAACAGGTAGACTTACAATAACCCAACCTCACCAAGGCTCACTTACCATAAAACACATCCAAGTAATATAACAAAATTTAAATCAGTTTGATGATAGGGTACCCCTAAAAACATTACCACTGACTAGACACTCTCACACCCTAATAAAAAATGTCCTGTTTATCCCACCTCTTTTGAATATATATCACATCACATCTCTCTCGCACACACCTAGGCAACACCTCACAAAAAATCCCACCCACCCACACATTAGCCACACATCAAATCACAACACACCGCTTTGAATCCCACCTACACACACTTGGTCCACTTATCATATCTCATCCTGAAGAAACCTTGGACAACACTCCACAACTCATCATGAAGAAATCTAGGACCACAAATCACAACTCCTCCCAAAGAAACCTGATACCACACATCAAAATTCTCCCAAAGAAACATGGGACACTATCGTCAGGAGGAGTGAGTAGAGAAGAGCAGTCATTCATTATCCCACCATCCTCCCACCAGGATGTTCAGAAAGAAACCCCATGTGTAAATATAAAATTGTTAGTATATATTTATTGATGTGAGTAGGTTTTGTATTGAAATTAGAAGGAAAACGCAATGAATACACACACACACACACACACACACACACACACACACACACACACACACACACATATATATATATGAAGCCACAAAGTCCCCAACTACGAGTTTATAATAAAATCAAAAACCAACTCACAAGGCCCCCCACATCTTCTACTAAGACTAAATGAAAAACCCCACACAAGTAGGAAGTAATCTACAACTTGTTATCAGTATTTAAATAATATTAAACCATTTCCCAGATTCATTGTAACCAACCCATACCACTAAAACATGTAAGGATTTATTTTCAAAGGTCATTTTTATCACTTTCCAAACAAACTGGGAAACTAACACATGACAACACATAGTAAGAAATATAGTGAATCAAAATGAAAGTATCCAATTCCTAATCCATCTTCAACCATAACTCTTCTGCACAACCACGTAATTACCATCAAAGCATTGCTGCCAAACCAAATCACTACCATCAGAACCCCATTGAATAATCATATCTCATCCACTACCACATGCATGTCACATCACACACCAAAACACTACATAAATTCATATTTAGAAAGATATCTATTATTCCTTTTTACTATGTTAATTAAGGTTGTTATCATAAAAACCACAAGATCTAGGGGCATCCATTTAAGTAACCAACTATATGTGATTAGGAAATTACATATTATGTGTTTATCATAAACCACATAACTCGAATTACCTATCAAAAGATAGAATCCCAAGAAAGTACCACCTTCATACATGATTTTTAGGGAATAACATATCCCATACAATTCATAACATCAACTAATTTCAACAAAATAGTTAGATCAAACATCATGTTCCCCGACCCCTTTGTATTTATTTTATATAAAATATATTATATTTCTTAATTATAAATCAACTATATTCATATGGATATACATTTATATACCCATACCTCATGATACAGATGTAAGAAATATGAAATATATCATACATGGATGAAAGATGACCGATAAATCCATGTTTCACTGAATACAGAGGTGCACGTACAACATGAAACTCTCTAGGGAAAAATGAAATAACCACAGTGACCAAGTTACTCTAATCCTAGGAAGGAGGATTTGGGAAATAACAGTATTAAGAGAAATCCATACCTAAAGTAAGATGGAAGGATATTTTCTTTATATGGTTTATATCATGAACCACCATGATTAGATATAGATTTGAATTTCAATTAAAGGTGGATCTAAAAAAACCATGCAGTTTGACCATTTAAAAGCCTCCAGACATTAGAGAAATAAATGATATGATCGATAGACATTGAATCAGTATGAAAGAATATTAAATACTAAATAAACCAATTTATCATTAAAACATACATAAAAAGGAAAAAAAATGGAAAATTGGGAAATTCTAAAAAATTGAAAAACTACTAAAACGAGTCACTGCCAGCGAGTCACAACCAAATGATTCATTGACAGACGATTCACCGCTAAATGATTCACTACCAGTGAGTCAATTCTAAAAATTCACCTCTAGATGATTCACCGTTATATGAGTCCCCACTAGTGATTCACCTCTAGATGAGTCACCACATGTGATTCACCACCAATGAGTCACTGCCATTGAGTCACCTCCAGATGAGTCACCACAAGACGAGTCACCATTAGTGTGTTACTGCCAGTGAATCACCACACAGATAAGCTACTTCCATGATGAGCTACCACATGGATGATTTACCTCTAGTATGACTCAACAATGGAAAACTAGAAATTTGGAAAACTATTGAAATGTGTCACCATTGGAATGACTCACATGTCCTATGAACACCCCAGACTACCCCCAGAAAACTCAAGCATAATAATTTTCGAAAAGTAATTAGCCGAAAGGTCTGGAATGTACACTAGATACCTCTCAAACTATTCTAAACCTATATAATTCAAAACTATCCCAAATTAAAAGAGAGGATATTTCCAAAAAACCATCACTCAAGATACCTATCAAGGATCTTGTTACACCTAAAACACCGCCTCCGACTAATCCTGTTAACCCAAAATATTATAAAAACTAAAAAAACATATAATCTTCAACATAAGAATCATTGAATTCAGTTCTCTATATTAAGATACTATCCAATTGGGGTAGCATTGAATTACACAAATTGGTTTAATTGCATCATAGTAGAATGCGTCTTGATTTAGAATCTGGTCTCCAATTTTTTCTCATGCCGGAACATCATCACACATCACACAAAACAAATACATGTAACATCAAGAGGAAAATCAAAAATATCTCATAAAACAATATGTAATAAATAAAACATCACAATCAACAGAACGATGAAGGAAAAACCTAAAAAAGTCATGTGTATTGAGCTCAAATCGGTGTCAAAATTTCCCATGTATTATCCTCTAAGACACCATGCATCCATAGAACCCGGACAAGGGTAATGGTTTCTCATCAAAACACATTATCTCAAAGGTCTTGAATCTCCACTGGATGCTCCATGAAGGTTGAATCATTCTAAATATCCAACTCTCCCCCATCAATTATATAAGAGTCATCATGAAGATATAGAAAGATATAGGAGATATGTTAGACATCATGGATCCTTCCCAGTCATGGGGTAAATGCCAACTGATATTTTACCTCGCCAACTTTTACCAACACCTTGAAAGGTCTAAAAAACTAGGGTAATAACTTACCCCTTCCTAAATTATTTCCTCCCACGTTTGGGGGAAACCATCAAGAACCCGTGGTATCTAACCATGAACTATAGGGGCCTCCTTCTATGACCAGTATAACACATATGGCAGTCCTTATGTACTATAATCCTCTCTTGAACCACCTATAAAATCTCTTTTATGCTTCACACCACCTCAAAACCAAGAACTTTTGCATCCCCAACCTCTATCCAACACAACAGTTAACGAAACAACCGTCCGTATGAAGCCTCAAATGGACCCATGGAAATAGAAGAGTGGTATATATTAATATAAGCAAAGTCATCCAATGTTATGTTTTGGGACCATGATCTGATGAAGTCCCAGATACATTCCTGCAAAATATCCTCTAGAATCTGGATAGTCCGATCTATATGACCCTCTATTTGAGGGTGGAAGGTAGTGTTGAGGCGTAACTAGATTATAAAATATTCCTACAATACCCACCATATTTGTGAGGTAAAATATGAATATTTATATATATATATGTATATATAAGAAAATTGGATTTGGAATTATATATATCCACACAACTTGTTCCACATACATTTTTTTCCCAAAACCTCAATTGTTCCGGACTCTTCGATTTCTAGGATGTAAGCTGATTTCATTAACTGACCCACAATAACATAGAGAGAATCAAAACCACCTAGAGCTCTATGTAACTCTATGATTAAATAAATCAAGGTTTCATCCCATTTCTACTTGGTAACAACCAAGAGATGAAACAAACCCTCCAAATCATGATTCCTGATCGATACCTATTTTAAAAAAGACCATTTTCCATAAACTTAAACTCTTCATGTTTCATCCCAGGACACCAAAACTGCACCCTCAATCCATGGTACAATTTTGAAAATCCTAGATTTCTATCCAAATGTGAGATATAAATTTTATGAAGGAATCCCCCTCACATCACTATTGGAATGAAACATCCTCCCATGAAACAACATATGATTTTGAATATCCTCTGACCACCCCTCTTGAGCACCACCATGGACAACATGGTCACAAAAAACCTCTACCATAGTGTCTCCATACTAAAACCCCTCCACTTGTTTTATCAAGGAACATTGAACCATCATTTAGAAAAAAGCCTCTAACACCACCGACCATTGCATCTAAGTGCAGGGCTGCCAACTCCTCCATTTATCTCCAAGAATCTATAGACTCTAGAACAAATTCCTTCAATGACTTTATTCTCAATCATCCATGAAATTTCCCTTTCTTGGAGTGTATGAGATCTCAAAATCGTAGTCTTGAAGAAACAACATCCACCTTCTCTATTACAGAATCATATAATGCTGGGAAAATACATACCTCAAAATCTTGTGATATGTCAAGACCGAAAAGAGCCCCCTAATAAGGTAATATTTCCATAAATTTAGTGAAGACAAAACTAATCCTATATCCAGATCAAATTTTCATAGAGCTGATGGGGATGAGAAAACCAAAACAATGTTCATGTATATCTGAAATTATCAACCTCTGACCTTGAGTAGATCATAATTTCATCAGTGAAGTAAATGAAAATTAGATCTAGGAACATGGGTAACACTGAGTACATAAGCCCCATGAAAATGGATGGAGCATTCGTAACACCAAAAGGCATGACAAAAAACTCAAAGTATCAAAACTTGCATCTTAATGCAGTCTTCTAGATATATCCATCCTTCAATCATAACTGGTGATATCCATACCGTAGATTGATCTTGGAGAACCAACTTGTTCCCAAGACCTTTTGAAAATATCAACAATCCTTGGAAGAGAATATTGATTATTTATTACTTGGTTCAACCTCAAGTAGTCCATTCACAACCTTAAACAACAATCAACCTTATTAGAGAATAGAACTAGAGCACCCCATGGAGACAAACTAGGCCCACTGAAACCCCTGTACATCAGATCATCTATTTAAATCCTCAACTCCTGAAACATGAAAGGTGTTATCTAATAAGGATCTATTGAAATCATAGAAGCACTATGCTACAAGTCTATCCCAAACTCAAAGCGGCATCGAGGAGGAAGTGTGACACCCATTTAGGGTAAAAAATCTAGTAATTCACTAAAATAATGTTACATTTCTCTACCTCTGGTTCCACAAAAATCTCATCCATCTTGGAAAGATGGGGCCCCATGTATATTTTTACCTCTTGAAAGATCGGATCACCAATGAAAACTTCCCACTGTCCATCCATATATGAAACATGAATCTCTTCCAAAACATGTAGATAATATCACTTATGGAATTCAACTAATCTGTGCTAATGGTTAAATTTTATGGATGCTTCTATTTCAAGAAAATAACACATGAAACTTATGCGAAACCATAATTAGTATACAACATATCACACATCAAACAAGATGGTTGTTCCTCCTGATGGGTTAGTCGACACCATGGGCATGAGAATCCACTCTACATCAAGTCCTTGTGTATAGGATATAGGGGATGCAACCAAGGAGTGTGAAGATTCTATATAAAACAAGAAACAAAAGGTAGATGATAAACTAATAGTACCCATAATGATCTCTAGACTATCTAGTGTTGCTACCTCTAGTACATGAAACTAAATGGGACCAGTTCCCCTACCACCCTGTTTACACTAACTCCGTAACCACACATGGGATGAGGTCTATGAGCACCGAGAACATCCTAATGTAACCCTCTACCCACTAAATCTTCCATAGATGGGCCATAAGCCTATTTCCCCTACTATTGGAACACCCTTGTTAGTATCTTCTACTGAGGATGACACTAAACCTATCCTCCTTATCAAAAGTGAGCATGAGAAGCCATTGGGCACTGGTCCGGAAGATGTATGTGAACCCCACATAAGAACCACATCATCCCCAAACCCATAGGAAGGCTAAGCAACCTAGAAGGACTAAAGGGAAGCTGTCGAGGTTGAATTTTTGGCAAGTCGAATCCTTGAAGGCCCTGAAAACTGAGACCTACCACTGAAAACACTGCCTTGTTGAGGGATCATGTTGGTTCCCCTCTCAAATAAATCCTCTTTGTGAGTGAATATTCTTCATCAACTCTGCCTTTTTTTGAACCTTTGGGTATGTTGGAAATGTAAAAGGAGTAACTGCATAATGGATCGAAGGACGAAGTGACTCTTCAAGATTCCATTCTCACTACTCCTCATATATAAATAGATTACATTCAAATCATATGAGGTCATTGAACTTGATCCCTATAAGAACCTGGATCTTCTTTTTTAGGTATGTTTTTCATTTTCTGGTCGTTTTTGAGGAAAAAGGAAATTATGGAAATTTTCTATGTACACCACATGTACTTTAGGAGTACACACCATGTACTGCCTTGCCACAGGAGGCCATATGCTGGCCATATAGTAGATACACACACAGCTGTGTGGGACTGAATTAGATCCCGCTTAAAGCGGAGTACGAAAACGGAGAGTGAACTCCTTGTACTTCAAGAGTACACGCCCTGTACTTTCCTTTTTTTAATTAAACACACCGGGGTTGCATATAATCACCAGAAAAATCTTCTTTTAGGACTCATTCGAATGAGAGCTCCGTATGGAAGTTGATATTCGACGAGCCCCTGAGCCTCCATCTGTCTTCCGAATCAAACACATTCTATTGCGTTGGAATCGCATCAGTGAGTTCTCTCTTATCCTAGAGAATCATCTTTGGATTTCTCTTTTCTAATGAGATATCATGGATTGAAAATTTTACACATTTTTCAAGATCTATGGAATTCTAAGGAGATTCATTCTTCGAGTATTAGTTATAGTGACATTCTAACCCTGAGGTATGTGGTTTGTGCCTTTCTATTGAGATTCTTTGAGTTTTATTTGAAAATTTGCCCAATACCCATGAATGGGGTATTGCGCATTTAACTTTTTATCCCTATTGTTTCTCTACTATGCTGGTATGCATGAGTAGAATATTTTTTATTGTTAATAGGGTGAATTTTTGTGCTTTGGATGTGTTTCCCATGCATGTTTTTTTTATTTTGACCTTTGGGTCTAGTTTGCCTATTAGGATGCTGTTTACTTTTCCATGCGTAGTATTATTGGATGGTGTGACTATTCTTCTGTAATGTTGTTGTGATGTAGAATTCTAGCCATGTAGTTCATGCGGTATTCCTTTTCCGTTATGCGCTGCTACACTTTCTTTACTTACACAGGGCCATGGGAACCTGGTGTATAGACCATAGGGAGAATGGACGTTGAGGGATTCTCCAGAGTGTCTGTTTTACTTACGATGAAAGACCACATGGGGAATTGATGTTGAGTGCGTCCCCAAAGTGTTTTTAATTTTTCCACATAGGCCACAAGGGGAATGAGACATTGAGTTCTTCCCCAGAGGACCATTAGTACCATTACAAGACTATAGGAGGAATTGACAGTGAGTGCTTCCTCAGAGAGTCTATGCTTAAGATAAACTAGAGAGGGTTAGAATGAGTGTACTTCCCAGAGTATTGCTTGTAATTATTAGGTAGGACCAGAGAGGATAGGCTGTGAGTACTTCCCATAGGGTTACCGTATCTTTAGCTGCTTGATTTTGTTGCTAGGTAAGACTAGAGGGGATAGGATATTAGTAATTCCAAGAGGGTTACCTGCTGTGTTTATCTGCTGTCATTTGCTGTTGCATGTCGTCTGGTGATTGAATGCTTTGAACTGTGGATTGTTTACTGCTGATTACTTCCTTGTTTACTTCCTTTCGTATTTTACCTACCATATATTCACTGACTGTTAGACATAGATCTCGTGGTGGTTTCCTACTAGGATTTGGTCTCACACCCTGTTTGGGCCATGCTTTTGGTTCCAAATAGATTATATTTTTGCTGGTATAGATAAGGTCAAGCTCCCTTCTACTTCAGGTACTTGATTTGCTGTGGAGTTGGAGGGAATGGGGCCAAGCTATGGCTGGCAATGATGAGGAGTTTATCTACTTTATTTTGCACTTTTGTTTAGCACTATTGTATTCCATCATTGTGACTTGTTTGGATATTTTCCTAGACAAATGTATCATGAATAATTTTATATATGTTCTACAATTTATACTTTCAGTTTTCTGCTTCTACTTCTGTATGTCATTATTACTGCGTCCTCTATTATATGTATTTTTTTACTTCTGCTATGTACTCTTCCAATGAGGGCATAGTTTTCCCACTATCACACCCAAGGCCCTCACTACTAGTCAACAACCTCTGGCATTTGGGGAAATGTGCTTGAGGTCATGTGACCAACCGAGTACGGGGCACCTCTGGGTGGCTTCCAGAACCGGGACATTACAAAGTGGTATCAGAAGTATTCTTTTCTCTTGATTTACTATTTGGAGCCTTATCTAGTGATATGATAGAATGGGTACTTGGTAATAAGTTGTTCCCGGGAGTAGCTAACCCGTGTACAAGGAAAATCCAATATACCTCGTTTAATTGCAATTTTTCAGGTTTGGTAATTATTATAGTTGATTTGATTTCACCTTGAGTGATTCACATAATTTTTGTTGTTATTGTTGATGTTATTGAGGTTCTATTTCTGTTTCAACCCGATGAGATGAGGGTATGCCATATCATGCATCTTATAATAACTTTCTAGAAAACACATGTCATGCATTTTTTCCATGCCACCTAGGACACATTAGTGATTTCATGTTGTTGTTATAGATGATGTGTAAAATATTCATGATGTTTTGATAGTGTCATTGATAAAAATACCTACTGTTTGATAGGGTATTTTTGTGTGTGTAGATATTTGCTTGATTGGTCACCATAATTTGGTTCTTGAGGTGTTATGGGCCCTTATAGACCGGAATTTGGTGGATCATTTCCCTTTTTTCCATGTTATAATGTGTAAAGATGCCAAACATTGATTAGCGGGGAGTATGGGCCCTCACAGATCTAAATTTGGCACTTTCTTTGTTTGTTTTAGTGTTTCTCTTGGTTATGAAGCAGTTTTTGAGGCTTACTGTCCGGAAAAACCCACAATACATGATGTGTAAGTTAAGTACACGCCATGTGTTCTTCTGTTCAGGAAGAAACTATTTTTCTTAAGTACACGCCATGTACTTTATGTGCATGCCATGTAGTCTGTAACCATTTCATAGGCCATGTGGGCAGAGACACGGGATAGGGAAAGTTTGATGAGAACACGCCATGTTTGCCTTGAACATGCCTTATAGTCTGACCCAGGTACCCAGCCGTGTCATGGACAACACGGGTTGGTGTCATCCTTTCACGTACATGACATGTATGCCTTGAACATGCCGTGTAGTCTGACCCAGGTACCCGGTCATGTCACGAACAACACGGGTCAGTGTTATCCCTTCTCAAACACACCATGTCCATCTGGAACATGATGTGTACTGTAAACCGTGTGTTAGGACGTGTCACTAACAACATGGGTTAGGTGAAGCTTGTCTAGTACACGCCGTGTCTATCTTGAACACACCGTGAAGTCTTGTCTTAGGAGAGCTGTGTTGTGTAACCGTTTATAAGAACTTGGGAAGGGAAAGAGGATTTAGGTACACTCCGTGTGTTAAGACAAAACTCCATGTGTTTGAGGTGTTACACGACCAGTTTGGGTAGAAGTACACACCCATGTGAATGAATTCATGGAACACATAGTGTTGGAATTGTACACGCTGTGTAGTCATGTTTTGTAAAACATGAGTACTTTATTTGTATTATTCCCTTCATAAAATTCTATGGTTTAGTCCATGTTAATTCTAAAAAAAGGTTTTCTCTTGACCTTGTAGAGTCATGACACCAAGACGTCCTCTGGTTGTCCACCGGTTACATGGTAGTGATCAGACACTGGATACAACTGATCAAAGACTTCCAGTAGATCCTCATATTGTGCCAGTTTTGGCACCAGCTGTTATACCTGATACTGGTGCTGATGCATAGTTCCGGGAGAGCTTTCTAAGGCTAATACAGAGCATTCAGGGAGCGCCACCTCATGCCCTATCTAAGGCTGATTTGATGTGAGTCTTCTAACAACAACATCCTCCCACATTCTCAGGGGAAGGAGGACTCTAGGCTAGAGAGTAATGGCAAGAAGCCATGTAGACTATCTTTGAGCATATCAAGATGCCTCAAGAGAGGAGGGCCAAGCTCACTACATCTATGGTTTGGGACTCCACCAAGAGGTGGTGGGATGTGATCTCACATGCGGGATGCTAGCATGTTATGGTGTGGGATGAGTTTCAGTGTATCTTCTTTGACTAGATCTATCCGGAGAACTTGAGGTCCAATCAAGCCTGGGAGTTTATGAGTCTGGGGTAGGGTACTCTTTCTGTTATGGAGTATTCCACCCGCATTACCGATTTGCAGTGATCTATGCCTATTCCAGGGGTTGATCAATTGTTCATGGCAAGGAAGTTCGAGGATGGTCTGAGGCACGACATCTGATCACTGGTGAACATCTTCCGGTTGAATTCTATCACTTCTATAGTCAACCAGGCGCTGATCACAGAGCACAATATGAGGGATTTTGGAGTTGTGAGCTAGGGTGTCTTGACATATGTGGTTAGTATTCCTCCTACTGATAGAAGGAAGCGCCATAGGGAGTCTTTGCACGGTGAACCAAGGAGGCGAGATACTTCTTCTAGTATCTAGTTAGTGTGCTACTAGTGTGAAAAGAGGGGGTATACATGGCCACATTGCCTGAGAGACCCAGTTGAGTGCTGATCTTGTGGTAAGATGGGTCATCATCAACGATTCTATCAGATCTTCTCACCAGCAGCTGGTGACAGGGGTTCTTCTATGACTCCTTGTTTAGGAGCAGCACCACCAGTTTCACACCAGTCTGGGAACTGGTGTTCTTTCAGCCATTAAAGACGAGTTGGAGGTCATGGATATGGTAGCCAGTCTCCTGGTTTTCAGTGACATCAGGGCGGATCAGCTCAGTGTGGTCAGGCAGGGTCACAGGGCTACGGTACAGGCAAGAATTTTTTAGTGGAGCAGACCCAACAGGAGTAGGATCCCGAAACTTCTACAGTTCGAGGTATGATTTTAGTAGCCTCAGTTTTAGATTCTACTCTATTTGATTTAGGTTATTCCTATAGATTTATATCTGTTGTTGTCAGGGAGGGACCTGTTCACTGCATCTTTTCTTATGCTGACATTTTGACGCCAGACACACCGTTGGGGACTAGAATGGCTAGTATACGCCAGTGCAGAGAGTGCCCTCTACAGGTTGGTGGGTGTCACTTTTTATGGGACCAATATGTCATAGAGATGACAGGCTATGATTTTATTCTCGGAATGTACTGACTAGTTCCGTTCCAGGTAGTGGTTGATTTTTATCGCCGTAGGGTGAGTTTCATATCACTGGATGGTGGATCTTTTCTTCATAGGGGAGAATGGGATGTCTAGGCAAGCAAAGTGGGTCCAGAGCATCATGGGTTGGGAGGAGATACAACCCAGATTGCTAGTATATATATATATGACTAGGGGAATTCATAGTAAGACTTTCCTCTAGTGGTGGATTGTTTCAGAGATGTCTTTCTAGAAGACTTTTTAGGTTTTCCACTGGAGCCTGAGGTAGATGTTTCTATTGAGCTTGTTCTTGGAGCGACACCAGTGTCCATTACTCCTTATAGGATGGCTACACCTGAGTTACAGGAGCTCAAGATATAGTTGGAGGAGTTTTAGGCAAAGGGTTTCATCAGACCCAGTAATTCTCCTTGGGGTTCTCCTATCCTATTTGTGAAGAAGACAAACGGTACCCTCAGGTTTTGTGTGGATTATTGGAAGTTGAACTATTAGACGGTAAAGAAACGATATCCCTTGCCTAGTATTGATGATCCCTTTGATCATATTAGAGGATCCCGGGTGTTCTTGAAGATTGAATTGAGATTTGGATATCATTAGTTGCATATTAGACCATCAGATATACCTCTTACATCCTTCAGGAGTAGGTATGGTATATACGAGTATATCGTTATGCCATTCGGTCTCATGAACACACCTGTAGTTTTCATGGCACTGATGAACTGAGTGTTCCATCCATACTTGAATTATTTTATGGAGATCTTCATGGAAGATATCATGGTGTAATCTCACACTCAACACGACCATGCTACCGATCTTGAGATAGTTTTGAGTACACTAAGAGCGCATCAATTATATGCTAATCTCTAAAAGTGCCACTTTTGGATGGATCAGATTCACTTCCTGAGTCATATTATCTCAGAGGTAGGAGTATTAGTAGACCCAGGGAACGTTAGAGCTGTAGTTTCCTGGGAGAAGCTGAAGAACATATTTGAGGTGTAGAGTTTTTTAGGGTTTGTTGGATATTACAGAAAATTCATACAGGACATGTCATGCTTAGCAGCACTAATGACAGGTCTAACCAACCAGGGTGCAAAGTTCATGTGGTTAGATTCTTGTAAGTCAGCCTTTCATGAGTTGATATGGAGGTTGAATTAAGCACCGATACTAGTCTTTATAGAGCCAGACAAGATCTATACTATTTGCTGTGATGCATCAGGTATCAAGTTGGGATCTGTGCTTATGCAAGGAGATGAAGTTGTTGCGTACATGTCTTGGTAGTTGAGGCCACATGAGAGGAATTAACCGACACAAGATCTAGAGTTGGAAACTGTTGTTCATTCCCTACGTTGTTAGAGACATTATCTTCTGGGAGAGCATTTTTTTGTTTTCACCAACCACAAAAGTCTCAAGTACATCTTCACTCAACGTAATCTGAATTAGAGACAGTGCGGGTGGGTTGATTACCTACTGTCCTTTGACATTGATCTTGCCTATACGCCTAGGAAGGGAAATGATGTGGCTAATACATTGAGCAGGAGGACTCAGATAAAGGCAGTTTGGGAGGCCATAAGTGAGTGTCATCTTATGGATCTATTCTTTGAGATGCATTTGGAGGTGCACGATAGACATGGGCATAATTTTCTATCTTCTGTATTTGTTTCCTATACTCTTCTTGATCGAGTTATAATGAGGAAACTATTAGATTCTAAAGGCCTAGTCCTAAGGGAGGGTGTGTCAGGAGAGGAACATATTCATGGATGGACCGTAGGAGAAGATGAGATCTTGAGTTTCTCGGAGTGCGTATGAGTGCCAGTAGACATACGCAAGGAGATGATGTGGGATTTTAATTCCTCAGTTTGGGAAGTTCATCCTGGTGTCACCAAGATGCATTGTGAACTACAACGTCAGTATTGGTGGCTAGGTATGAAGAGAGATGTTGCTGGTTTGATCATGAGGTGTTCCACTTGTCAGTAGGTGTAGGCAGAGCATCAGCGACCAGTAGGGATTTTACAACAGTTACCCATTCCCGTGTGGAAGTGGAATGATGTTGTGATGGATTTTGTGACAGTTTTACCATGGTTTCCTCAAGAGAATGATAATGTTTGGATTGTCATTGTTAAAATCACGAAGGTTTCTCACTTCTAGTCAATCAAGGAAAGTGTTAGTGTTGATGAGCTTGGACGGTTGTACATCTGAGAGATTATACATCTTCATGGAGTTCCAAACTCTATTGTTTTAGATAAGGATACATGTTTTACTTCTAGGGTCTGGCAGGGGATTCAGAAGGCATTGGGTAAAAATGTACTTTTTAGTATCTCTTACCAACCCCAAATGGATGGCCAGTTCAAGCATACCATTCAGGTGCTTGTGGACATGCTCCGAGCATGAATTCTGGATTTCAGAGGTTCTTGGGAGAAGCATATACCTCTTGGGGAGTTTTCCTACAAAAATAGATTTCACTCTACTGTTCAGATGGAACCTTATAAGGCTTTGTACAGTAGGCCATACTGATCACCCTTATGTTGGCTGGAGGTAGGAGAGGCATCTTTGTTGGGACATCGTCATGTTCAAGAGACTACAGAGTAGATAGAGTTGATTCGGAAGAGGATGGATACTACACAGTCTCGACAAAAGTCTTTTGATGATCAGCGGAGATGACCTCTAGAGTTCGAGGTTGGGGATCAGGTTTTCCTGCGTGTTACACTGAGATTGGGACACAAGAGGATTAGAAGATATGGTATTTTTTCACCGAGGTACATCCGGATGTTTGAGGTGTTGGAGAGGGTTGTGCCAGTTTCCTATCTGTTTCAGTTACCTCAGAGGTACCGATCTATGCACATCATCTTCCAAGTTTCTTACCTTTGACATTACTTTTTAGACCTGTCTCATATATTTCAACTCGAGGAGGTTGAGCTCGAAGAGGATGCATCATTTGAGGAGAATCCTATCCGGACTGTGGATCACAGTACAAAGGTTCTCCGTGGCCGGTCTGTTCCCTTGGTACGAGTGCTATAGCAGCACAAGTGGGTGCAGGATGAGACTTTGGAGATGGAGGCCGATGTATGAGTACAGTGGCCAGAACTGTTTGAGTTTTCTTCTTCTACGCCGCACTAGGGAAATTCATGGTTGAATTTTTTTAAGGGGGGAAGTTTGTAAGAATCTGGATCATCTTTTCAGGCATGGTTTTCCTTTTCTGGTCGTTTTTGAGGAAAAATTAAATTCTATAAATTTTCTAAGTACACACCATGTACTTTATGAGTACATGCCATGTACTGCCATGCCATAGGAGGTCGTATGCTGGCCGTGTATTATCCACACACACGGCTGTGTGGGAGTGACTTGGAGTCCACTTAATGAGGATTATGGAAATGACGAGTACACACTATGTACTTAAAAAGTACATAAATTGTACTTTTTTATTCATTAAATGCACTGGGGTCGTGTCTAATTGCCAGAACACTCTTCTTTTAGGTCTTGTCTGAATGAGAGCTCTGTACAACCGTAGATCATCGACAAGCCTTGGAGCCTCTGTCCTTCCTCTGAATCGAACACCGTCAGTTGCATTGGAATCACATCGATGAGTTCCCTGTTCTCCTAGAGCATCATCTTCTGATTTCTTTTTTCTCATAAGAAATTATAGGTAGAACGTTTCAGACATTTTCCTAGATCTACAACATTCTAAAGAGATTCAAGCTTTGAGGTTCACTTATAGTGATCTCCTAACCCCGTGGTATGTGGTTTTTTCCTTTCTGTAGAGATTCTTTGAGTTTAATGTGTAAATTTTCCAAATAATCATGAACGAGGTATTTCACGTTTACCGTTTTAGCCTTATTGTTTCTCTACTATGCTGGTATGCCAGAGTAGAAGATTTTTTATTGTGAATAGGGTGAATTGATGTGCTTTGGATGTGTTGCTCATGCATGTTTTTCCTATTTTGACCTTTGGGTCTAGTTTTCCTATTAGGCTGTTGTTTACTTTTACATGTCGAGTATTATAGGATGGTGTGACTGTTGTTCTGCTATGCTGTTGTGTTGTAGAATGCTAGACAAGTAGTTCATGAGGTTTACCTTGGCTGTTATGCACTACTACACTTGCTTGTCTTACATAGGGCTGTGAGAACCTGGTGTATAGACCATAGGGAGAATGGACGTTGAGGGCTTCTATAGAGTGTCTGTTTTACTTCTGATGTGATACCACAGGGGGAATTGACACTGAGTGCTTCCCCAGAGTGTTTGTAATTCCTCGAATCAGGACACATGAGGAATGAGATGTTGAGTGCTTTCCCAGTGCTCCTTTAGTACCATTACGAGACCATAGGAGGAATTGATAGTGAGTTCTTTCTCAGAGAGTCTATGATAAAGTTGAACCAGAGGGGTTAGATTGAGTGTACTTCCCAGAGAGTTGCTTGTACTTATTAGGTGGGACAAGAGGGGATAGGATGTGAGTACTTCCCAGAGGGTTACCTTGTGTTTAGCTGCTTGCTTTTGTTTCTAGGTAAGACCAGAGGGGATAGGATGTGGGTACTTCTTAGAGGGTTACCTGTTGTGTTTATCTACCATGATTAGTTGTTTCATGTTGTGTGGTGATTTGAATGATTTGAACCGTGGATTTTTTTACAACGGTGTACTTCCTTGTTTAATACCTTTCGTATTTTACCTGCCATATATTTAGTGACTATTAGACACAGATCTCATGGTGGTTGCCTACTGGGATTTAGTCTCACACCCTGTTTGGGCCATGCTTTTGGGACCAAACCGATTATATTGTTGCAGGTATAGATAAGTGCAGGCACCCTTCTACTTCAAGTACTTGTTTTGATATGGAGCTAGAGAGCATGTGACCAAGCTATGGTTTGCGATGCTGAGGAGTTTATCTGCTTTCTTTTTCACTTTGGTTTAGCACTATTGTATTCTAGCATTGTGACTTGTTTGGATATTTTTCTAGACATATGTATAATGAATCATTTTATATATGTTCTTCAGTTTATACTTTCAGTTTTCTCCTGCTACTGTTGTATGTCATTATTACTGATTCCTCTCTTGTATGTATTTGTTTTCTTCACCTGTGTACTCTGGCAATGAGGGAATAGTTTCCCAACTATCACACACCAGGCCCTCGCTGCTAGTCGGCAGCCTCTGGCAATTGGGGAAATGCACTTGAGGACATGTGACCAACTGGATATGGGGCACCTCTAGGTGGCTTTCGGAATTGGGACTTTAGAATCCCAATCTACCAAAAAGACATACATGACTACAAAAGGGAGAGTATATATTTTTTTATTTCATCCTTAATGGTTGACGAGAGGAACTCTATGAAAAACTCATTCTAGAATTCGACCCATGGAACATCTACCTCTTTATTATCACCAATGCACATTTTCCACCACTAACATGAAGCTCCTCTCATTTGAATAACCATCAACGGGATCCTTTACTTCATCTAGGACTAGATCAAATTGAATTCACTCTCTTGATCCCCTAGACAACTCTCTATTTTCATATCATAAATAAACCCCTCATACTTTATTAAATCCTTCTATTGAAATGTGTGAAACAGCCTCTTCCACTGATCATCATCCTTAGTAGGATCATCCTTTTTGGATCATCTATGTCATCCTGCTAAACCTCCATTTCCAAAGACACATGAAGATGATTACCATGATCTATTACTGTGAGAGAAATGATAGTTTCTTAATCTCAGTAGTATGGATATTCATTATGATATATTTTTATTAACTTTAATCCATTAATATAATTTTATCTATTTATAGTTTCCACAAAAATACAAATTAAAATAAGAAAAAAAATTAATCATAATGCATGCACCTCTCCTAGTTCTCAACCATATAAGTGGTGAATCCTCAAATGGTCATTGGGTAGGTTCAGAGTCCTTGCATCATATCACAAGGGCCACTAAAATCCCATGTCCTAGCTGGTGTCCCTATCCTATGTCATTCACCAAGTTCAAATGAAACTATTTCCATACCAACCCATGCACTCCTAACCGTGCCTAACTCTTAACTCCACCCTATATCTCAATCATTAGCTCTGATACCACTATATCATGACCCCTTCCCACCAAGACGTTGCAACAAGGGGAGAGAGATAATGATCCTCGAGTCCTACCTTTAGTAGGCCCCGAGTTAGTGACTTGCACCATGGGTGTAAAAATATCACAATATGGAAGGAATTACCCTTATTAAGGAAAACATATTGAGAGATAGGACATATCTACATAATTAAATCCATGACATATATATTAGAAAAACAAAAAAACATCCCAAAATGTATTTGAAAATAAAACTTATATAAATAAATGTCTCCATGGTAAATACCCAAAAACAAAACAAGAGAAAAAACATCAACTTTACCATGGTCTAAGATATTGATACCCATCATGGTCCACGTGATCCTCCTGGAATCTTGAAAATAGTTTTATATACGTTTGGTGAGCATACAAATATACTCAGTAAGAAAACCGAAATCATCTGTACCCATGTGTAAGGAGTATATAAATGAACCCTTGAGAAACCAATAGAACCAAAATCCCATAACATGTAGACTAACCATAAACCCAACCTCACCGAGTCTCACACAACAAATAATGTATCCATTTAATATATATAATATATATCACTTCGATGATAGGGTACCCCACAAAATGTTCACAGTGATTAGAGACTCTCACACCCCAACGACAAACTTTCTAGGGATCCCAACTCTTCTAAATATATATGGCATCACGTCCCACCCGCACACACTTAGTCCACACCACAGAAAACATCCCACCTATATACAATTGGGACACAAGTCACATCACATCACATCGCATCACACCTTCACACACCTGAACCACATATCACATCTCATCCAAAAGATGCAAGAGACAACCCAACGCAAGTCATCTTAAAGACACATGGGACAACCTATCACAACTCATCCCATATACACTTGGGATTATACATAGAAACTCGATTGAAGACACTTGGGCCACTATCACCTGGAAGAGAGAGCGAGGAATGGTGGGTGGCCAATCAACCATCCTCTCACTTGGATGTTGGTAAAGACACCCCCTTCATGAATATGTGGGTGTTGTCACATAGTTATTGATGTGGCTATTGTTTATATGGAATTCACATGGATAATACAATATATATATATATATATCTATATATGAAGCCACACAATTCCCATAAATGAGTTCACATGAAGATCACCAACCAACTCATAAGGTCCCACACATCTACTATAATGACTAAATGCATAACCCCACACATGTAGGAAGCAATCCAAAAATTGTTTTTACTATTTAATTAATATTAAACCATTTCATAAATTATCTTTTATCAACTCATTCCACATAAACATGTATAGATTTATTTTCCACGGTAATAGTTTTCACCATCCATACCAGCTAGCCTACTAACCCAACACAAAACACAGTAAGGAATATAGTGAAAAAAATCCCAACATCCATGTCCAAATCAAACTTCCACCATATCCCCACTATACAAGAACATCATGACCATCACAACCCTACTACACAACCACAAGAAGAACATCACAGAACTACTACTCAACTATATCCCATGCACTGCCCCCACTCATGTCACATCACACACCACAATACAACATACTTCAGATTTGGAAAGATATATCTTATTCAATTTCACTTTGTTAATTAAAGGTGTTATCACAAAATCTATATGATCTTGGGGATCTATTTTATTAACCGACTATACGTGATTATCTAATTACATATTATGTGTTTTTCATCAAACACACAACATGAATTCCATAGTTCACATTATATAAGCACAAGCAAGGACCAAAAACATCCATTAATTTTAATGGGTAATTTAGCCCATAAAATTCTTAACATCAATAAATTTAAACAAAATAGTAAGATCACACATTAGCTTCCCCTTCTCTTTTGTATTTATTTTATAAAAAATCTATTATCTTTATTAATTCAGAATCAACTATATTCACAAGGATAAAATTTTATGTAAATATAAAACATGATACAAAACAAATAAATATGAATAAGACCCTATTTGGTAGAAAGATGATCGACCTAGTGTTTCTTTATAAAAAATAGAGGTGTGTGTATAGCTGGAAACTCCACAGGGAAACACGAACTAACTGAAACAACCAGGTTACTCAACTATAAGGAAAGAGTATTTATGACATTCCATTATATAGAGAATGTTATTCCAAAAGGGATAATGAATGTTATTTTACCATTAATTTTTAGATCCTCAACATTTAGGATTCGATACATTTTTCAATTTCCAGTAAAGGATGATCTCAACTAACCATGTAGTTTTTACATTTAAAATCATATGGAAATTAGAGAAATTTATGATATGATATATATCCTTTGATTTGTCTTAATGTCTCTTAAATATGGAATTAAACCCATTTATTTTTAAAACATACGTAAAAAGAAAAAAACTAGAAAATGTGAAAATTATAGAAATTTGGAAAACTGTTGAAACATGTCACTAACAGACTAGTCACCACCAATGGGTCACCGCCAGGTGTGTTTGTTACAGATGAGTGAATGTCAACGATTCACCACTAGCATGTCACCCCCATATGGGTCACTATTAGTGAGTCACCACTAGGGTGAGCTACCACAAGGATGAGCTACCACTAGGATGAGCTACTGCAAGGATGAGAAACTACTAGGATGATTCTACATTGGAAAACTAAATTTTTTAGAAATTGTTGGAATAATACACAATTGGAATGACTCACATGTCCCAAAAACACCTCAGATTACCCATGGACACCTCTATAATCATATTTTTTTAATATAATGGTCTAGAAGGTCTGAGCTTTTATATTTTTTAGTGAAATGGTAATAAATAAAATGATATATATTATCTTTAAAAAATGATAAAAATTTAATTAATATCATAATTATTTATTTTATATCACATATAATCATTAACATTACCCTTATCATCTTCCATGTAAGGTGTTAGTGAAAGATGAACCCCAACACTTCACGAGGCAGTAGTATGGTGTACACATGAGTGATGCTATCATTACTATTAAGAAAAGGAAAGTAAAAAAAGATATATATATGATATAATGACTTTAGAGATATTATTATATTATAAATATAAAATATATAATTTATATTTATCATTATACCCAACTTTGAGAGGTGGAAATGGAAAATCAAATGACATCGGTTCGCGTGGTGGTTGTCCGCCGTACATACGAATAATTGTTTTATAACCCTTTTAATGGAAGTAGAGATGGTTTTAGGTTGCGATGATAACATAAAAACATCTCATTAAATGGAATATAATTATTTTATTATATCATTATGTTCTAATAATAATATATGGAGGTGTATTAAAAAATAAAATAATTTTTTTTGAAGAACATTAACTATTCTTCGGGTGTCCTACTAAGGATTTCATTAAATCCTTTCTAATTTTAATTTATACATAAAATAATGGTTCTTAGATGTGAGGAGGTAATTTTTGATGTGATTTGGGTAGTTTTTTGTTGAGAGAAATGGGTTGAGAGGTGTTAATAAGTGAAGGAAATGATTATCCTACTATAGATGAGGAGTGAAATTTTTTTCAATACCCGAAAGTATTCAATATTGGGAGGACCCTATTACCCCAAGTAGCACCAAATTGATAATAATTTTTAGGGATGATATGGTCCAAAAACCCCTCCAAAGCACAATTAATCACATGTTTTAAACATTTTTCCCCCGACTTCTATGTTTCCTTAATTTTACCATTTTGGTCTTTTTAATATGGTAAATAGTTTTCTATTATTGGTAATTTATCTAATAAGAATAAATTAAAGTGATACATATTAGATAATTTGGTGACAATAATTATAAATATAATATCTAATTTATAAAAATAAATCCAAAGTGTCTTGTAAATTAATTTTAATATAAGCACTTGTAACGTGTAAAAACACCGCTTTAACCTTAATCGTGCTAATAGACTTTCTAAAATTTAATGGTGAATATATTTTTTATAAAAGAAAAACTGATCCATGAATGGAAAATTGTCGATATTTATTATCATTCAGAATTCAATTGTAATAATATATGATTTTTTTATTTTAAATCATTTAATAAAATATAATATTTAATTAAATAACATTAATGTCAATTTTGATATTATTTATTTAAATTGAATTTTAAAATGTCAATATAATGATTGAATTCAAATATATTTTGTTAAAAACTGTGAAAATGATATATTAATCTAGAAAACAATGGAACATAATAATTTATTAAATTTAAATAACTTTTAATGTTTTTATTATCATTTATTTTATTTTATTTTTAAATAATAATTAATGTGCTGGAATTTTTTATGCATTTAAAAAAATTATTTTATCTCAAAAAAATTAAAATAAATTATAATGAGAAAAAATTAATTCATATTTCAAATGGATATTTATAACTTAACATATGTTGTTTTTTTCTTATCCCAATGCTTTATAGATATTAAAAGGAAGAAAGGTTCCCTTTTGACGTTTTCATTACGTAACTTATTATATGGGATGATTTCTTGGAAAAGTATCCTAAAAACTCATAACAATAGAGAATAATGTCATAAGGTATATATATATATATCCAAAAAATAGGTTTTTTATAATTTGTTATGTAATTTTAACACTTATCTTGTTAGTTTAAACCCTAGTAAACCCATTTTTACTTTAATAACTGTAATTAATTTTTATTGTTTTCACTATTAATATTAGAAAAACATTAAGTTAACATATTATAAATTATAAAATATGATTATTCCAAATATTTAATCAATTTTTTCAAAATGAAATTCACATAATTGAAAAAGATTAATTTAAAATTAATTCTATATACACGACAATAAAACTGGTTATTAGAGAGAAATTGTTCAAAATTTTACAAATCTTTATATCAAAATTCAATATGAAAATGATTCCAATGACCTAAATTTGATTAATTGATTTTAAATTGAAATTATTTTGCTTTAAAAACTAATAAATATATAATTTAACATTATAAATTATTTTAAATTAAAGAAAATTTTCAATTAATATTTAATATTTTTCACTATTCATCAAAAAGTGAAACTTTTCAGATAAATACCAATAATTAACTCTATGATAATTTTGCTATGATTGTTTCAAAAATGATGTTTATTTTTAAAAATATGTTTTACAAATTTTTTAAAAATTAATTTTAAATTATGAGTGTAAAGAATGACTAAACCATGTTTTGATTAAACCCGGTGTTGCATGCATCGTAAGATACCAATGAAATAAAATTTATTCGTAATGAAATATATTTTAAGTCCTAGGGAGATACAAACATGTTGATGTGAGATAGTAAATCTCACCACGCCATTGTACGTATCCCTACCTATATACAGGACATTGGTTCCGATATATGTGAGTAGGCCTTCATAATTCATTTTAGGTACATGTGTCATCTAGGAGCTCAATTCATGGATTAAAGTGAATAGTGTATTGAAAGATGATGATTTTATTGGAGACCATTGTTAGTTGGACTGATAGTCATTGTATATTATGTTTTATGTTACTATACTTAATTTTCATAATAAAATGTTTGAAAATGTTTATTTATATTGTTGATGTACATTATTCATTTTTTTCCTAAAACTCTATTATATTGTGATGCATGGTGTATAATATTTACCATTTTTATATTCTATACTATGGTATGCCCTCCTAGATCCATGTTTACATGTCAATATGTTTTTGGTTATGTATACAACATAAATGGTTCATGCTAAATTTTTGGTAGATTTTTGGCATGAACCCTTGAGTTTTACATTAATGTTATAGTCTACCCAAAAATCATTAAGCCTTAAACACTAGTTTATATACTCTAGTATAGGTGGAGGAACTCCTGAGGTCATGTGATGACCTTGGATCAACGATTTTTTTGGATGACTAGGTTAGGGTGTTCACAATGTTGTAGGAATCATAAAAAATAATACTAAATTATAACATAAAGATATGAAAAACATATGAATTTTTTATATACTTTAGTATAAAAAATCATAACATAGGTTAACTGTAACATACCCAAATGATAAAGGGTTAAATGACAAAATGATATGACTCATGTCAACAAGATGCAGCTTCCATTTCGGGAGCCTACCTGATTAGAACTTCACAGTTAAGCGTGCTTGGCCTGGAGTAGTGATCAGGATGGGTAACCTCTTGGGAAGTTTCCCAGGGTGTGTGTGAGTGAGGAAAAAACACACTGGAAAGGACATGTGTTGGCCTGTGGGGACAATCATTAGTCAGATGACCTGTTCAGGCATGTGGGTGGACCCTAGGGTGGGCCCCACGTGTCTGCGGGGCAACCGGTGGTACCTGGTGGGCCAGGACCCGACGACTATGTTAAGGCGGGGTGGTTGTGCTGTCACCAGGACCCGGTTGTCACATTTGGTATCAAAGGAGGAACCCAACCTTAAGCGCGGTGCACTGCCTGGGTTGAGATGTAGGGCCCAAAATGAGGGCGTTGTGCCCTAAAGGGGGGGTGATTGTAACATCCCCAAATGATAAAGGGTTAAATAACTAAATGATATGACTCATGTCAACAAGGTGCACCTTCCTTTTCGGGAGCCTACCTGATTAGAACTTCACAGTTAAGCGTGCTTGGCCTGGAGTAGTGATCAGGATGGGTAACCTCCTGGGAAGTTTCCCAGGGTGTGTGTGAGTGAGGACAAAACACACTGGAAAGGACATGTGTTGGCCTGTGGGGACAATCATTAGTCAGATGACCCGTTCAGGCATGTGGGTGGACCCTAGGGTGGGCCCCACGTGTCTGTGGGGCAACCGGTGGTACCTGGTGGGCCAGGACCCGACGGCCATGTTAAGGTGGGGTGGTTGTGCTGTAACCGGGACCCAGTTGTCACATTAACAATCTCATTCAAGTCTATCATCATATACTGGATAGACATGTCCCACAACATTATCGACCATGATAACCTCTCGAGTCCCATAACATAGAATATCATGAGATATAAATTATTCAAAATTCATGAGAGGGTTATATAATTATGAGACCACCAATAACTAAGTGATGAACAATATATCAATATAGTAATTTGTGTACATGTGCTTGAAAACATTTATATATCTATAACCATATAATTATCTTATGATAATGAAATGGATTTCATAAAGTTTTTCACAATATATAAAAATAAATCATCTAGAGAAAGAAATTGGTTGATACCATTATAAAATATCCCTAGTGAAATTTTAGAATTATTAAAGGATTATAAACTAAAAGGATATTGACATTGGTGAAATAACCTTAGAGGATTATAAGAATTTTTGTTAAAAAAGAAGAAATATTCTTAGTAATTTAATATTTTTATTTTTAAATAATGATATTTCATATAAATAGTTTAGAAATGTATTTAGAACTAAAATACCAAATATTTTAATGAATAATTTAATATAAAAATATTAAATGTTATATTCATAGAGAATATATAATAAAGAGGTGATAGAATGTATCCAAGAAGAAATGATAGAGGAAGAGAGACTAAAAGATTATCATCATAACGTTGTAAATAAATAAAATTTATGTAAACTAACCATAATAAATCATTGATGTATGGAGACAGATATATACTTATTCTATGAATCAATATAAATGAAATGTATGTTTAATAGATGGATTGAAACAAAAAATAGATGAGGAAAATTCCCTTTACAAACAATGTTGTGGGTGATGTATGAACCAATAAAAAGGGAAATGGTAAAAAAGACATGTAAATATCTAAAATAACCATAAGAAAATAAAAATATAGATTTAATAATAATTTAAATAAAAATATATAATTTAAAATTATAAAGGGATAATATTTCATATAGAAAGATATTATGGGATAATCCCCTTATTTTTACTTTTGATGTTATGAAAGATAGTATAAATCATTTTTATAATAAAGAAATCTTAGTAATATATTTTATAATCTTATTAATAGTTATTACCTTATATACTAACCAATTATATTAATATATTACATATATTAGAAATAATCATAATTTACTACATTAATGTATGCTAGGTGTTTTGACTGTTTTTTTCAAGTTATGATATACCTATTTCGTTAATAATTATATGTTAATAATTATATAATATATAGAATATACATGATAATAAAATCATAACTTCAACTTATTTCTAAAACCACATTATCATTCTACAGAGTCCACAAATACAATTTACAATAATTAAATTCACATCATTCACATTTCAATTAACTTTAATAATAATAACGTGTTACTTTATAATCATCACTCATTTAAGTGTAAACATTTTAGAACAGTAAATAAAAAATAACTTACTTGTTAATATATTATAGCACCAAATTTTTTATTTCCATCCATGATGAAAATAATGAAAATGGAATAACATGGTTTATGTAGGAGGTTGAATTGACTGAAATAAGAACTTTCTATATGAATAACTAAGTATGGGAAATGAATTATATGATTTTAAAATTATATTTATATAATTATAATGATTTTAATAATACATAATTAGTGTGTTTAACAGAATTTTAATGAGTGGCGATGAAAAGATAAATGAAAGAGATAGAGGGAAGCATATTATTTAATTCGATGGATTTTATAATTCTTTTAAATGATTGATTTTTAATGAATGATTTAGGCCTCCTACATTCGACTAGAAGATACCAAAAATGGAATAGAATATTACAGTAAATGTTTTGGTTTTTTTATTTTAGAGGAAACCAATAATTGATGTGGTTTTGCATATGTAGACTAGGGGTCCTTTATTAGATGATTTTGACTACCGTATTTTCAATTTTCATTTTTTAATGGTTAAGGAAGGTAATTTTGAGTTTCAAAGTGTCCCATATGTGAAAAAAAACAATGGTGTTTGATATTACATCAATTATGAAAATAGATTTTCATTTATTATGATAAATTGATTATTAATTGATAGGAGTAATTTATTTCTCATATCTAATATATTATTGACAATACATTATTCATTTCAAAAACAACACTATATATCTATTATAATAATTTCTATATACCCATTAGCTATTGGTAATTTCCATATGTTGAATGGATATATGAAAAACCACCATATTAGAATAATTTTCCTCCTTTAAATATATTTATATAACCTTCAATAGTTATTGAAAATTTATGTGTACGATTTTTTCATTTCATTCTCATAATTTTAATCATATTGCTTATGTTTTTCCATTTTTCATAGTTATAATCAACGGTAGGTTCTTCATGGTAAACTATAAGGATAACTATTTAATGACCATAGTAGTTTTATTTTTTTGGTTTTATTCCAATATATTTTTAATTTTGTTCCATATAATATTTTTAGAATACATTAATTTATATTTTTATTATAAAATTATTTATAAAAAAATAAAATTAGTATTTTTTATTTGATGTTTCATTTGAAAGAAGTTATTTAAAAGATTATGGTGTTTTTATTCTCATTAACCCATTCATTAATTTCCCCTTAAGAAAGTAGTATAGTGGTGACCATGGGGTTGTCTCATGAGGAGGTTACATTATAAGTTGTAAAACTGTCACTTTGTTAATTTGTTTTTGTTTATGTTAAAACTAAAATTTGGAATTTCACTAAAATTTATAATAAAGAATATAAACATAAACTAATGTTATATAAAATACAATAGGAAGATATATAATTTACACAAAATAGAATAGGTTCTAAATAATAATCAAAACAGTAGTTGTGAAAAAGAATAAACATCTTGGAAACTCCCCTCTTCCCAGTTTAAAAATATTTTCCAACTCAACTTCTCAATTCCCACCAAAATACCCTAATTTTACCAGCCCAGTTTTAATATATATCATAGAAATTTCACAATATGATTGTTTCATCCCCTACATCTGTGATTAAATTACTTGAAGAGCTCCATGTAATGAATCCTAATTGAAGACACTATTCTCAATTGAAGGACCTCATCAAAGAAATTTAAATAGTGAAGTAAATATGTTTACATCCTAAATTGATCAACCCAACAAAACTAATTTTCATAAAATATATTGATGAACTAAAAAAACATCATTCATTCAAAAATACAAGCTCAAGATAAATTCAAAAGAGATTACACTATATGATCTCTACTCAAAAAAGAGTGTCTGTCAGTTTTCACCATCCACAACCACTTGGTGCTTAGGCTCACATCCCTTGATTAGCCCCCCATATTCTCCATTATAGCATGTATTCATATAATAATTTTCTAGATACCTATCTCATCCTTACCCTTTTTCTCTTCACCCATATTATTTTAGAATGATGAGGAGAAAGAAATATAAAGACAAAGAGGGATGAATAATACATTCTCTAGATTATGTCCATCCGAATGTGGCTCGATTTCTTACCTATAATATCATAATATCCCTTTATTTTATTATCTATAGTTTTTCAAAATTAAAATCTCTTTTGAAGATCTGATTTTTAGATGATTTTTATAAGTGGTGTAAATGATATTAATTAATTACTAAAGATATCTTTTTTATGCAAAGTGACTTTTCATAATCCTATTGTTTGACTCAATAAAATAATGGTTTTATGAGATAATATTCAATTTTGATTTTTATGGATGTGATACTGTTAGTTAGATTTCATATCCATGTCAAATAATTTCATATCAATGTCTTAATCCTGAATTATGGACCCTTGAATGTGGTGGGGTCTATCCAGTCGACTAGAAAAATTGTCCATAATTAATGATTTATTTGGAAAACTAGAAGGTAAATTAAAATTTTTTCTTAGTTTATGAAGATTTATCCCACAAATATAGTAATACAATATAAAAATAATTACTCAATTTGGATCAATAAAAAATAGATATTCAATAATTATAGAAGTGATTAAAAACAGTTAAAATTCCAAAGTTGTGGAGTTTTCAATTTTAAGCTCAAAACATCCCTAAAATTGAAGAGCAATGTTATTCATCTCAAATTGTTAAATTTTTGGGTTTTAAATCATTTAATTAGACATTAAATAGGTGTAAATGTTATCCTTATCAATGCACCCACACTTATCACTTGGACTCCTAGACAAGTGAGCATAAAAATCAAATCAAAGAATTTTCAAAACACATACTAATGAGGTTTTGTAATTTATCACCACGAAAAAAAATATCTCATGCCTCATGAAAAGAAAAATATTTCAAGTTCTATATTTATATTATTAAATCCATTCCCACTTATTTTCTATTCCCATTTAAACAACACACATACCTCACATTAATTTTATCTCAATACACAAATATTTTTTTTCAGTAAGGAATTATCATACAAACACAAGAAAGAATCACTATAGGATTGATAAATTTCTATATATCCACCAAATGTTAGCCAATAAAATGTGATTATCATGAGGAAATTTTAGGGCTATTTTGTGGCTTAAGGATAGGGGGTTTCAAATGTGAAATATTCTAAGGCTGAAAAAGGTGGGTTTTTCTCTTTTTGAAGAAAAAAATAATTATTATAATTTTCAATCAAGTATAGTTTCCTCCTTACTCCCATTAGATGAAAATGTGATATAATAATCTTTTAGAATATATTTTTCTATCCCTATAAATCAATATTTGAGTAGAGAAATTTACAATTTTCTTCACCTTTTTTTAAACCAATATCATGATAGGAAAAAAATTCTTCCATTGAGAGCTTGAGATAGGAAAAAATTAATTTTCATTGAGATCTATAAATGGGAAAAGCTCTCAGAAAAATATTTTATAGAAGAAAAAACATCTTTCAAAAGTTTAATCTCTTCCCTAAGAAACACCTAATGAGGTAGCACACTACAATACATCTCCCCCAACACATAAGTTCAACTATAACATCCATTTTTACTTTTATAGAAGGTTGGATATGAAATATTTTCATGTAATATAGATAACCTTTTAGTATATACAAGGATACTAATGGATAATAATAATCAAATGTGCTAGAAATTTTAAAATAAAAAGGATTATCATGAAATGGGGATTCAAAATCCAAAAAAAATCTATAATCATTTCAATCACACGTTCTCCAACCATCATGTTTTAATAGAAATATATATAGTTCTGGTTATAGAAAGCATGGATTTATTCACTCAATTAATTAGTTGAAATTGAAGAAGATTTCATAATGGGTTTAGAAGGCTCATTTGAGTGAAATTTCAAAGATAAAGAAAGTGAGATGTGGCATGAGATTCAAAAAATATTGGACATTTTATGAAATTTACAATATATTAAACTTAGAAAATTTTATTTTCAATATTCATTAATTATGAGTTTCAATGGATCAATTGGTTTATTAATTGAAAATAGATTTATAACTGATAATGATAATCATTCTAACTCATGAGTTTTTTGGGAATTATGACATAAAACATAAATTAAAAAAAATCATGAAACATAAATTTAAAAAGAAAAAACAAAAAATCCTCGACCACAAGGATAATACCCATACATATTTTATACAACATAATCACTATAAGGAGTTAATATAAAAATTTTAATTCATTAAGACAAGGAATGACATAAAAAGTGGAAATTAAAGTCACAACCATGTTTTTATTGAGCATCTCTAGCATTGAGTTAGCCTTCTAAAAGCTGTAACTTGGAAACCTAAATAAAAAAACAAAAAAATAGAAATAAATTTGAATTTAATAATAGAAATAAAAAAATATAAGGAACAACAACCCTGGTTTGAAATACCAAGTGGGTATTATGATTTCACTACCCCTAGTTAGGTAGTTCGAATAGATCATCCTAAATATAAAGGTGGGTGAATTTTCTTCCTCATGAACCAGCAGAAAAGAAATTTATCCAATTTTTTTCATCTCTATCATCTTTTAGAGGCTCCCAGTAATATATATTTTTAGGTTAACTTCCTGTTATTTGATATTTAAATGATGTATTGGATGAGGGAACAAAATAAAACGGTCAATTACAAAGAAATTTTCCTCAGAAACAAACTCCAATGATTGCTGAATTATAATATCAAGCTATGGTTCACCATTAATTTCATTTTCTAAAATGATTTATTCTTTTGAAATCATCCCAGTACCACTAGTATCATGTAAACAAATGCACTATTCATCTGGAGACAACATTATTTCAACAATTTTATTTATTTAACTCCTCTTTATATGAAAAATCAATCCACTCAAAAGCAATGGTTACTAAAGCTGCATTGGGGAAAATAGTTAGCGATTTCTTTTTCAAAATAATTTGGAAAAAGTAGATCATGAATTGAGACATATCTAGGGGAATCTTGGGTTCCATATCTTTTTGGGAATGAATTACAATTGTATTATAATTAGTTAGGATCTCAAGTTCCTCCGTATACACTTAAAAAATGAATGGATCAAGTTTATATTCCTTTTTATGAAATGTTTCATACAAAGGTTCTTAATTTTTAATTTTAAAATTTGGGGCTTCTCATAAAATATAATTCCCAACAAATTCATCATAATTATTTTACAAAGATTATTGATTTATAAAAGACACATAATTTGGGGACACCGTGATAATTTATTATTTTAAATTTGAAAAAGGTGATCCCAAATCATTTTTTAACTCACCCTCAAATGGTTACTAAATATAAAAAGTTGGTTGGGAATGGTTTTCATTTACTAACCATCTTTTTTACATTTTAGTTCATTCAATTATTTTGAATAATTGAAAAAAACTTCTATTTGTTTTCTTACTTTATGAATCATAATAATATTTTATAAAAAAACCAAATTATCTGGTTGAATTATGAAATTAATTTCTTAGAGAATTAAATCATTTTTATTTAATTGATATTTTAGAAATTAATTATTACTTGACTCCTCAAGTGGTTGATAAACAGGCTATAAATATGAGTAATAACTATAAAAATCTATTTTTAGGGTTGTTTTATAACTCTAAATTTGTAGTTAAAATCCTAGAAATTTTAAAAAAATTTAAACAACAGAGGAACCCTCTCCAAAAATGATCTCGGATTAATTCTAGGGTTTTTAGTCATAGTACCCCGTTTAATAATTTTCCCATAAAAAAGTTGTACAGTGGTGACCATGGGGTTTTCTCTCTAGGAGGTTTCTAACCATGTTTTCAAAAATTTATTTTTTTAGTTTATTTTAGTTAATGTTAAAAATAAAATTGGGGATTTGATTAAAAGTTATAATACTGAATATAAATATAAAATAATTTTCATGAAAATTCAAGAGTAAGACATAAATAGCCTCTGGTTTCTTTCTATGTTTTCCATCCTATAGGGTTATCCTTCCTATTTGTTCTCATTTTTTCCACATTACCTTCTAAATTAGTCTCTAATTTCTTCAATATAGTTTTTATAAATTAAATCCTCTATCTATTCTATAAATTTCATGTGATTTTGAAATGTTTTGAAAATGATATGAATTAATTACTAATGATATACATTTATGTCCAATGTTAAATTTTATCTTACTATTGTATGACTCATTTAAATAACGATTTAATGATATAATTTTCCATTTTTATTTACCATGAATTATTTAATTTATTTATCTTGAATATCAAGGTTTAATCATCTCATTTGGAGGCTTATAGCCAAATTTATGGTCAATTGAATGAGGCAGGATCCATCACATCGACCAAGAAAGTGATCCAAAATAAATGATTTATTTGGGCATCTAAAAATGTAATAAAAAATTGGATCTATATAAAAATATTTATCCCAAAAAATATAGTTATACTATAAAAAGATAAATACTCTATTTGGATTAATAATTAAAAATACTTACCCAAAATATAGAAGTGATTGAAAATAGTTAAAATTCTAAAATTGTGAAATTATCAATTTTAAGGTTAAAAACATCCCTAAAATAAAAAAACAATGATATTGAGCTCAAATTGTTAAATTAATGGGGTTTAAAACATTGATTTAGGTATGAAAAATAGTTTAAATATTATACATATCATTTACATAATGGATACATTAAAGGATTATTTATATTAAAATATTTTTTGTTTCATTCTTCACACATTAAAAAATGCAGCCAAAAAATAAAATTTCACATAAAATAAAATACGTTGGTAATTTTGCCTCATTATATATTTGTGGTCCCACATCACATCCTAAAACTTATGTTTTCACCATATAATTATTATCAGGTGAGTGTCCTTTTTTGTATCACATTATCTCTATGACCTAAGATACCCACAGATTTCTCCCCATAAAAGAGATCATATTCCAAATATATAAACTCTTTGATCAATACATCTGATGGATTTGCTATGGAATACCTAAAAATTGACACCTAAAACACATCATCAATATTTTATATGTTTAGTGTAATATCTAGGTGATAAGTTATAGTCACCACATGATTAAGGATCATGAAGGGTAAAATCTAACTATGACTCAACATTACCTTCTTCATAGATCTCATAGCTCTCTTACATTATGATATTTTGAGTTATAACTTTTATCCAATGAAAAACATAATATCATATCAATTATTATCCAAAAACTCTTATATATATATTTTTATTTATTAGGCTGATGATTAATTTGAATAGTATTTTTATTTTATTGAGAAAGGTCCCATAAAAATAGATTTCACTCTCTAAATTCATCAAAAAATAGTGTAATAGAACACTTCCCAAACAAAGTCTCATAATGTGCTATTTAAATACAATTGTTAAAATTATTATTGAATTAGAACACTAATAGTGGATGTTCTTGATCCAAACTACCTTTGAATTCCATAAATCAAGATCTTAGTATATCTTCAAAAGATTAAATAGTATTTTCTTATTAATAACTAGTTTAAAGATGATAGTTTCTCATAAATATGAATTTCATATTCATTTCTTATTGAATACTTATTTATAACTTCTATGTGAACTGAAGATCATGATTACATACTATTGAAATTTATACTCTATTCCTTTTTACGACTTCATTGATGCATATCTTATTTTGTTAATTGAGTGAGAAACCTTTTAAATTATCAATGAAATTTGTGATCATTTTAATAAGATAAGTGAAAAACTAAATATAATTATTAAATTTAATGGTATTGGGAAGTCCTATTCTGATTCTATAACATAGGTCACCAAGTATGATCTACAGAGTCATGTGACCTCATTCACTTCCCCTCATACACTAGAGGCTATTGAATAGTGGAAATAACTTATGTTATATAATGAAGATATTATTCCCTCGATATCAGATAACCATAGATAACAAAATACAATTATTGAAATTATAATAAAATAGCCTATGTAATCAAACATAGTAGAAGAAATAGATAAAATATCATTCATTACCGAAAAATAATATAATCACTATTATAATAAATTAAAAAACATTACTATATGATTAAAACAAATAAATAAAAAAATACACATAATGAAATAAAAAAAATACATTTGAGAAAAATTAAAAATATTCCAAAGAATGTACCTATATCAGCCCATATCCCCATCCATCATCAAATTCTCATCATCTAGTCAGGATACCCATTACCTTGTCTAGATCCATGAAAATACTTTATAAAATCAAATTATTGTGTCCTTATAGTGTGTGAGTGTGAATGTTTTAGGAAACCTCAAATAGATCATTAAAATAAGTATAGAAATCATATAAAGGTGTAATTATTAATATAAATAGAAAAATAATAACCATACACTACCACCAAGTAATAATTTGATAACTATGATGCCATAATATACATCAATGTTTTCTTTAGTTATATGCTTTAAGTAAGTAGCATTTCAATTCCAAGATTTTTTATTTAAAAAACCAACCCCTCTAACTCAGAGAGGTTAAAACAATAGTTACCAAACCATCCCTAACATGGGTGGTCTCAAAATATTTCCCACCCATATCCACTTATGATAGAGATGTCACACAATAATTCTCAAACAATCTTCTGTTATATAGGATATGATTTAAAATAGTTCCCAACTTATCATCTTATCCATCCAATTTTTTTTTTATTTTTCCAACACTTTTAAGGGGGAATATGATAACCCTCACAGTTCAGTAGATCAAACATCAAAAGAGACTATTGAATTGTTAAACACTATATTTAGACTATTGGAGTCAAATTCCTTAGACAGTTTCCATGGAAAGGACTTTACCTGGTAGTATCGATAATCTCCAAGACGTTCTTCATAACAAGTTTCTAGGTATTTCTAGGTTTGAATGTACTCTTCTTTGGTAATTTTTCCCTTATTGAAGCCTCTAACCAATATATGGTCTTGCTTGTTAATCCACTCCCCTTCCTCCTCTATACCTTACACTCGGAAAAATATACTCATCATTTGATCAGTATCTTCCCTTGTCTCCTTAATCACCAGGACGTCCTCCTTCATTTCCTCACCCGAGTACATGAGTTGATCGATCTTCTTATCTGAATCAATATCCCCCAAGCACTGCCAACCGACAATAGGACCTTCCACAGGTAGCTGAAGATCATCCTACATTGACACCATCACCTCTTTATATTGAGTTTTCCATTATCCTTTCTAATCAATTTCCCTTTTAGTAGCCACAGGTTCTTTAGACACCCAGTCATTGCCATGTGAACCACCTGCTTGCTTACTATCCTCATGCTCGTCAGATCCCATCCTCTTGCTCTTGTAATTGTTGTCTGCATTATTATTACCCATCATAGGGAGTTTACCCTTACTTTTAAACCTCATAACAAGAGGAATAGGTAAGTTAGAGTAGTACTTTCTCCTCTGCGTCTTATGGTTATGCTTAATAAAGCCTTTTGAATCAATAATTGTATTATTTTCCTTCCTTGATGATTATTGAAAGTATTCCTCTTTCAAGAACACTTCCATATGATCAATGGGTGAGTCCGGGACTAGATCTTCCTCCTCTTGAGTATCCCCCTACTAGAGAAGGGTCCTCTCCTTATGTATCCTCCATCTCAATGCCTTCTTCAAGAATCTGATAGTCTTCTTCTAAAAAAACATCTAACTGTCTCTAAGAATTTTTTAGCATGCCACCAGTTTTAACCTTCTCTGCATAAGAAGGTTGTGCCCGCATGTCCTGTGATGCCATGTCCAGACCCCTTGGTTGGAAATATCCATGACCCATGTATTGAAACTGCCAAGGGGTGTCTCTGCTAGAGGCTGAATACACACCCACTGCATCCCTAACGATGGAACCACTGGGTAAAAATGAATCCATATGCCTAACCATCTCAGTATTCAAGTGTGGATCCCTCTCCTCAAGACCTGTTTCCTTCTCCTGCACAAATCCAACAGTCATGCGGACCCCGTTGCTTCAAAAAGCACACATTTCTTCAAGGGAAAACCCAAAAACCAAATCAGAATTCAGTCTACTAAAAATTCCAGAAAACGTGGGGTCGCGCTGAGCAACCATAGCTGGCTTCCAAGAAGCCTCTACATGTGGCCCAACGACCTCCAACACCTCTAGTACATCCCCGCACATCTCCACTTTCCATTGAGATGTTCTAACATTAGCCAAAATCAAGTGGTGATCAAGGGA
Organism: Viscum album; assembly: GCA_963277665.1. NCBI lineage: Eukaryota > Viridiplantae > Streptophyta > Magnoliopsida > Santalales > Viscaceae > Viscum > Viscum album. Next base: position 873,220,557 of record OY728119.1, on the reverse strand, counting down.
TAATATGAGTAAGATTTAAAAGGGTCCAATTTAAATTTATGAATCATCCAATTTAAAAATAACCTTGGTCCTTATTCATAGAGGTACCATTAATGTTTGTTCTATTGTAAATCCTCCTACAGATATGTTATGTATATGCCCCTTTAGGATATAGTGTGGTTGTCCCTAGATAGATGTTTTTTCTCCTATAAAATACAATCATGGGATGTACACAATGTTCATACCATGGAACCTCCTTGAAATGTTGTGGAAACTAGTATTAACCCTATCCTCCAATCCAACAGTTATGTTTTGAAAACCTCTGCCACATCAGGACCTCAAATATGGGTAAATTACTAAATATGGGCCTCAAAAACATTATTCATGACCTTCTTATCACTTAATTTTTAATACTTTTCCATAAAATATTATCCAATCATCATATCATGGAACTCATTTTCTACATCATTACCTCCTCCTTAAAAAAAATCATGTGTTAGGGCATTAAACACATGTCATGACTCTTTCATAATCTATCCTATCACATCATGATTTCAAGTATTCATGAAATGATGTCATGTGGTAGTTGAATTATAGTTCCAAATCAGCTATGCCTCCCAAACATAAATCTTATTCCTTCACCAACACCATAAAAAACACTAAATCATCAAGTTTTTAAAAATAATTATCAATTTAAATCATTAAAAAGATTGAAATTTTAGGGGAATTACAAGAACCCCATAAGGAATTATTATCTTTGGGAAGTATCCCAAAATATACACACTAAACAACTCTAACCAGTACACATGGATATCTGATTCCCACACCAAAATCTTCTCGTGGAACTAGCATTGTTTATAAAACAATTTGATGACATGAACCATCCTTCTACATAATAATTTACCACTTTGGTCCAGTAATCGCATTGACTAAACTTAAAATAATGAATCATTCTACAACTTGACACCATCTCTATCAATTTTATGTCTAGATTATAGATGATACATTCAGAGATGCAAAACATGAAACATATCATTGAATCCTTGATATCATTGAGGAAGATCTAAATGGTTTTCTATTGGTATAATATTCTATACAACATTGAATAGACCAACAAACCATAACATGTGATTTCCCTACATCCTTAGACACTGATTCCCCAACTGAGGTAATTCCCAAAGAAATACCCACTCATCTATAGAAAATTCCATGGGTCATTACCTCTGATGAGCATGTGAGTGCCTCTTACATTGAGTGGTATCCAATTGGATCCAATGTGATTTCATATACACAATGCCCTCGAAAATAATTATTGACATGATCAACACTAACTTTCCCACCTCTAACCAGTATAATAGAATGTGTCATGAATTACCATAAAGTACCCCAAATGGAAATATCCGGATCAAATATTAAAATATTTTAATGTGAATTCTATAGAATCCATATGGTTATCTGTTCTCTGATAAAATTCTACTAAAATTAGATGAGTATATATTACAGTTTTAGTATAATCCTCTATGGCTTCCATCTATTTGAGGGTGAAAATCCATACCCACCATTAGATGAGAAGCAATGGATTTTTGAAGGCACTACCAAAATCATATCAGGAGGCATGCGTCTTGATACTATAAAATCCACATAGGCACCCTTTGTAGCAACACTATCTCCAACATATATAACCTATCTAAATCATGCATTAATTGAATCACCCAAATATAAAATAAGTTCAAAAACCTTATTAGTAGATCAAAAACCTCATAAATTTCATCACAACCCATTAGGGTCCTGATTTGTTCAATAATGAAGTCCATGGTTACATCATCCAACTTCTATACTTCCACTAGATGGGGATGAAATAACTATCCTGGTATCTGATGCTCTACCTTTATACTGTAATATGAATGAATGTGATAGATTAACTTATATCATTCATCCTCGTATCTAGACACTATATAAAGATCTTTATCTCTTGATACATCTTGAGAAAACCTATATTAACCACCCATCATATTTCCTAAGTTTTATGTATTATGTCCACCCTCATGGAAGTATATATTTCCACCCTAAAATAGATATACAATACTTTATCATTATCTTGAGACCATAACAATACTAGATCATATCCCCTGGTTGATTCTAATAACAATAGGAAACAAGAAATAGGTTTCTAGAAAGCCTTCACCCATTTCACTGATAAATAGGTAATCACTAAATGTGAATAGGTCATAGCCTCTTAGTCATATGAAAAATTCATCTTATAGTAAAAAAATCTCATCATCTTCCACTCATAATTAGAAGGAAGAACCCCCTACTATTTATTCTTTAAATTGACACAACCTATGATAACATTCCCAATTTCTAGGGCATATGAAATCTCACAAAAAGGTTCTATAGGTACAAAACCCAATACCTCTTCCATAGGTTCATGTCACACATGGATATTAAAAATTTTAAGATCCTATGTTTCATGTATATGAAAAAAATTCTCACAAAAGAGATAATTATTCCAAAATCACTTGGAATAAAAAACAACATCTATATCTAGATTATGCGTGGGGTTTTTCAACTTATGGGATTATATATGATGAGACACATGACTGATAACCTAATATCTCTTCAACATAATATTTTACTATCTAAACCTCAAGGAATCACAATAAATAGTATATCAATTATCTAATATTTTATGAATCATATTTAGAAAATATGTTAACCTAATATTTAAATATTTTAATGCCTTTACTCACTAACTATTAAATTGAACATTACTCCTCTCTTGATCATCCTCAACATAGGAACTAAAAAGATAGAAAAATCCTAAACGAACTATTTATAATACCTAAAAAACCCACGAAAACATTATATCACACACATATTCCTATACCACAACCAATTAATAACCATATCTAATTTCATGAGGTCATCTATAATCCATATCACTATGATCAAATTACCATATTAAAAAATCCTAATTTCATTGGTGAAAATTTTAGTACATGTAATTAAGATGATGTGATTAAACTATACTCAATAAAATATCCACATTCTCAGAATACATCTTCTAAGTCCATGTGTATACCAATATATCATTCATGAACACAACAATTGAGAAGTCGAGGTAGTTGTAGAAAATATGATTCATGAGATTTTTAAACACAACCGGTGGATTCATCAATCCGAATGGAACCACAAGATTATCATATATCTGATTACTTTTACTGAACACCACCTTAGGTATAACCTCCAATCTAACCTTAAATGAAAGTTAGCTTTACTATAGGTAAATATTATAGAACCATAATTCTCCCCTCAAATAAAAAAAAATCATTAATCCTTAAAAATGGAAATAATTTATTCACCATAAACCAATTAAACTTCTACTATCCAATGCATAATCTAAGGATATAATCTACACTCATGTAAAATAAAACATAATCACCCAAGGAGATATTCATGGGAAAATGAAACCCTTCACCCCAAGGTCTTTGATATATGATTTAAACTCTCTCAACATAGTCATTTCCATGTGGTAAAGTGGAATAAACATTTTATATGACTTCTAAATGAGATCAGTCACAAACTCAGTCTCTCTATCCGAAGGGAAAACAGAGAAGTCATCTGGGATGATATCCTAGAAATAGTCGACCAATGGCGGAAAAATAATTTTAACAATCACAATATCTCCTGAAATAATCACAACCTCCATATATATCAAAATAGATCCTATCTGACTGATGTCAGGACCATATCTAGCCACCTCTATATGAAATTCTCCCACAATTACACACTTCTATCCCATAAGGGAGGCAAACGACACTTTCCTATAATATTTTTTTAATAGAATCCAATAAGTATGTTGTCTAGTCCATCATGAAAATAACATTTAAGTTCATCATATCATGATCAAAGATGTCAAAAAATGTATGTAGCTTCCAACCACTACATCATTAGATGGATAATATTAAGCCTAATCCAATTTCACCCAAATAGGTGTATCATGCACCAATATTATAGGAAAAAAACCCTGAATCAGGAATAAATTAAAGAATTTTATCCAACTATTGGTCAAATAATTGTGGGAAGAGTGGTATAAATTTTCCATTTATTAAATAACACAAAATGAAAAGGAAAAATCAAATCCAAATGATCATGATATTAAAAATTGATAATTTTTATAAAGAGATATATTAATAAACTGGTTTTGTAATATAAAGTTAATTTCAATATTAATTGAGTGAGTATGCATAGAAGAAAATGGATGTTTTAAATATATGAAATTATGTGCATCAAGATTGATTAATTCAATGTATAAATTAAAAGAGAGAGTAAAAACTTTTTGATAACAAAGTTAAAAATGGTTATGTGAAAGACACTATGTCAACTCCCCTCAGGTTGAGAGGTTTATTCTATTACTCCCTTGATATTGATAGATATCAAGAAAATCATCCCTCATAATTATAGTTGTGAGCACCAAATTTTTCTTCATTGGTAGCCAATGACCCTTCCCCTCACTTTTTTGGTAGTGAACACCCCTTTTAGATGGAGATGAGTGGAATAATGTTTTCTTAAAACAAACCCATTACAATTCCCCTCCACAGTATCCTATATAGTTATAAATAATTAGAGAAGATAGATTGGGATAGGAAACCTAAATGGGGAATGATTAATATTGGACGTGAGTTGAGATTGGCCCTTGAGAGAACATTGAGAGGATTCTCTAGGGATTCACCTTTTGAGATCAAATAATTTGTTCAAGAATAATATATGTATTTTCATTAACAGGTAGATATTTAATTCCACCAAGTAGATGCTCAAATATATTTAGTAATCCATTGGAATTCATCTAGTTCATTAAAGTCAAATAAGAAGGATATAATATCATTTTTACCAATAATAAATGCTCCCATGGATTTCTTATCTTGATGCCACTGAATTCCCATTACACCTCATCAGATATCGAGTGGGACACGTGGAGAATACTTGTTTTGATAGACCTCCACCATATATTCATTATTATACAATGTATTTATGTTATTAATATGCACCTATAGAATTGTAACAAGCTTGTTTATGGATATCCTTTATATATGCACATCTATCTAGATAGAAAATGTTATATGGTGTAGCCTGTAACACTTTTCATCATTAAGTTCCAATAATTCTTCCTTATAAGGGCTCTGATTGACATTCCAAATTAATTACAATATCTTTAAACATGATAATATATATGTCCAAGACATTAAAATGATCATGAAATTACCTTCATATATACTTTAAAAACAACATTTATTTCATCAATTATATGTCTAAAATATTTAATGTAGAGGCTGTGATTCACTCTAAAGAAAACATTAGAAACATAAATGACTATTTTTTATCCTAAAAAAACCATAAATGGGAGATAGGTACAATAATACCCCCTTTATTGTGATAATAATCACTTAAAATAAAATTATATATCATGTAAATCAATAGAGAAAGCTATAAAAACATTTTCAAGATATTATTGAATAAAATATATCAAATCAAGATTTTCAAGAATTATTTTTAACAAATATATAATATTTTTTAAAAGAGTAAAATATAAAACTATCTAATTAGGAAACACTTAAAAACAACATTTATTTAAATAATATTCTCCAATGATAATATTTCCATTCAAGATTCAAAGATTCTACCCCTCTATGATTAAGTAATTATCCCCCATTAAGGTTAAAAAATATCCACTTTTAAGGTTAGAAAATTCTCCCACTTTAAGGTAAAAAAGTCCCCCTATTCGACTTCAAAAATTATCCCCCTTAATGATTATAAAAAAATAGGACAATAAGTGAAAATTGAAATCTAAAATTAAACATTTAATGAAATATTCAAGAGGGATTTTAAAATAGTTTTAAAATACATAAAATATATTTTAAAATGGACTTCAATAGGTAAATATTTTTTTAAAAAAATGATTTAAAAATCAAGAAACGGTAGAAGATATATATTAAATTCAATACTACTCTTAATAAGATCATTGAATAGAGAGGTATGTTTAAAATATATATTTTAACAAATATATGTATAGAGGATAAGATAAAGGGGAATAAAAGAAATAATAAAAGAAAAAAAATTGGTATATACTTTCTTTATGACACCCATTCTCTCAAAAGGTTATTTTACCTACATTAATTGATTCTTTCATTGAAGAAGTTTTAAGTTGTTCATTTAAATATAAAACCATACATTGAGGGTTCCCTTTATATTTTTTTTATTCAAATAAAACTCAGGAAACACTATTAAGTGGACTAGTATAAATATATTTTATACACATCATTAGTATTCCTAGAAAAGAGATTTTTTTTGAAATTAGTGATTATATATATAATTTCACAAATAACATAAAAAATTATTAAAATAGATTTAAATAAAAAACTATTTGTGATTAATGTTTGGAAACATTTTTATTTTATATGTTTAAAAAATTAACATGTACTTGTATTAGAAAATATGACTTTCAATTTCAAATAAATAGAAAAATATTTTTATAATGAAAAAATTAATTTGAAATCAAAAGTATCACTTAAAAATTATAATTAAAGGGATAAGGATCCCCATTAAATGAGTGCAAAAGTGAGATATGTGGAAAATAATAAAGTGAGAAATAAAAATTCAAAATAAATTAAAAATTTCATAAATTTATAAGAAATATAAAAATATTTAAAATAAAAATGAAGAATAAAATAAATTAAAATTTTAACTTTTACTCAAGATATACTTTGTCATATTGAAATCATAACACACTTACCAATACTAATTCACCTTAAATAAAATATATATGATCTTGAGAAATTTGTCTAGTGAAAATATCACTAAGGTGACATTCATTCCTAGTAAATTCCAATAATATCTAACCCTTTTCATAGAGATAACTAAATAAATAGTTTTTAAAGATAATGTGTTTAGTGTTAGAGTCCTAGAAAAGATTTTTAAAAATAATAATAGTACATGTATTATCACATATCACAGGGATATAGTTATATGTAATCCAAAAATAGAAGAGAGTGTGTTCTATCCATATCATTTGGTCACATCACCTCTTAACGACTATACACTCTACATCATATATCTAAAGTGGAATAGAGTTTTAATCATACCACATCAAAAGACAATAGATTTTGTAATTTTTTGGAATGTCCCACCTACACTTTTCCTATATTGTTTCCATCCAACAAAATTAGTGTATGATAATCATTTTAATTCAAAATTAGATCATTTACAATAAAACAACCAATATTGTTTTCTTCCTTTAAATTATTGAAAAATAATTTTAAAATATTTGAGTTGATATTCTTTGGATCTGATTGAAAATGAGAATAAATAGAAACATTGCACATAATGTCAAGATTGACTATAGTATGATATTGTAGACTACCAATCATACCTCAATAAATAATTTTCTAAAATATCTTACTAACATCATTAAACATTAGCATAAAAGCTACACTCATTGGTGTAATAATTTTTTTATCTTGATCCATCCCAAATTGTTTTAATATTTCAAAATTGTATTTTCCTTGGTTTAAAAAAAATACCATCATTATTTTAAGATATTTGAAAACCAAGAAATATATTTTTTCACCTATAAATAAAATATCAAATTCCATTCTAATTAAATAAAAAAATAAAAAATAAATAGATTCATTGGTTGAGATAATAATCACATCATCAATATATATTTTATCGAGTAACAAATCATCTGAGATGTGATGTAGAGAAAGTGTTTAATCAAATTTTCCCATTTTAAAACAATTTAATAAAACAATATTATATAAACATTCATACCATGGTTGGGGGGATTATTTTAAAAAATATATATGTTTAGTAAATTTAAAAACATGATTTGTAAAATATTTACTTTTAAAACCAGTAGGTTATTCCATAAATTTTTTTATTAATAAAACTATTTAAAATGGATCTTTTAACATCTATTTGATAGTTTTTGAAATTAATGTGATTGGTGAATCCCAATAATATTATAATATATCTTAACTGAGCGATGGGTGAAATTGTTTCACAATATTGAATTCATTCTTCTAGGTTATAGAATTTATCTATAAGATGAGCATCATTTCTTATGATATTAACTAGTCCACATATCTTGTCCCTAAAACCCTATTTATAGCCTATGAAGGGATGATTATTAGGTATTTCTAAAAGATACAATACAACATTCCATGTGAATTTATTTAGTCCGTATTGCATTGAAATAACCAAAATTTCATCATTAAGGGTGTCATTGACATTTTTGGGTTTTAAGTGAGATACAAAGAAAATATGTTCAACCTTATTTAAGACCAATATTTTAGTATGAGTTTGTAATTGAAAATTTTCATTGAAAGTTTTAAGGGGATGGTATTTTTATTTTTTAAAATCATTTGTAAAATAATTTGTTTTGGAGATTATGATCTAAAATCATCATATTTATATTTAAAAGGCTCATTTGAATGTAAAAGAATATTTCAAAATCATTTACAAGAAGAGGATTTCAAATATTTTCCTGAGAAATGAATATATTTTTATAATGATTTATTCCTTCTTTAAAAGACTATGTTTTACTTTTTTGAGTTGGAGTACCCATAAAATATAAATTCATTGGATGTTAGTAAATGTTTCTAATATTTTTATTAGTGATGAGAAAATAACATTTATAAACATATAATTAAAAAAATACCACTTCATGTTTTCGATTTGTCCTTAGTTTATAAGGGTTGCTTGTGAGAAAACTATTAATGAGAATGAAATTAATAAAAAAACAAGAATTATTCTCTACCCCATCCTGGAAATATTTAGTTAATTAAATTCATTTAAAATAGTTTGAATTATTTCTTAGATAGTTTGAAGTTACCTATCTATTACCTCATTTTGTATAGGGTTTTGAAGAGTAAAAAATGAATGATTTTGACTATGATAAGAGCATAAAACATAGAATTCATTGTTCTTGAGTTATCCTCTATGATCACTTTGAATAGAAATAATTCTATTTACTTATTTTTTTTATATTTTTTAGAAAACATAATGAAGGATTTTCAAGTTTCACTTTTATGAAATAAGTTGTAATCCCAAGTGAGTCTTATATAGACATTTTAAATAACAAAACTACTTGATTTTACCTTAGAGGAATTCAAGTTATGATGTTTTGAATAAATCAAGATGAATTAATTTGAGATCTTTAGATGAAAAAATATTTTTTTTAAAATTTAATAGGAATATTATTTTTCTTACCATATTACTATATTTCAAAAACCATTTCATTTTGGAAAAATATTTTCGATATATCATGTTCATGTTCATAATGGTTGAGTTTGATTGGTGAGTGAGTGATATAGTGACCAATGAATCTATGCTAAATATTAAACTCACTAACTTATTAAATCTATAATTTAATATTTTGAAAAGTGAGGGATTTTTAATTGATTGAATAAATATTTTCAAATTAATATGTAGTGAAAAAAATATTCAATATGAGTTAAAACCATTTTAAAAAACATTTAATTTTTTTTAAAAGAACTAATACACAATTAGACGATTCTTAACTAATGGAGTTTTAATCAATTGACAAATAAAATATTTTTATTATGAGTTTGGTTAATAAATTTTTTGGTTTCTTATCGATTATCGTACCTATAGAGTTATCATCAAAGGTGGTCTGGTCTTCATCTAGTTTATTGATTTTATTGAATTTAGAGATGTTTCCACAGACTTGTCTTAAGAAATTACTATCTATACACAAAATTGAATTATATATTTATCTTGAAATATATTTGTACTATAAAATAAAATGTTTAAATATTTTTGTGCCTAGAAAAACGTGGGTCTACTAATGTTAGATAATATATATATTTTTATCCAATTTCTTTGTTTGATATTTTCTATTGTGAAATTTGGATGAACGATGAATTTATTTTGGGCCTTATATTCCATTAATTTTTTCAATAACATTAATAAATTAAATGATCAACAATTTTATAATAATTCCATAGTTTATCTTATGAGAAACCATTAATAAAATTGGTTTCTAAGATATTTCTAAAGGAGCTTGTATGACTTGAGAAACAAATACCAACCTGTTATTTTCCATTTCATTGGGAGACCAAAATTTATTTATAATATTTTATCCATGAGTGAATTTAGAGATAAATATATATTAAGTTATTTGATTATATATTCAAACTTATTAAATACCAGTAAATTCTTAATTTTTTGGGATAATTATATTTTTTACATGATGGGTTTTCCCTTACCTTTTATAATATAATATTTTTTCATAAGAATTTACTTGTATTTATCATAAATTTCCTTGCATAATTAATAATATTTATGAAAATAATTTTCTATATTATCATTAGTGTATTCATGTTATTTTTATTTGAGCTTACTTGAGGAACAAGAAGAAGAATAAGAGGGGAAATAATTTAGAGTGGAATCACAAGAAGAGTTAATGGGAAGAGGGGTAATAACCTTGATGTATTCATCAACATGTTCCATAAGGAACATAGTAATTGAGTCACATAATGTAGATAAGTAAGTTGAGACTATAGGGACAGTTCTTACTCTCTAGGATGTAAATTTTAGATCCTTCTTAAGTTGTTCCATTTCTTTAACCTTCATTTTGTAAGTGGGGAATCCTGGATTGTTGTTATCCTTTTTATGACATTTATAGAATGTCACATATGGTAATAATTTTTGATTCACCATAATGGATTTATTTTAATGTTTATTTTTCTTTAATAATTGTTTATTATTCATGAAAATTTAAGAAAAATATTGATCATTACCTCAAAATCAAACATCATTGGTAGCATTGAAGTTAGTAGTCTTATTTATATCTTTTTATTTAATGTAGTAATTCTCATATTATCACATCATTATAATTCTATATGTCATTAATTATATAATAAATATAACATCTATTATTCTATTCACATAATTAAATTATTTTATGGTAGAGACCTTGGGTTCCCAATAACTAGTTAGGACACCGAGTATTTTTTCACTATGTTTTATATAGATTAATCATCCATAAAGGAATTTTGATTTTTTCTTATATAAGAAAACTATTTAAACATACTTTTAGTGGATTCATTCTTTTGTAAATAAAATCCCTCAAAATATTTTTTATATGTGTCTAATCTTGTATTTTATCTTTTTTAGTTCCATCATATGTTACTTTTAGTATTTTTCATATTTCATGCTTAGTTTAATAGGTGGAAACATGATTAAATTCATTTTGGTGATGACCATAATGTAGTACATTCATGTATTTTCTATTAATCTCAAAGGATTTAATATCCTCATTTTTTCCCTTATCTCATTATTTTTTATTAGGAATATATTCATTTATATCCATTATCTTGAAAAGTAACATATTCTACTATGAAAATTCAACACATGGTTTTGATAATTGGAATAATTTCTTCCATTAAAAAAAGAAGCATGAGAATAAGAATTTCATTCCATTATAAAAAGTTAAATTTTTTAAATTGATTAATATTTAAAAAAAATTAAAAATTGAAAATAAATATTTTTTTAATAAAAACACAATGATTACTTTAATATAATTTATTGGTCATAGAAATATAGAAAAAAGGGGTGGGTAGGTGATTTTACCTATTTAAAAAAAAATTCAAAATGAGTGGATAAATTCAAATATAAATGACATTGAAATAAAAAAGTTAAAATTTAATTAATTCCATAGATGGATAAATTCACCATATATTCAAAATATAATTTCAATATTAATTGAGTGTGTGTGAAAAATGTCAAATGAATGTATTGAATTTATGTAATTCTAAATTAAAATTTGAAATGATGAAATGCATAAATTGAAAGGGTGAGAAAAAAAGGTTTGATAAAGGAGCTCAAAAATTTCTAAGCATGATCCCCTATGAATCCTTCCCTTGGGTTTAAAAGATTATGTTATTATTTCCTTGACCTTTTTGGTAATTAAAAATGATCTCCCTTAAAATTATGGTATTTAGTATTCTCTTGAGCTTCAGAATTAGCTATGGAACAAGTCCCTTAATTTTTTTGACAGTGGGAACCCATTGAAGAGGGGGATTATAAGAAGAAGATTTTATTGGTGTAAACCCATTATAATTACTCTCCATAATCCCTAATACTTATCTATATAATTTTTGTAGAGAAATTAAGATAATTTGTATAAAATGAGGGCCATTTAGATTGATTGAGAATTTGATATTGAATCTTGAAATATATTATAGAGGATCATCTAATGATTCACCTTTTGGGGAGCCAATAATTCGATCAAGAATCAAATAGAAATTTTCATTAACTCATATATATTCCAAGACTACATGAAGACCAAGTTTTCAGATCTAATAGATCTATTAAAATTTTGTAAATATGTCATTGAATCTTAACAAGACCAAAATAATGTCATTTTGACTAAATTTTAGTACACCAAAAAATTAATATCCCGACACCTCCAATTACCTGGTGTATCTCACCAACAGGAAAGTGGGACACCTAGATGTCACTAGTATTGGAACAATGAACTAGCCAACCGCTATTTTCTAATAGTTATCTGATATCCATTAGGTATAATTATTCTTTTTTTGCTACATTCACCAGCTATCCAGTGGTATTATTTTATTTCTTCATCTTAGTGAATATGATATGGGTCAGACGGTGCACTACACTAGTGAATACGAGGGTTGAACCTATCCCTCTCTCATGATGTTATCATGATCACAAAAACTCATTTATGTTTCTAAAATTCTATTTTAATTGGGTTTCAGGAAATTAATTTGGTATTTTAGTTAGGATGTCAATCTTTATTTACTCCATTTACATCCTAACAAAAATACAAAATGAAGTGCCTGGAACCCAATTAAAATAGAATTTTAGAAACATAAATGAGTGCTTGTAATCATGATAACATCATGAGACATGGATAGTTTCCAAACCCCCATATCAAATAAATTTATAGAGAGTATCAATGAAATCGATACTATACCACTGGTTATTGAATGTGTCACTAATCCATCCAACTACACCTAGTAAAATTCATATACACTTTTTAGATCATATTTTTATCCATGACCCCATGATCCTTGAGTCACCAATGGAACTAACCCCTGAGGATTATATGGCATCTACTACACATAAGACCCACATACATCTCTATGACCTGACCTCCCCCTAACAAGCCATCAAGGCCTATATCATTACAAAACCTCTCCCTATTCCCTATTAAAAAACACTTCCACAAAAATGGAAATGTCCCATCTAGGCTCATGTAGGGAACTCATTATCTAAATATTTATATGGGTTGTGGTATTATCCTAGTTAACCACACTAATATCATATCTTGTGACATACTCCCATATAATGGATTGATTAAACCCTACCCTTCCTATCCTGAATCACTCCAACTCATCACATCTCATTAAACCTCCCCTTCTGACCACTATAAAAGGCACCAAAGACTCATCTGTGAAGGCCACCACATGAACCCCCTTAGATGAGATAAAAACGTGATTCACATTTCAATTCCAATCCCATTAAGAGAGTGAGGGTCATTCATACAACATTATTATAATATATCTGGTGGAATGACTGTATATAGACACTCACCACCTGTTGGGGACCAATATCAAACTTCATTCTCTTTTGGGCCTCATTCCTAGATAATAATAGAGAAAATAATATCAGCTTCCCAAAGTGATTACTATAGTCCAACAATGGCATTCCCCCCCACAGAATCTCTCCAGACACCCGATCTTAGTCTAACTGCAGTTTTTATGAAAAAAGATATCAATATAGATATTTTTGAAGGCCTCTAAAGAAAATCCCTCAAGCATCCTAGCCTACATTATAACACCCCACTACATATAGGAGATTCATTGAAGTATATAGGATTTGGGCTTCACTCAAAGGTTATTGAGTGTCTTAACTAGCTCAAATATCCTCTGAAGAATATTAATAAAATCCTTAGTCTCTATAGGACCACTCAAAACCTAGAAATCTAGGCTGTTTTATAATAATAAATCATAGATAATGTGGACCATGATAGGTCCAAATTTAAGAGAAGCTCCACCTCCCTCTAGTACATGATGGGAAAGCCCTAGATAAAGAAACATCATCTCCTAAACCACTTTGGATGGATTAAAATAATGTTTTTCATCTTCCCATATTTATATATATAAGAATAATTGGAGCATTCCTATCCACGACTATATCCTCAACTGGATCCTAGGGTAGCACCATAGTATTTCATTTAGGAATTTTTTTTTCAAATTCCACAATAGAAACATAAATTCCTTGACAATAGATTAAATCATAACAAAATTTATACAATTAATAGGTTTATAGGCACACAATAACCCTAGGAGGCAAAACCTATTGGTTTAACCACAACCATTTTTTATAACCATATAATACTCACCAAAGGAATAATCCCACACCATTCCTACCTTCACATTAATCATAGTAATTATAAAATAAGACTATTTCATGATTGAGATAAATCAATTAAATTTCACCAATAATGTATTTTTTGGAAACACTAAATAAACTATTTTTATCCTTTTTAATATAAATTCATACAAACCATAAGAAATTTTGCACATGAAATGTGAACCTACAAGCCTATAAATTATGTAATAACTCACCCACTATAACAACCTAGGGAAATATAATAATACCATATACTATAAAAACATAATAATACTTGAAGAAAATCATGAAACCTTAATAGAACAACAAATAAAAGCAACCGCACTACTATAAAAACTTGAATTTATATTGTAGAGGTGATAGATTTGAATAATAATAGCTTATTTAATCATAAACGAACCATTAAAACTTTGTTCTAACATGACCTAAAATAAATAATAATAAAACGATGCTCTAATAGAATTTTCATACACCATAACCAAGATCTCTGAGTATCAGCCTATGATTCATCTGACTTCATGGACACCTCCCCATTCATGAGAGGCTATCAAATTGTAAAGGGGGACTATATCATATAATGGGGACATGGTTCCCTAGATATGAAATAAATACCAATAAAAAATATATTATAGGAAATAATAAAAAAATTTATAGTATAAATTAACATCGAAGGAGATATAGATTATATCTCATGCAATATGAAAATGAAATTAAATCTTCCATATAGGTTAGTCATATATATCTGCACGTCTAGAGAATCAATATATAAACATACATTGAATAGAACAAGAAAATAATGTTATAGTAAAATGTAAATGATCTCATAGTATATCTCAGTATCACCCCAAATCCAATGAAAATGTAGATTTTTAGAAACCCAATATGGGGATATTTTCCTTTGTTGGATCCCTAAAAATAATTTATGCACACATACTGGGGTGCCCATGCATTGTATGTGTATGAGCCTTATAGGGAACCACTAACATATCCTCAGTGTAATTATAGTAGTAATATTAACGTGTATACATTGAAATAAAACAAGCATACACTTCAACTAGGTCTTCATGCATTGGATATGACACTATGATTCCTAACCACACCTTCTTTTACTACATTATTTAAGGAATATTAATATCAAATCATATATACCTTTGTTCCAAAATTATCCCCTCTTTCTCAAGGAATGCTCAAAAATAGTTACCAGACCAACTCCCTAAGGGGTGGTCACACAATTGTACCCAAAAAATATCCTTATACACATATAAAAGTCTATAGTAGTTACACTCCAATGTTTTCTTACATAGGAGAGGGATAAATGTAGTTCCTGACCTATCTCTCCTATATGGAAGAGGAATCACAATAGTTCTATAGCAATTTCCTCATACATAGGATATGTCACACAATATTTTCCAAACCATATCCTCTTATAATGGAGAGGGAATGAAATATTTCCCAACCCATATCCTCATTCATTAAAGAGGCTAGACAATTGTTACAAATCCATATCCTCTTACACGGGAGGGGGGAAACCTTTTTGGTATCAGTATATCATATATCATGAAGTAAAAAAATAGGAAAAATAACCAATAATCACTTATAGGTTCCACACTTTCTAACCTATAAAGGATACTAATATATGCAAATTTCTACACCCAAAAAAGCTCGTGTTATGGGACTCATCCTCAATGCTCCTTTATCAATCCATTAATTCACCCTAACCTCAACTGAGGCCAAGGTCTCATTATAGGTCTAATTGAAACTTTTGGAAAACATAAACTCTACACATAAAATAAAAAGTATCCAACCCTTTTAAGTGATTAATTTGTGGATACCCCTACAAGGGATCATCTACAGACATATAGTTCAACACAATCACATTGATAGCTAAAATTATAACTATATAAGTCCAAACATGCACCCACAATCAAGTTAATTCATAAAACTCTAGATAAAAGTTATAACATGGTAAAAAATTCACACATCCAAATCAATGAAATTTAATTTTCAGGATGCACAACATTATTTAATTACAAACAAACATAACCATAAAATAATCTCCAAACCACTATGTCAAGGATTTTGTAAATAGGCACGAGGAAGAGAGGGATAATGGAACATCTAAAAAGTATTTATCTTAGAATTTCCAGAAAAAACTATATGAAATGTATGAAACTTCAAATAATCAAGGTGAGAGATGAAAAAGATCAAGATTCCAGGTATATTCTTCAATATTGGCCACACTCAAATAGATCTAAATAGAGAAGCTTAATAGTTAATGAGGTTGAAGATCAGTTTACGAATATACCCATTTAAAAAATTCATAGTTTCCCAATCATAATATGAAAATTAATTGTCACACCATGTCACCTCCTCACTAAGGTATGTGATGACATAGTATACTTAGACCATAGCATTACTACCCTCAAATAGAGAGAGCACCCTCCAATAAAACACTATCATAGTGAGTAGGGTGTTCATTTTTTATCCTTTCTCACAAATCAATGAAACCTTTCATTCACCCCTACCTCCATGATGACCATCAGGTCATAGAAACCTCTGACATATTATAACTATAAACATGTTTAAATACTTGAATATGGGAATTGTGACCCATACATGAAACCCTCTTTATCCTTATATTCCATGAATTGAAAAAAATATTATCTTAATGTTTGTTTTCTTGGCACCCCTATTCCTTTTTGTGACTTAATCCATTCAACAACAATCACACCGTAGTTCCTCAAGACAATTGTGTAACCCTTGTATTAGTCAACATATAATTCCATACAATCTATCATTCAAGGTGTGTTGTACTTATATTATAAACCATGAATCAAAACCATGTTTGAATCCCAAAACTCAATATCAACGCATCATCAACAACAGAAAAAACCAATATTCATTAAGATGAATTAAAATAAATATATATTTTAAACATAACATGCCATGAAATTTTAGAGTATTTATAGTTATGATGAAATTCAAGGGGATATTCTCCCACTTACATATGCGTATGGGTAATTGTTTCATCATCCCCTTAGAATTTTTATTTAATCCTTTTATTTATAGTAATCCAAGAATCTTGGTGTATATTTTGAAATATTATTCTTCCTTTTTTCATACAATAATTGACACTGGAGATCTATATACATATTTTTTATTATTGGGTAAATAGATCATGATGAGTTATTAGAATTAATAAAAATAATATTCTTTATATTATGTATTTATAATAAACATATTCGAGTTCCATTTATTATAATTCAATAATTTTAAATTTTAAACTCTATAATATTTGTGGCATTCTTTTATATATCCATATCATCTTATCATGCATCCATGATATTCATGTGGATACATAGTTGAGAATTCATTTATGAAAGGTATATATATTCATCCCTTCCATTATTATTTCAATGTTCGTACTTTTCACATCAATGAATATTGGGTCTCATTAAATCCCCATCATGAATAAGGTTGCATAATCTTTTCTCAGTAGAGCATCCACCACATTATTTTCCATCCCAAAGTTGTAATGTATTGAGAAATCATAATCTTTTTTTATCTCCAACCATATAATTTGGAACATGGTTAACTATTTAAATGAGAATATATAATTTAATCTCTTATGATTAGTATATATATACATCACATTTATATCTATTGAGATAATTCCTCTAAATATTTAATTAAAATATTACCACTGCTGGGTCCTGCACTTGTTTTAGGTAATTATTCAAATGAACTATTAATTTATGTGAGACATTACATACCAAATTTTTATTTTTCTTATGTATATACATCAACCCTTATTTGATTTATTAAATTACATCACAAATAATTCTCTATTATAGTGTAATGGGAGTACTATTGTAGTGACTAACCTCTTATTAACCTTCTTGAACTTTGGCTCAATGTTTTTCCTTCTATAGAAACCCAAAAAAATTTTGAGTAAATTTAGTCACTAAAATTTATTTATTTTATAAATTTTTTAGATAGTGTTGATAATATCAATCTAATCCATGTAAACTATGGTTATTTGTTATAGTAGATATTCTGGTCTATTATTCAATCACCTATGTCTTTGAAGTATATATATATATATATATATATATATATATCCATACATATTTTTAAATGTCCCCAAAAAAGCACGTTAAATATGAAAAATTCACACCTATAATATTTACAATACTTTCACCTTTTATAAGGTATTTAATACAATCCTTTAATTATATTCATTTTCTTTGTTATAATTTTTATTTATGATAGTATAATCCATAATGACATCCATAAATTGATTGAGTTAATCTTCAAATAATCTATACATCAATTCCTTCTACATCAAGAGGGTGTTTGTATGTTTAAAAGGAATCTTAATGAATTCATAGGACCATTATCCTTTATAGAATATTTTCATAGTTATATATTCCCCTTTTACAATTAGTTGATGGTATCCATTATGAAGTTAAACATTTAAGAAACATATATTCCCATTAATTTTGGTGAAGAATTCATTAATATGAGATCTAATATTCTTATTATTTATCATTAACATATTATGATCAATAAAATAAATGAATAAATTCATTAAAACATCCTTATTATAAAAAAAATAAAACTTCTACAACCCATGGTAAATAATATGGGAGTATAAAATGATCATAGATTTTTTATAGTTTCATATTAAAATCCCTTAATTTAGTAGGGACTATTATAAAAGGATTTCTTGATGTATGAAAAGTAGTAGGTATTAGTTTAATTGAAAACTAAATATCTTGGTTTGAGGTAAATATAATGAACACTATGGGAGTACATCATCATATTCCCAATATATTTTAATATTGCAAATGTTCAGTTTCTCACCAACCATTCCATCTATGTATCCTTTATTATTTTTTATTTATAATTATTCAACTATATACGAATAAAATCTTAAAAATATAAATATTAATGAAATTAATTTGATAAATCATGATGTAAATGTTTATTTTTAAATTAAAACATCAATTTCCATAAAAAATAAATTTAGTTTATATTAAAAAATTTAACTATGAAATTAGTTTTGATGTCAAACTAGAAATCTATAAACACAATTTGTAAAATGTATATGATTATGTTTTATGTATACAAATGTTTTAAACCAAAATTTGAAACATTTAAATACCTGTTGGGTTTTTAATAATTAAAGTGATGGACAAGTTTTTTATTCCACAACTAAACTTTTATGTATTAATTATTGGTCTCATGTTTTTTACAATGTTCCAACTATATAATTTGTTTTAGACCAAATATTAAATTGAATAAAAATTAAATATTAAAATTTTTGAATGCGTTTTTTATTTCACATTTGGTTTTTTAGTATTTTTTTAAATTTTGAATCCATTTTTTTCTCCAATATCTTTTTTTGATAAAAGATTATTCTTCATATTACGTCTTAATAATTCTTCTTGGATGGTTCTTATTCTAAATGTAATACAATTTTCAGCTTGTACTTTTAAAATTAATTGATTATGATATGTATGTTTCCTTGTTTTACTTTATTATTTAACATGCCTAAATCATGTTATGTTATCCATTTTGACTTATTTTGATTAACAGGGTTATACAACTAATCTATATCATGAATTTTTTAACTTTTTTTGCTTGAAAAAGATGTATTAATTTTTTATATAATGCGATATATATATTATTTCTAATGTTATTATTAATTTTTAACACCCTCCTTAGTGATGATAAGGGGGTTCTTGGAACTCAATCATTATTCCCTTTTTAGTGATGATGGTGGGGGTGATTTTCCCATTGTTCATTCTTCCAACTATTTTGAGGATAATGGGGGTTTATTGACATTCAATTTTTTTCTAGTTCTACTATTTGTGTACCGGTTTCCACTGGTGGTTGGGTTTCTCTATTATATAATTAATGATATACTTGAAGTAGGTAAACAAAAGTTTTTATCTTCTTAGTATAGAAATTATGTTTTGGGTTTTTATTAATTTCCAATTTATTTTATTGTTATTTGATTCTTTTAATTGGAAATTAAATGTGAAAATTCATTTTTGTAACATCTCCTGGTCTAATTCACTAGCTGCGTGACTGAACTGGTGGAGCTATATAACACCGGACCAACTCCTCATATATGAGAGGTTACTGACTAGCAGTGACAACCAATTTGTTATGTGGGGAAACTATTCCCTCTAACATAGATACCCTCAAATCACAGGAAAATCAATATAAAATATCAAAATTTATTAATAGTATAACTAGATATTAAAGCTATAGACTAACCTTGATCAATTCAACTAACAAATTCTATAATGAAGTAAGTTAATTATGATTTAAATAAGGTACAAAATAAATACATTATTTCACGTGTGACTATGATAGGGGAAAAACATCTTTAGAAATATACACATCATTTTATACACGAACTGGTCTCCTAAAACTTATTGTACTCCTAAAACTTACCCATTATGTATAGTTTCCATTCTCTTTTACATAGGTGTGACCATGAGATCTTGTTGATTACTAAGTATCCCAAGAAAGGATTGAATTCAACTTATTAAAACACAATCAAATGGCTTCTATAATAAGTGTAGTAAATTAAAGTTTATTAATGTTCTAATGTGATCGAATAAAAATAATAAAAATTGATATAAAAAATAAATAGATCACACTTAAAGGTACGTCATGACCACACTGATATAACCAAACATGTTTTTGAGTGTTGGGGTGTCTCAAAACATATCAGAAAAATATCAACTTGGAATCACACCCTGATTCCTAGGAAAGGACCTAATACCACGTCAAAATATGATAGTTAAATAATGGATAGTATGTATCAATAGAAAGAAGTCATAATAAGGGAATCACGTATGTGTTTGTACCCACGTCAAAATTTGACTGTTGGGGTGTCTTAAATGTATTATGTTCATACCCACTAATCCAAAATAGGAAATCCATAAACTAAAATGTGGAACAAGGTCTGGAACATCTAGAATATAAGACCATTATGGAGTTAATGTGTCATGAATTGAGATGTCCTCACACCCAATCCACCACATGGAATCTCTCTCATTGAAAAAATGACATCAAAACCTCAATTAAATAAAATAAGACACTCAAAATAAATTAAACAAATAGATTTGCATGGTTACAAACATAATACATTTACATTGGATAAAAATGAAACATTAAATATATGGGATAAATAATATAGTGCATTTGAATTATAATGGAAACCAATATTCATTACACACTATAAAGATTCAGAGTTACCGGGGATCCTACTTATAGAAACCAAAAAAAAATACACAGAATAAGACTTACTTCTAATGATCATAAAATAATGGAAAATTTCTTAAATAACTACCATGATTCCCACATTTGGTAGAAATAGGATCTTTTCTAGACTCCTCATTCTTTCAAACTTCTCCATTTTCTGATTCCTATTCTCATCGCAATATACAATATCAATATACAATGGCCATCATGAATTTGGTATCAAATCATTTAGAACCTTTCTTATTATCCAAAACACATCCAAATGTAAAATCAAACCATATTTGTATTGATTATATCAAAAAAGTTATCCATTCCTTCTAATTTTTATACCTTTTTGATATTCACAAACACCCCTCATCCTAGTCAACGAAACTTGTTAAGAACCATTGCCACAACATATCCTTCTAGTGAATAGGGTATGCTTTGTATTATCTATTAAAATTCCTATATCAGGGAAATTTTTCAAAAACCACAACCTATTTCTTCATCACATATGATCATATCCATATTCATTCTTCACTAAAAATTAATATTACATTAGAACATGTTTTTAATATAAAAAAATCATTAAAATTACCTGACCCCATTTATATAAAATAATAATTTTCTACTCACTTCATAAAATTATCTAGAACCTCTATAATGTATCATAAAATCCTCTCTTTTCACTTCATCTAGAAGTTTCTGCTGCTACAACAACTTCATTTAGAATCCAATTTTTTCATTAGCCTATTGGACTTCTAAACATTTCTGGTGTTGGATGAGTTTCTTTTATCAGGTTCTAGAACAATTATTTACAAATTATTCTTCTATAAAAAATCTAATATTTACCAAAAACCATTTCTCAAATTGAAACCAAATAATAACAAAATTAGAGAACATTCTCAAGGATTTTACCATATATTTCAACTGATTTTTTCCACCTTTCCCTTATAGTCTCACCATGGAACCCAACTATAATATCAATCATACAAGACCCCAATGAAGATTTCCACTCCAACATTTCCATGATATTTATGACATGTCTCATAATTCATGTAAAATTATAAATTACTACATTAAATTTCATCAAAATTGAACAGGCATGTGCACCAGTCAAATTTATTGAGTTCCAATCAACATGTTGTATCACATAACATGTCCGTGGAACTTCTCGCTTTTTCATCTATATTTTTGAAACCCTACCAAAGATCTTCCTTAATCCAAGGGGGGTTTTGACACATTAGTCAAATGTTATAATACCAAAAAAAATCCATCTAACAGTTTTCCTTGAATTCATGATATCATCAAACTATAATACCCCCATAGAAATAATCCAATTATATTTTGGTCACTATTTCCCAGTGTGAAGACATAAATCATTGGTCCTTTATCCCACGATATCTGAGAATTTTTGTCATCCTTTTATGAACCCACCCCATTAGAATGTATTTTCCAAATAATATATGACATCACATAATCTTTTTTCATAGAGATATAATCAATGTCCTAATTACTACACCTTAGTAAATAAATACAATTAGGACTTTGGGATACCCATTCTAATTCTTGATCCATTATAGAAGTGGTAGAATTTTCATTGAATTTTTTGTTAAGGTAACTAATAAAATGATCCCTTCCAGATTGGATTATCCCTATAATATTATTCCTTAAATGCAATTGAACAACATAAATCCCAAAGAAAAGGATTCATGGTTAACTAAAACCAAACATCTTGTATTATTATTTTCAAAAAACAACACCTAATGACTAAGTATATAGTATATAGACACAATAAATCTCTATTGATCCTCCACATTCTCTTCCCAATTCTCATTCAATGTCAACATCAACCTCTTTTTGATATATTCTATGGTTTTTCTTGTTAAACTCTACTCAAACTTTTAGATAAACTGCCAGAACACATTCCAAAACTCACACTATATCTAAACTCTAGACTACAAGACAAGCATCTGGTATTCATTCCACAATAGATCTCTATTGGAATAATATTCAAAAACATCAAAAAAATTTCTTAATGAAGTAACACTATCACTTTTATATTATATCATCTGTAAATTTACTTATTATAATGATATTATATGACAATAAACTAGAAAAATTATGACCCTTGGGGTCTATATCATTATTGAAGATCATATTCTAATACTAACAAAGGATTACTTCTATGCCGGTTCTATAATCACTAAATCACAGCTTCCACATGTGTATTATATGATATTCAACTATAGTATGTAATCATTTAGTCATAAAATCTATTTCTTATTATATACTATATTATTTCATATAGTAATAGAAATAATTTTTTTCATGAATATATTTAGAAGTTATGTTTAAGAACTTTAGAAATTGAATATATTTAAATTCACTTCATTTTTGTTGTAATAATGTAAAAGTTATATCAAGATGGATTTTTTTTATTTTTCTTATAATGTTTATTTATCAATGAATAGTGAAAAAAATAATATTATTAAAAATACCATAATTTTTCTTACATTATGATGATATAAATATGATATAAATATTTATTAAACATCTCTAAAAAGATTTTATACTCAACATATCAAATAAATATTATTCAATTGATATAAATATATTGTTATGTTATGATAAAAATGAAAACATTTATTGGTGCAGATGTTGTTGTTTAATATCATTGGAAAGTCAAATTGATGTATTTAAGAAAGTATCTAGGAAGGGATAACACTTTCTCAACCATAAAAGATTAAAATTATTTCTCATAATCATTTTTATACATATACATGAATTTTATAATTATTTAACTTGTCTGTTATCTAATTGATTACCTAAAACTAGTATAAGGTAAAAAATTCAAAATTCTCATCTTAAATTTTTTTATGATGATATAAATTAGAAAAATGATGTTATTGTAAAGAAAAAAATTCCTGTAGCCCTATATATGTGGTTACTTTATTACGTTGATACTAGATACAAGCTATCACATCCCAATAGATCAAAATGTTTAGTTGTCTTGGAAAACATGATACATTTTTGTATTTAAAATTAAATTCAAAAACATAACATAAAACATAGTATTTTCAGTTAGATATCCACTATTACCTATTGAATATCCATAAATATATCAACCATAATACATTTATTAGAATATTGGGGAAACAAATCATAAGAACTGAGAGAGCTCAAATGCACAATAAGGGTATTCATAAATAGAAGCTATTATGAATAAATAAGGCCTAATCAATATGGAAGTGTAAATATTTGAAAACACATTTAATTTAATAAATATCTTGATCCTAAATAATAATACAGTAGAGGAAAATTATGATAAAATAATTCCATATAAATAATCACATAATTTTGATACTTATCCATGTATGTCACAACTAATCAAATAAGCACATGGACATCAATAACTAATCTCATAAAGAGGGAATGAATATTGGCATATATCATAAAAATACCATCAAGCACATATTTCAAAAAATCACTCATAAATGGGAAAGAGATCCACCAAATACCCAAAATAGTTCATATCATTTGACATACCAATTTATCAATGGGTTATATCAGGCCCCACTTCTCATTTACTGAGCCCAATGTATTGCTTATTTGAAAGGGAAAATAAATAATAAAATTAAACATCTGTTTTAAAAAAATAGAATGTAAAATGTTAATAATTTCCCCCAATGAATAAAAATAATCATAAATCATATAGATTATTATGGATAATGATATCAAAATAGTATATCCTTTGAAAATCATAATATTCACAAAATAATGCTGACATAGATGTATATAATTTAAAAAGGTCATCTGAAAATTTCTTGAGGAAATACACTTTTCAATTTAAAATAAATAATTTAAAGTCTAAAATACATACCAAATATTAAGGAGAATATTTTATTTTTACAATACACTATCAAATAGTAAATAATTCTTAAAGTAAATGAGTTTACATGATCATATGTAATT
Organism: Viscum album; assembly: GCA_963277665.1. NCBI lineage: Eukaryota > Viridiplantae > Streptophyta > Magnoliopsida > Santalales > Viscaceae > Viscum > Viscum album. Next base: position 873,194,877 of record OY728119.1, on the reverse strand, counting down.
TTTTAGATGTCTTATAATTTAAAAACAATCCTTCCATGCTTTAGTAAAAAGGGAAAAAGAAACTAGTTTGAAAAAAAATATTTTAACCTCTTAGTAAAAATTAATATGTGGTTGTTTATTAAATAAGTCATTAGAAAAATTGAAGCACATCCTTTTATAAATTTTAATGAAAAATTAGACTTGGGAGAGAAACATTCTTGACTGAGTAGAAAAATAATATTGTTTTTTTCAAAAGAAATAATATTGTTATCTTGAGTACATAAAAAGACAAAAATGAATGGAAAAAATTTAATTTATAGGAATAAAAAGATGAGTAGTGTTGGGTAAAAATACCTAAAGATGACTTATTGGTCTGTTTTGGGTGTGATTGTGTTTCTTGAAAAGGCTAGATAGCCTTGAATGAGCTTGAATGGTGTTTTCCGAAGTAGGAGTTTAGGGTGGCGCTGTTTCAAAGAATATTCCAAATATTTGGGCCTAAAAATAAATATTTTGGAATTTTTTAAAGGAATATTTTCAAAAAAGAGTGTACAGTACATGGACCATGAATTACAGTTCGTGGATTACAAAGGAGGTATGCGAAATGTTTTTCGGAAGGCGATGAGTTCATGGAAGCAATTCGTGGGCTGGCATGCGGTTCACGGAGAAGGCATCTGGTATTTAGAAGGATTTTAGTACGGGGGATGACTTGTCATATATGGAAACTGGGTAGTTATTTGAGAAGTTGTTAAGAGATTCGTTGGAAAAAATAGGACGATGATTTGGGCCACCATGAAGGAAGAGATGTGGTACGCAGACCGCATAGGGAAATTTTATCACAAGTTGATTGTGGTTCAAGGAAAATGCATAGTATGTGGTGAAGCCAGTACCACATTGAATATTTGGTAAATCTTTGATTAGATGTTTTTGAAGATCTATTTTCATATATTAGGAGTTATAATCCCATCATTTAGTAGAGGTATTTTCATAAGAAAATATCTTATCTTGGGGAATTCGACTAAGTACGAAGGTGGTATGTGAGGAAGGATTTCTCGAAGGGAGAAGCATTTCAAGGATGCGATTAAGTGAAAGGGTGTTTGCAGAGAACTGTATTCCACAAAGGAATAAGGCTATACTTCAATGAATTATTCCATGGATGAAGGAATTATTTTTAAATCCATGTGGTAGGTAGGGTCGACACATGATGACGGCACGCGGTGGTGACACTCGACGACGGCGCGTGGCGGCGGCATGCAAAGGTGATATACAGATGCAGTACATGGTGATAGAATTAGAGGTTTGTTGTGGAAGTGGTTCTCAATGAACTATATGCACTACATAGTTTGTGGAGGATCAAGTAATTTCATAAAGGTCTTGAGAAAGTATTCTAATTCAATAAAAAAGTTCACGAATGTAATTTTTACTAACTAACAGTACACAGAATAGAGGATTTCATATTTGGATGAAAAATGCAATTCAATAGTGAATTTTTCTATAGTTGAAGATATAGTATTCAAGAAAATTAAGGGTCCTACAGGTCCCTAAACTATGAGGTGATCCCTTCCAAGAGAAGTGAGAAAAGTATGTGGAATATAGTGATCCTTCCCAACGATAGTGAGCTAGAGAAAGAGACATAAGGAGTGACACTTGGGAATGCATTGAGCGCAACCTAAAACATTATAATGGTAGTGAGCCTGGTCATATACAATCTATCCGAAACATTTTAATTTGAAAGTGATCCTTAGTGCATTTTTTACAATCGGAACATCGCCGTTGTATGATCCTTGGATGTAGTCCAGTGAAAAAAACGAGGTAAAAATCATTGAGTCCTTGTGATTTTTTCCCTGAATTAAATTAAATGAATCATCATCAGATAATCAAGGAAAGATAATTATGAAGATTAACATCTATGTGAGAACAAAGAGACCCTTATAATAACAGGGTCATGATCTAGTGGGGCAAGAAAAAGTTCGAAAAGAAAATCCATACTATGATTCACCCCCCTCTCAAGGTATCTAAGAACCATTTGGACATAAAAAGAAGAAATATATTATATTTAATATAGAAATATAAAATAATGTATCCATTGGATACATAATCATAAAAAATCCTAAATAATGACTACATCATGAAATAAACCCTTATCTTAAGATTAAATTCCATCATATGTGTATGAAAATTCTAAATAATAAATTTAAGTGAATTATTCAAATATTTTATTACAATAATCATATATATAACATAATATATTATTTATTAATAATATTTTGTCATTAGTTTATCAACCATTATCTGTTAAAATCACTTTTTTTGGGTAATAACTACTTCTTTCTTCAAGTATATTGTGGTATGGTAGTTTTGGTCCTTGGACAGTTATTATGATTCCATAATATATATAACGTTAAATATGATATAAATATAATATATATGAATTAGAAAAGTATTTATAATATTCCATAAATGTATGGGACATAAAAATGTGTTACACCATTCAAGGGAACGGTAGGTCATGTGTACACCCCTAAACGGACTGAAGGACATAATATTTTAATATATTTACGGTAATATACTTTTTAATTAGGTTGAGTGGGAACTCTTACATGGCCCATAGGCCTAGTGGCATAAAGCCTAGTATATGACCCGAAGTCCCAAAGGCATAAGGACCAATACATGACCCAAAGGCCCAATTAGACTACACTAGAATATCCCCTCCCAAGAATTTGCATCATTAAAGGACTATCTCTCTACCTTTGATAATTAATTGGCTAAAATTTACCCATTAATTCATTCATGATGCCTAATACCAATAGAGATTGTAATACCTTATCGTTCTTCCAATCCAGTTAGATCTGTATATGGGGATGTTACTTGCTCTGAAACATCTTCTGGGATCTTCTCTTGTGTGGTATGCATGGGTTACTTCTAAGTCCTTCTGGTCCCAAATTCCATGGAATGATGTCCAATGGTGGGTAGAAGGACTTGTAGACCGAATGGATGAAGTGGCCTAAAGTCTATGAGACCCGTAAGCCCAAACCGGAGGCCCGAAAACCCAAATGAGATGAGTATTTCTGGTAACTACAGTACCACAAAGTAATAGATAATGTGCAGCTAAAGTAACCAAATAATTCACCCCCTCTTATATATGATCATGGATCTTTCAGATGCTATGAAGGATCCTCAAAAACTCAAGTACAATATCATTGGCTAGGTTTTGGGTACGTATAAACACTATATTCATTTTTTTGACAGAATAAGAGAAACATAAATAATAATTTACCTTTATAGAGTCATTATAATATCATATAAATTATATATTTCAATCAAATTAATAATTATTACCATCCAATTCAAAATAAATTAAAAACAAATCACATTTTTTTGTGGAGGCACTAGTTGACATGTGCACACAAGCGACATTATCATTTTCCAATGGATTGGAAGGTGAAAAGGTAGATGTGATATTATAATTCAAAAGTATTATTATGTCATTAATATAATTAATGTCATCAAATCAATCACTATATCCAATCATTATAGGTGGTGATGTAAAATGAATTGTATTAGTTCATATGGCGATATTCCACCATACACACAATCGACAGTTTCATTTCATATTTGATTGAAGAAGAGATCTATATAAATTATTGTATAGTCATAATAAAATATATGTATATTTTAGAAAAAACTCATTTTGAATAACAGTAACTATATAAGGAGAATAGTGAAGGAAATTAGATTCCCTTATAAAAACCTCATTTGGATCTCCTATTAATGAAACTAAGTTTGGTCTTTTGGAAATAAAACCATCTATAAAACATGGATAAGGGTGTTGGGGATGTATTTTGGTAGGTTTTTATTGTTCTAAATGGATTAATAGATGTATATAAGTGATGATATGAGGAAAACTTATATAATTGAGGAGGAATCACATTTTTAGAAATATCAAAAAACTAATCAATAATGGAAAGTCACTCTCAACCCATGTGTCTCAAAAAATTAAAAATACTATACAAGAGGAAATATAAGTTTTATTCACATCTCCAATAAAAAAATATGTTTTAAAAAATTTATACCCTAAACCTCAAAGGTTACTGACTTTTACTATTTTTGTTTACACCATGGTAACTTTTTTATGATCAGAACATGTTTTCCCCATAGTTACTAGTTTTTTTATTTAAATAGGTAACTTATAATTTATGAATAAAAATAGATGAGAATTTTTACATAATTTTGAGAAACTAATTATTAATATGAAATCATAATTATAAAATAAAATACCTCTCATAGTGAAAGTTTAATTTTAACACAGGCGTATGTAACACATAGAACTATGTCTTAACCTTAACCGCAATAATTATTTTTTATTGTATTTATAATTAATTATAGAAAAAACTATTTTGAGACTAATACATAATATTAATTATTTTTATTCTAAATATGTAATCCATTTTATAAAATTTAAGTCAAATATGTTCCATAATATAATTTGTAGATAAACCTGCATTCTATATGAATAAGCTGTTTTCCAAAGAAATGGATTCATAATTACAAAATGTTTTTATATCAAAATTCAAAAGAAACTTAATTCCAATGATATAATGTAATGCCCCAACCCCAGTTACCCAGAGTCGGTGCATTATTTTAATACATTGGCATGATTACAAGGAATCAAGTCCCGAAGGACCGATCAGTTTAGCAGTCTTGGAAAATAGATTACATACAAGAATGTTACATTACACATTAAGACATACAAAACAACATAAATAATCTTTATGGATGACATTATTCCATTAGATTAACCCTGTATATCAATCACAATACACTGCTTGGAATCCTGGGAAAAATAAAACATAGAAAGGGGTGAGCTCAAACGCTCAGTAAGGGTAATAAATACAGCGGAAACTTTCATAAATAAGCATAAACATTTAAGGCAATGTATAACTAAAACAAATGCCTTTTAAACTTGAACTTCAGCATAATATAGAAAAAATGAAATGAAATAATGACATTTACTTATTCACATGAATATTCTACTAGTCAAATAATCACACGCAATATCAATAACCACTTTCATAATGACAGAATTCATAATGCCAGACTATCATAACCACGTATCCAAGGCCTCGTGCCAAGACTACAAATAATATTTTGTCAAGGCCTCGTTCCAAGATACTAGTTTGTCTCATGAGACCTACTGATGCAATTTTTTTGAAGATACTTACGTTTAAAATTACTCAAATATACTCCAGTGTTTTTCTGAAAACATTATGCAAGCTTCTGAAAACAAAATAACTAATTATGAGACTTCTCGACTAATTACAAGCCATGATGGGTCCACAAACAATCCCTTCCTATCTACCACACTCGAGAGTTGGGTTTTCTGAAAACATTTTTAATCTTTCGTTAAATACGTATAAATTTGTACTTTATTTCCATATATTTGGGAGAAATATCTCTTTTTTGAAATCATTTAAAAATCACATAATTATAAAAGAAAACCTTTATTTTTAAAATATCCTTATAAGCTTGTAAGGGAAGCTTCGACGATTTTATAATGGCGGAAAATAGCCACACTCACTGTATAAGTTAAAAAGAATACATTCTTACCATAATTTTGTCGAAAAGGTTAAAAAGTACCTTATCTGGAAAATGACAGAAATATTCCTTTCAAAACACATAAGGGTATAAATGACTTTAACCCATTGTCTAGTAAATAGTAAAAATGTTTTTAAATATATTTTTATGAAACATGTATGTGGATGATAACGAGGTCCTAGTAGATAATTACGTATAAACAACCTTAGAAAATGAAGAGATTGTGAAATAAACCCTTACCAATTTGGTAACTTACGAAACATACACCCCATGAAATAGGGGTCATACAATGAATATGTAAATACACATAAATTAAAGTGTTTTACACAAATAATATAATTATGGGCAGTACGCACACCACACAAAAGGTAATAGTGGTAATATGGCATGAATCTCACGAGAGTAAGGAGTGAGATGAAAACCCCTTACCTTGTAATTTTCCTTGGTTGAGGGTAGGTTAACATCCTGTATAATAGTTAAATCATTTTTATTAAATTATACAATAATCATATACATAAATATGAAATCATATATGATCTTTTAATATTTCTTTGTTAATAATATTTTAGTATTATCGTCGTTTCAGGTGTTAACTGATTCGTTTTCCTTTATATGCTTCGTTACGTAAGTCGTGTTTGGTTTGGATAGGTTGTATATTGTTCATATACAGAATGATATCAAGTCCTTAAACATTACTTTTAATCATCAAACTATAATTATTCTTGAATGGATATTATGGGGAAATGAATCCTATCGCGTTCGTAGAGACGATAATCAGTACGTATGCACTAACGCTACTTCCATTTCATTTTTCATTTTCAAAGGAATAAAAACCAAATGATACATAGGTATATAATTATTACAGTATAATATAATATCTTATATGTGTTACTTAAGTTCATTAACACCATCCTTTATACGTTCCATGTATGGTATGAATAAGTCATATCACTTTGAGGGGGCGGTAATCCGCACTTTCTCAAATGAAATTATCGTATATATATACAACATGAAATGAATAATGGTATGTTATAAAATGGAATTAAAGAAGCTTATATATAAAATAAATATCATTAATATAATAGTTAATTATATTTCTATCATAATTTCCACCATGAGAGGTGGTATGAGATAATTGAATAATCATCGCTTCGTGAGGCGTTTGGTTGCCATCCACAGAAACATTATGTTCTTCGCCCATTAGATGGATGTGTGTGTAAGTTTTGTTCTAATAAATCTAATAAAAATATCCGAGTATATTTAGGATACTGTTTTTTTACAAAAGAAAATAATAAGAATAGTTTAGGGGTTGGAGAAGTAAAATAAAAGAAAGAAGCTAAGAGAAATCGTTACCTTTAATTTGGGAAACTCCCTTTGGTTTGAACCAAAAAGGACTCTTGAAGTGCTTTCTGCCTAAGTTAAGGCTTCTAAGAGAAGGTTATAGATATAGGTAGCTTAATTGGGCAGAGTTTGGATGATCCAAAAGGCTTGATAGGTGTGAGGAATTGGTTAGAAGTGGTATCCTTTTATAAGGGGGAGGAGGGGCTCTTTAGGAAAATCTAGAAATATTATTTGATAATAAATTCATATTCGGTTTTTAATGGCTCCAAAGTGGATTATTTATAGGTTAAGGTGGGGATGGGTCTAAAACCACTCAACCAATAGAATTTAGATAGGTTTGGGTCATTATATTAACCTTATCTTTTAGTTTTAACTCTTAGTTAATTAGTTTGACACTTACCATGTCACTTTGTATTTTTATATTATATTGTTACTAAACATACTATATACCTCTAAGAGACCCCCAAGTGGTCTATTAATGATAAAAATATCATGATATAAGTCTCTTGGCTGAACCATAGGTTTTTAGGAATATAATATAAATTAATAATATAATATTTGTTTAAAAAACTCATTTATGTCAATTTTGACACTACTCAATAATTGATTTTTGTTAAAGTCTTAACAACTTTATTAATTCGAAAAAAATTAATTTAAGAAATACTAAAATTTTATATTAACCAATAAAATTCATGTATGTCATCAAAACTTTCAAATTATATTTATTTTAACATTTATAATATTAATTATTTGATTCTTTCATTAATAAGGAACATACTGAATCATTATTATGTCATATATATTTTTACTTTTTCAATGTATAAAATTTATAAATAAAATACCATTATGTAGGAATGCTTTTTAGATTTCTAATTAATATTTATAATCTAAAATATAACATATATAACCCCATGTAAAAAGTGTTTTTCTAAAAGATATAAGTTTATGTCATTTTTGTATTCACTCTAACTTAATTAATATAAAGTGTCCCTATCACCTACATGTAGCTCCATGGGGTCCCAAAATCCACCCAAATATGACCATGGTTGTAAATGTATCAACCAATAAGGTTAAGACACGTTTTAGGGTAATTTATTATTATTATAATATTATTTTTTACCCTTATTTACCGGATTTACCCTTTAACCATAGTAAATAAGATATTTACCGAAGTAATTATTCCAAATGTCTAAAAAAAAGTTACCTATTTACACAATTTGGACATCCTGATTCTTAATATGGAGTCAATTTTTTCAAATTCAATACACATAAGTGGAATAAATTAATTTAAAATTAATTCCCATTGTCAAAACAAAAAGCATGTTTTTAAGAGATAATAACTATCAAAAGATTGACACTTGTTTATGTCCGGTTTAATTGTGAAATTATGTCCAATGACCAAAATTTTATTAAATGGTAAAAATATATCCTAAGTATACTTTAAAACCACTCAAATTTATAATTTATCACTATTAATTATTTTGATTAAAAAAGTTGTTTTTAATTAAAATTTAGTAATTTTCACTATTCATCAAAATATAAAAGTTATCCAAAAAGTACCAAAATTTCACCCTAGGATAAATTAAATATTCTGAATCCAAAAATGAAGTCCATTTTGAGTGATAAAATTTATAAAATTTCAAAAAGTACGTATTACTATTCATAATGGCTAGTTTGATTGGTTGTAGTGTGTGTCAGAATTCGAAGTTGCGTACAACACACGCTACTGTATTATTCAAAGAGAAGAGTACCGTGGAAGCATGAGGTGTTACAATGTAAATTTTTGACGTCCTCATTCTAAGGAATAAATTTATTTAGTCAAATTGAATATATAAAAGTTTAAAATATTGTATTTAAGAAGGGTTCAATATTAAAAGATGGTAAAAGTGCATTTTTTGGAAAATACTGCTTTTATCTGAAAAAAATGAATTTGTTCTTACATTATGTCTAAGAAACTCATAATATGGATTCTAAAATTATAAGGATTATATAATGTTCAAAATTTAGTTAATACTATTCATAACCTCTTTCGAACGGCTTGTTTGGTAAGTCATGGTGCGCTTGAACTCGGTGTTGCGTGTAGTGAATGTTATTGAATTATTTTGAAGAAGCAACACACTATGAAATATTCTGGTGTTACATATAAATTGAATTAATAATAATATAATTTATCAAATTTATCTTTTAAACAAATTTTAAAACAAAATGAAACTTTGTAAATGCTTTAAATGAGAAGGAAACTTCCATTAAAAATATGTATTTTCCAATATTTATAATATATATATATATATTCATAAAATTAAAAAAATAACTTTGAGACAAGATTTTAGATTCTTATTTAAAAAATTATGTAAATTTTTAATTTTTTTATAATATTAGTAAAAATTAGTTTTAAACTATGTATGAAAAAATCGATGGAACCACTTTTTAGTAAAATAATATTTTTAATAATATAACCAGATGTTTTCATATCCTATAGTTTGAAAAAAAAATAAATGAATGATAAAATATTATATTGAATATCTAATATATAAATATTATTAAAATAATTCACAATAGTTATTAAATTAATTTATTAATTACATAACACGTTGTATGCATATAAATATTTTTTTTTCTAAGAAAACCAATATTTTACATTCATTTTTATTATTTTTTTTCCTAGTCAATTTTTAACCAATTAATTTAATTTTTATATATTTAAAACATATATATTTCATAATTTAGTTAATAATATCCATTCCCTCCAATTTAATGGCAAGGTCATCAATGTGTAACATATTATGGTATATTTACACTTGAAGTTGCATGTGTCACAAGCTATAAAATAGATTAATGTTTTCTTTAAAGAAATATATCATATCGTCTCAAAGTGTTAATGATCCCCTCAATAAAAATTATTTCATCCATGAAATTTTTAGAATGTATCCAACTGAAAAATTTGGAAAGTTAGTAATCATAATTTGTTGAGGTACCCACATCACATCTTACATCATTTGATTTTTCCAAAGTCTCTTTTACAGTTGAGTCATTTGATTCCTCCATACATTCCATATAGTGTCCATAATCTAGATAAGATTCTCATAGTGTGATATATTATGTTATAATTATATTTATTTATATTTTCTCACATGTTCTGGTTTTGGTATATAATTCAATAACAATGATCTATAAAACACACAATGTACTTCAGAAAGACTTGGTGGAATTTCCAAATGGTAAACAATAGCTCTAATTGTTTCAATAATTTCAAACTGGTTTGATGTACTTTTGGATTAGTGTCCCTTTCTTACTGAACCTTATAACATTATTCTATGGGAATATATTGATGAAAACATGATCTCCCACTCTATATTCCAAATATTTCATTTTTTTTCATATATCATTTTCCTCCATTAAGATTCTTTAATATGTGTTTGAATAGTAATTACCATTATCATTGTATCATTAAAAATTATATCCCTGAAATATTCCTTTCACCAAATTCATCCCAAAATGTTGGAGTACCACATATCTAGGCATATAATACTTCATACAGTTACATCTAAATACTTAAACTAGTACAAAATTATTTATCCAAGACATAGTTTTCTGGTCAGTTATTTGTGACCGACCTGGAAATTATTAATATAATGATTTCAATGTGGATTTATTAATAATTGATGTAGAAATATGATTTTTCATATCAGTTATTTATAAAATGATGTGAAAAATAAAAGAAAATATTTTGTCACTTCCTTTTATCAATAATTGACCTAAAAGGATTGACATTTCATTTCAGTTATTGAATAACCAACATTGAAGATGAAACAAGATATTATTTGACTTTAGTTATGGAATAACTGATGTGAAAAGCCTAGTTTTTTCTGTCAATTCTCTAATAAATGACCAGAAAAAGATTATTTTTAGAATTGGATACAAAACAACCAATGTGGAAAATATTTATAATTTTAACCATGTGCTAAAATATACCATTTTATTTCATTCTATCATACAGGTGACTTCAGTTCTCTGTCACAAAATACAAACTAAACCATCCAATTTTCAATCCATATCCTTGAATCACGTCACTCTTCAATATTTTCCTTCAAATATCTTCTTTTATGATATGTGTCCTCGGATATCTATCATTTAGCATCCACTACTATATTCCATCCACCATCACCAATCATAGGATCTCACTTTCACATTATTATCATTCATATCTCCTTATCAATCATTTCAATTACTATTTCCATTTATGTTCTATGGTTATTATTTCCATCTTCCATGCTTTTAAGGTATTTTTATTTAATTTACTGTTCTAATTTTCAATTGGTATTTGCTTATCATTGACCTGGCATCCACCACTGCACACCATCCACCATCACGAGTCATAGGCCACCAATTGTACGTTCTTATGATTGGTTTTTCCTCATCATTAAGCCTTGTTTCAGTTTCAATTTATGGTTTCTATTTACTGTAATTATTTTCCAATCATCCATGGTATTTCTTTTTATATTTTCAGTTCCAATATTCCATAGATTTATTTTTTTCTTTTTGTTTTCATCAACCACCACCACCATCTTCCATTAGTCACCTCTTATGCATTCTTCCCATTGGTGTTACCTTCTTAACATCCCCATTTTGGATATAATTTTTTAATTTTTATTTATTGTTTTAATTTTTTGTTGATTCCAATGTATTTTCATTTGAATAATCTATTTCAATTTTCAATTGATGCTGCTTTATCATCTCTATTTGTATATTATGTTTCAATTAATCTCGTATCTTAAGTATTTTTTAATTGGTATATGAAGGTGTTTAGTTTAACTTTTTTATTCTTTTATTAATGAATAATAATTTAATATGTTCAAATATATATTTTTGATCAAACATGTTGGATGTCTTTGTTTTAGTAAAATATTTTATAAAATATTTTTTTTATTAAATTATATCTAAAATTACATTTGAAAATATAATAATTTATTTTCAATTTGTGATATTTATTATAGATAATAATGAGTTAAAGTTGGATTACTATAATAGAAAAATGTAATAAATATGAGGAGGGTGTTGATTATTTTTTTGAATTTTCTAAATAAAATCTTCCAAAGAATGAAATTGTCTCTTATCCATGCTAGAAATGTTTAAATAGAAATAAGTTAAAAAGTATAAAGACTGAAGATCCTTTATATTTTAATGGTTTTAATTTGAGTTACAACCCTTGTATTTAGCATTCCTAAACTAGGCATAATTTCGAATCTGTCAATGATGATTATATTCAAGATGATAATTTTGATAAAATTAAAGAAATAATCTATGATATTGAAGTTTAGCCAATTAAAAATTATTTGATAATTGAGAATATATATGTTGAGGATGAAATAATTAAATCCTGGTTGTAATTAGTTAACAGGTTTATATATATTATTAATATTTATTAACTTAAAGGTGAAAATGGATGGAGGGATAAGAGTTTTACAAAGTTGCTACATTTATTAAAAGACATACTTATTAAAGACAATGAACTTCCAAATTCACATTATAAAAAAAAATTAAATATTACCCCCAATGAGTTTGGGGCCGAAGAAAATAAATTCCTACCTGAATTATTATATGCTATATAGAAAGGAATATAAATGTATTTTAGAGTTTCCTAAATTAGGGACGCCATGATATAAGTTGAAGAAAACTCATATATTGATTTAGGAGATACAGAGTCTCATGCCAAAGAAATTTGGTATCTTCCTATAATTTCTCATTTGAAATGAATATTTTCAAATTAAAATTATGAAAAAAGTTTAAGATGTAATTTAGATGAGAATATATGTAACACCCCAAGATTTCATAGTGTGTTATTTTTCAAAATAATTCAATAACTTGTACTACACGCAACACCGAGTTCAATCAAACCTTGACTTAAAAAAAGCCATTAAAAGAGTTCATGAATAGTATTAATTAAATTTTAAACTTTATATAATCCTTATAATTTTAGAATCCATATTATGAGTTTCTTAGTCATAATGCAAGAACAGATTCATTTTCAGTATTGCACTTTTATCAACTTTTAATAGTGAAACCTTTTTAAATACAATATTTTAAACTTTTTGACTAAATGGGGACATCAAAAAAAAATTTTAAAATGAAACATCCCAAGCTTCCACGGTACGCTTTCCTTTGAAAAATACAGTAGCGTGTGTTATACGCAACTTCGAGTTTTAACACACACCACAACCGATTAAACTAGCCGTTGTGAATAGTAATACCTACTTTTTTAAATCATATATATTTTATATTTCAAAATGGACTTCATTTTTGGATTCGGAATATCGAAATTAACCTAGGGTGAAATTTTGGTACTTTTCGGGTAACTTTTATATTTTGATGAATAGTGAAAATTACTAAATTTTAATTAAAAACAACTTTTTTAATCAAAATAATTAATAGTGATAAATTATGAATTTGAGTGGTTTTAAAGTATATTTAGAATATATTTTTACCATTTAATATAATGTTGGTCATTGGACATAATTTTACAATTAAACCGAACATAAACAAGTGTCAATCTTTTGATAGTTATTATCTCTTAAAAACACGCTATTTGTTTTGACAGAGGGAATTAATTTTAAATTAATTTCTGCCACTTCTGTGTTTTGAATTTAGAAAAATGGATTCCATATTTGGAATCAGGATGTTCAAATTGTGTAAATAGGTAACTTTTATTTTTAGACATTTTGAATAATTACTGCGGTAAATATTTTATTTACCATGGTTAAGGGTAAATCCGGTAAATAAGGGTTAAAAAATAATATTATAATAATACTAAATTACCCTAAAACGTGTCTTAACCCTATTGGTTGATACATGGTCGACCATGGGCATCTTTGGGTCTATTTTGGGACCCCATGGATCCACTTGTAGGTGATAATGACACATTATATTAATAAAGTTAAAATAAAAATAAAAATGGCAGAAGCTTACATCTTTTAGAAGAACAATTTTTACATAGGGTTATACATGTTGGATTTTCGATTATAAATATTCATTAGAAAGATAAAATAATTTCCTACCTAATGATATTTTATTTATAATTTTTAGACATCAAATAATTTAAATTATTAATGACACAATAATGATGCAATGTTTACCTCATTAATAAATCATTTAAATAAATAAGATTATAATGATTAAAATATTATCTAAAACCTTTCCAATTCTTATTGGTTGATGTTATTTAGGATATGAGTCATCTTATCCTCGACCGCAATTATTTTTGGACCATTATAAACCGAATACAAATATATTATAAAGTAATACTTTCACTCTTTCCTAAAGAGCCCCTCCTCTCCCTTATAAAAGGAGACCACTTCTACTCATTCCTCAAACCTCTCAAGACACTTGGCTCGTCCAAACTCTGCCAAAATAAGCTCCCCACATCCCTCTCCTCCTCCTTGAAGCTTCCCCTTAGGCAGAAAGCATTTCAACAAGTCCTTTGGTTCCAACCAAAGTGAGTTACCTAAATTAAAGGTAACGTTTTCTCTTAAATTATTTTCATTTATTTTGCTTCTTCAACCCCCAAACTCTTTTTATTTTTTTTCTTTTGTAACAACACCAGTATCCTCAATATACTAGGATGTTGTTATAATACGGATTCAAACTACACATACACACAACTCCATCTAATGGATGATGAACATAATGTTTCTGTGGATGGCAAACTAACGCCTCACGAAACGATGATTGTTCAAATACATCTTACCGCCTCTCATGGTGGCCATTATGATGGCACTGTAATTAAATATGATATTAATGATATATATTTTATATATAAGCTTCTGTAATTCCATTTTATTTCATATCATTATTCGTTTCATGTTGTATATACATACGATAATTTCATTTCAGGAAGTGCGGACTACCGCCCCCTTAAAATGATATGACTCGTTCATACCACACATGGAACGTATAAAGGATGATGTTAATGAACTTAAGTAACATATATAAAATATTATATTATACTGGAATAGTAATATACCTATGTATCATTTGGATTCGATTCTTTTAAAATAAAAATTAAATGGAAGTAGCGTTCGTGCGTACGTACGGACTACCGTCTCCACGAACGCGATGAGATTCATTCTCCATCGTATCCATTCAAGTATAATTATCATTTGATGATTTAAAAATGATGTTTAAGGACTTGATACCATTCTGGATTTGAATAATATACAACCTATCCTTTACAAACATGTCTTACGTAACAAAACATACAAAAGCAAACGAGTAAGTTAACACCCGAAACAACGATAATACTAAGATATTATTATCAAATCAATATTAAAAGATCATATATGATATCATATTAATGTATATGATTCTTGTATAATTTAATAACAATTATTTCACCATTATACAGGAGGTTAACCTACCCCAACCAAGGAAAAGTACAAGGTAAGGGGTTTTCATCTCACTCCTTATTCCCGTGAGATTCATGCCATATTGCCACCATTACCTTTTGTGTGGTGTATGTACTGCCCATAATTATATTCTTTGTGTAATACACTCTAATTTATGTGTATTTACATATTCATTGTATGATACCTCTTTCATGGGTTTTATGTTTCATAAGTTACCAAATTGGTAAGGGTTATTTCACAATCTCTTCATTATCCGAGGTTATTTATACGTAATAATCTACTGGGATCTCATTATCATCCACATCCATGTTTCTTAAAAATGTATTTCAAAACATTTTTACTATTTACAAGAATATGGGTTAAAGTCATTTATACCCTTGTTTGACTTTTTATAAGAGGTTTATAAAGGAATCTTTCCGTCGTTTTCGAAACAAGGTCGTTTATAACCTTTTCGACAAAATTAAGGTAAGAATGTTTTTGTTAACTTATACGGCGGGTGCGGTTATTTTTTGCCATTATAAAATATTCAAAGCTTTCCTTACGATCTTATAAGAATATTTTCAAGAAAATGTTTTATTTTATATGGATCTTAAATGATTTAAAAAGTAAAAGGAGATATTTCTTTAAAAAGAATTTTGATTTCATCTATGTCAACATCCTTCATTATTCTTGATTGAGGTCAATGTGATACAATACAATCTTCCATATTGTATCGAATGAGTTATGTTTGACTGTGGATGTGCTATTTTTATATCACTCATGGTTTATGTTTAAAGTGTTGACATTTCAGAAGTTATTTTTAATCCGAATGTTTATGTTATATTTCAAACTTTTCTTCAGATGAATGTGCTAAACAAGTATGTTCCGGGTTGGGGACCGGTAAAAGTAAGCCCTCCAGGTTGGGGACTGGTTAAAGTAAGCCCTCCAGGTTAGGGACTGGTAAAATTAAGCCCTCCGGTTTGGTCTCCGGTTATTAGAGGTACTCCGGGTTGGTGTCCGGTTATTAGAGGCACTCCGGGTTGGAGTCCGGTTATTAGAGGCACTCCGGGTTGGGTTCTGGTTAGAAGTAACCCCTAGGTCTTGGGATGAGGCCTAGACAATGAAATTAACGTTTGACATTATGCATTCCATAATTATGAAAGTGGTTATTGGTTTTTCATGTGATTATTCGATTAGTAGAATATCCATGTGAATAAGTAAATGGCATTATCTCATTTTACTTTTGCCATACTATGTTGAAGTTCAAGTTTGAAAGGCTTTTGTTTTAGTTATACATTGACTTAAATGTTTATTCTTATTTATGAAAGTTTCCGCTATATTGTTATCCTTACTGGGCATTTGAGCTCACCCCTTTTCTATGTTTTATTTTTCCCAGGAAGTGAAAAAGTAAATTATGAATGACCTGCAGGGATTTTATGTATGAGTGTGGTTTATGGAGACATTATGTTGTTGTAGTAGTTTTTCAATTTATGATGTAATGTAAAACTTATTAATATATCTAGTGTTTCCAAGGCTACTAAACCAATCGGTCTTTCGAGATTTGATCTTTCTTGTGATCATGCCAATGTTACGAAGTAATGCACCGACTCTGGGTAGCTGGGGTCGGGGCGTTACAGTTGGTATCAGAGGAAGTTTAGTACAAACCTTGGAAGCTAGATTTAGATAAACTCTGATTAGAGCACGTAATCCTAAGATGAACTTTGATGATTAGTATAGAAGAACTTCCTAGAATTTTGGTATTGTAGAGATTTTGTGAGTTTTTCGGGCAATACATCCCTGTCTGGATACGAGCAGGTAGAGGCGGCTCTGGCACAGATGTACCTAGGGGTAAAACCCGAAAACACCTCTTTGAGCTAGACTCGAACGGGAACTGGTGCACGACAACGGGCCTTGATGCACTCTTGGTTACGACACTCCCGGGGGATATGCTTAGGATAACTCTCATTTTCTCTACAAATCATTTTGAAGGGATTATGAGTATATAATTCCTCAAAGAAAACATTCTTATGGATTATATCCATAAATAGATCAATTTATGTTAAGTGTTTCATAAGTATGGGATTATGTATTTTGATTCATAAACTGATCTAGTGTATGCCATTGTTTAGAAATGGCGCCCGGTAGAAGGAATGAGAACTCCAGAAATGCACATGATCCAAAGAGAAGGAAGGATCATATCTTTCATGGTCTTAAGCTAGAATTTATAAGAGAAATAGTCTCCCATGTATTATCATCATGTGAAGAAATAATATCATGTGTTGATAAGATAAGTAAAGAGTTTACTGAGTCCTATGGCTTTGAAGGGAAGCAAGAGAAGAAAAGGATGGAAGAGAGAAAGATGGATAAAAGGATGAGGGAAAAGAAGAATTTTCCCATATGTGGTAACTGTGGAAAGAAACACCCTGGAACTTGCCTGAAAGGAATGTGAGTTTGTTATATGTGTGGAGGAAAAGGGCACAAAGTACGTGACTACAAGGGTAAGAAAATGGTTTTAAATGTACAATGCTTCATTTGCAAAGAGTTTGGACACTACGCGAACCTATGTCCCAGTCATCAGACTATGCCGCAAATGATGCTATTGGATAATAATCAAGTTATGATACTACCAGAGATGAAGAGGAATGATTAGAGTTCTTATGTTGATTATGTTAATTGAGTGTTGTATCAACAATGTACTTGTTATAATAATTATGGAGTATATAAGGATTGTACTGCAGTACTATTTCATTAAGGACTTAAGATGGTGTGGAACAAAGAAAAGTGACTCAGTAGCAGGTTAAATGTTTGGAAAATATATGGTTGAGAGCAAGATAAACCATAATATGGTTCAGATACTGAGGTGGTGATTTTAGAATAATACATGATTGATTTGGATAAATTATATTGGATATTATTGACTACCTTGGAACTGATTAATGATTTGTATATTCCATCATTGTTGGGGTTTAAAACATTTTTGGATTAATGAAGTATATCCAGCATTCTATATGGAATAAGGGAGCATGAATGTAATCAATAAGGAATATGGTAATACATGATGAAGGTATTCATATGCTATTACGGGGTAAAAAGGATCTATATTATGTTTACCTTCCCTATAAATGTTGGACTGTGAGTTTGGACAGAAGTATTTTGGATAGTTCTAGTTTGGATTATTTTGGATTACCATAAAAGGACAACCCGGAGGTCGGGCGGCAACCCGTCGCGTCCGGCAAGGCTGCGAGACTTGAACCCGCAACCAAAGGGCGACAAGGGTGTATCACCTACCAATGGCCCACGAGATGTCCTGGATTAAATAATGTAGTTTTTTTAAAAAGGATCTGGTAGATGAACTATAAATTCATTTATTTTGGAAGCCTGTACGAATAGTATATATTTTAAAAAAAAATTTACATTCTATTATCTTTTAGAGTGAAAGATGAGTTTGTGGTAGAAATTTATTAATGGATAAAACTCTAATTATAAAGTATGTATACCTCCTTATGTTCTTAGCCAATCTCATAAATAAATTCCACAACATTAAGAAAAGGAACTTAGAACAAAAATGTTGTCCTAGATGGTACCTTAAATCATCACTAATTTATGGCTTTGGGATTGTTGGCCTTTTCATAGCCATGTTCTCTACCACTCTCCATCAGATAATTGATGGTTAGATTTCTCCTCCATATCCATATTTTCCTACATGGAACCCTAGTATGTGTTATTTTCGGTAATCTTCATACTTTCCACTCTTTAGTTTAAATAGAGGCCTCATTAATTCATTTTTTGATGTGGGATTTCAACTAAGATATTTTGAAATGTCAAAAATGTATTATCCCAATACCCTATGTTTTGTTGAACCTATGGTATTTCAAATCATCATAGATTGATGAGTTTAAGGACCTCAATTTTATACTTGTTTGTGATTGATGACCTCAATCACTACCTATAAATATTTACGTTTTTCCTCCAATTATATGTCTCTAATTTCCACCAATGTTCTCCTAATCGAGATCATAATTTGGTGGTGACCCTTTCATTTCACTTTTCCTCATATTAAGACTAAATTTTAGTAACCCAATTTCCGATGTGGGTTTTCCCACAAATATATTTTCTATTTTCAACCTTTCATTTTCGAAGAACAATTTCAAATTGCGAGGACGCAATTTATTGAAGGAGGGGAGAATGTAACACCCCAAGATTTCATAGTGTGTTATTTCTTCAAAATAATTCAATAACTTGTACTACACGCAACACCGAGTTCAATCAAACCTTGACTTACAAAAAAAAAATCCATTAAAAGAGGTCATGAATATTATTAATTAAATTTTAAACTTTATATAATCCTTATAATTTTAGAATCCATATTATGAGTTTCTTAGTCATAATGCAAGAACAGATTCATTTTCAGTATTGCACTTTTATCAACTTTTAATAGTGAAACCTTTTTAAATACAATATTTTAAACTTTTTGACTAAATGGGGACATCAAAAAAAAAATTTAAAATGAAACATCCCAAGCTTCCACGGTACGCTTTCCTTTGAAAAATACAGTAGCGTGTGTTATACGCAACTTCGAGTTTTAACACACACCACAACCGATTAAACTAGCCGTTGTGAATAGTAATACCTACTTTTTTAAATCATATATATTTTATATTTCAAAATGGAATTCATTTTTGGATTCGGAATATCGAAATTAACCTAGGGTGAAATTTTGGTACTTTTCGGGTAACTTTTATATTTTGATGAATAGTGAAAATTACTAAATTTTAATTAAAAACAACTTTTTTAATCAAAATAATTAATAGTGATAAATTATGAATTTGAGTGGTTTTAAAGTATATTTAGAATATATTTTTACCATTTAATATAATGTTGGTCATTGGACATAATTTTACAATTAAACCGAACATAAACAAGTGTCAATCCTTTGATAGTTATTATCTCTTAAAAACACGCTATTTGTTTTGACAGCGGGAATTAATTTTAAATTAATTTCTGCCACTTCTGTGTTTTGAATTTAGGAAAATGGATTCAATATTTGGAATCAGGATGTTCAAATTGTGTAAATAGGTAACTTTTATTTTTAGACATTTTGAATAATTACTGCGGTAAATATTTTATTTACCATGGTTAAGGGTAAATCCGGTAAATAAGGGTTAAAAAATAATATTATAATAATACTAAATTACCCTAAAACGTGTCTTAACCCTATTGGTTGATACATGGTCGACCATGGGCATCTTTGGGTCTATTTTGGGACCCCATGGATCCACTTGTAGGTGATAATGACACATTATATTAATAAAGTTAAAATAAAAATAAAAATGGCATAAGCTTTCATCTTTTAGAAGAACAATTTTTACATAGGGTTATACATGTTGGATTTTCGATTATAAATATTCATTAGAAATCTAAAAAGATTTCCTACATAATGATATTTTATTTATAATTTTTAGACATCAAATAATTTAAATTATTAATGACACAATAATGATGCAATGTTTACCTCATTAATAAATCATTTAAATAAATAAGATTATAATGATTAAAATATTATCTAAAACCTGTCCAATACTTATTGGTTGATGTTATTTAGAATATGAGTCATCTTATCCTCGACCTCAATTATTTTTGGACCATTATAAACCGAATACAAATATATTATAAAGTAATACTTTCACTCTTTCCTAAAGAGCCCCTCCTCTCCCTTATAAAAGGAGACCACTTCTACTCATTCCTCACACCTCTCAAGCCACTTGGCTCGTCCAAACTCTGCCAAAATAAGATCCCCACATCCCTCTCCTCCTCCTTGAAGCTTCCCCTTAGGTAGAAATCATTTCAACAAGTCCTTTGGTTCCAACCAAAGTGAGTTACCTAAATTAAAGGTAACGTTTTCTCTTAAATTATTTTCATTTATTTTGCTTCTTCAACCCCCAAACTCTTTTTATTTTTTTTCTTTTGTAACAACACCAGTATACTCAATATACTAGGATGTTGTTATAATACGGATTCAAACTACACATAAACACAACTCCATCTAATGGATGATGAACATAATGTTTCTGTGGATGGCAAACTAACGCCTCACGAAACGATGATTGTTCAAATATATCTTACCGCCTCTCATGGTGGCCATTATGATGGCACTGTAATTAAATATGATATTAATGATATATATTTTATATATAAGCTTCTGTAATTCCATTTTATTTCATATCATTATTCGTTTCATGTTGTATATACATACGATAATTTCATTTGAGGAAGTGTGGACTACCGCCCCCTTAAAATGATATGACTCGTTCATACCACACATGGAACGTATAAAGGATGGTGTTAATGAACTTAAGTAACATATATAAAATATTATATTATACTGGAATAGTAATATACCTATGTATCATTTGGATTCGATTCTTTTAAAATAAAAATTAAATGGAAGTAGCGTTCGTGCGTACGTACGGACTACCGTCTCCACGAACGCGATGAGATTCATTCTCCATCGTATCCATTCAAGTATAATTATCATTTGATGATTTAAAAATGATGTTTAAGGACTTGATACCATTCTGGATTTGAATAATATACAACCTATCCTTTACAAACATGTCTTACGTAACAAAACATACAAAAGCAAACGAGTAAGTTAACACCCGAAACAACGATAATACTAAGATATTATTATCAAATCAATATTAAAAGATCATATATGATATCATATTAATGTATATGATTCTTTTATAATTTAATAACAATTATTTCACCATTATACAGGAGGTTAACCTACCCCAACCAAGGAAAAGTACAAGGTAAGGGGTTTTCATCTCACTCCTTATTCCCGTGAGATTCATGCCATATTGCCACCATTACCTTTTGTGTGGTGTATGTACTGCCCATAATTATATTCTTTGTGTAATACACTCTAATTTATGTGTATTTACATATTCATTGTATGATACCTCTTTCATGGGTTTTATGTTTCATAAGTTACCAAATTGGTAAGGGTTATTTCACAATCTCTTCATTATCCGAGGTTATTTATACGTAATAATCTACTGGGATCTCATTATCATCCACATCCATGTTTCTTAAAAATGTATTTCAAAACATTTTTACTATTTACAAGAATATGGGTTAAAGTCATTTATACCCTTGTTTGACTTTTTATAAGAGGTTTATAAAGGAATCTTTCCGTCGTTTTCGAAACAAGGTCTTTTATAACCTTTTCGACAAAATTAAGGTAAGAATGTTTTTTTAACTTATACGGCGGGTGCGGTTATTTTTTGCCATTATAAAATATTCAAAGCTTTCCTTACAAGCTTATAAGAATATTTTCAAGAAAATGTTTTATTTTATATGGATCTTAAATGATTTCAAAAGTAAAAGGAGATATTTCTTTAAAAAGAATTTTGATTTCATCTATGTCAACATCCTTCATTATTCTTGATTGAGGTCAATGTGATACAATACAATCTTCCATATTGTATTGAATGAGTTATGCTTGACTGTGGATGTGCTATTTTTATATCACTCATGGTTTATGTTTAAAGTGTTGACATTTCAGAAGTTATTTTTAATCCGAATGTTTATGTTATATTTCAAACTTTTCTTCAGATGAATGTGCTAAACAAGTATGTTCCGGGTTGGGGACCGGTAAAAGTAAGCCCTCCAGGTTGGGGACTGGTTAAAGTAAGCCCTCCAGGTTAGGGACTGGTAAAAGTAAGCCCTCCAGTTTGGTCTCCGGTTATTAGAGGTACTCCGGGTTGGTGTCCGGTTATTAGAGGCACTCCGGGTTGGTGTCCGGTTATTAGAGGCACTCCGGGTTGGGTTCCGGTTAGAAGTAACCCCTAGGTCTTGGGATGAGGCCTAGACAATGAAATTAACGTTTGACATTATTCATTCCATAATTATGAAAGTGGTTATTGGTTTTGCATGTGATTATTCGATTAGTAGAATATCCATGTGAATAAGTAAATGGCATTATTTCATTTTACTTTTTCCATACTATGTTGAAGTTCAAGTTTGAAAGGCTTTTGTTTTAGTTATACATTGCCTTAAATGTTTATTCTTATTTATGAAAGTTTCCGCTATATTTTTATCCTTACTGGGCATTTGAGCTCACCCCTTTTCTATGTTTTATTTTTCCCAGGAAGTGAAAAAGTAAATTATGAATGACCTGCAGGGATTTTATGTATGAGTGTGGTTTATGGAGACATTATGTTGTTGTAGTAGTTTTTCAATTTATGATGTAATGTAAAACTTATGAATATATCTAGTGTTTCCAAGGCTACTAAACCAATCGGTCTTTCGAGATTTGATCTTTCTTGTGATCATGCCAATGTTACGAAGTAATGCACCGACTCTGGGTAGCTGGGGTCGGGGCGTTACAATATATGTGTTGTAAACTTTCATTATCCAGCTTATTTTCCATAGTGGTAGAATATTGATTAACGTTTTCTGACAATTATAAATTTAGATTGAAATATCAGACATGGAATATGAACAAATATAATGAATCCATATCAAAGGATTATTAGTATGAATAGTTTATATCCTATTTTAATGGTAATTTACCACTTATATCTATATATTTTTATAAAGTTAAAATATGTCATGTTAAGTTTAATGATCCTTGGACAAAAAAAAAACAAAAAAAAATTATATCAATGTTTTCTTATCACCATTAATTGATGATTTGAATATTTAATGGGAGGAACGTATTAAGGTTTATTATTATTATAAATTAGTACATTTTTAATTTAATGCAATAATTATGTTTACTATAAATTGTTTCTAAGCATATAGAAATTTTTCTGGATACAATGTTAAGGGGCATAAAGATACTCCAATTTGTGAAGAACAATCTTCATATTATCAATTGTAATATGGGAGAAAAATAGTACACAATGTTCGTCATAATATTTATTTAGTGTATCACTCTTATATAAGATAATGAATTAAATGGATCATATGAATTTAATTTTTCTTTAAAAACTTGGTTCCCTGATCAGTATTTTGAGATGGTGAAAAACATTGATGTTACATCCCGAAAGACACAAAAATCACATAATGATAAAAAACATAACAATAAATGATCAATATTTTTTTGAGAAACCCTATTTGGTATATAATGAGGTCAAAAATATCATTTATTTCATGATTATGTAGAGTAATATCAATGAGAGTTTTATTGGATCATTATTATATATTAATTTTATGACTAAAGATGGGTTGAATGTAGGATTGGACTTACTCTGAATGAGACTCTGTTTGGAGTTAGATCCTACTCCTAATGGAAGGAGAACATACCAAAATATGGATTGTCATACAATAACCAAGATATCTATTTTTTTAATCATGTACATGTTATCAAAGTCCCATAGATTTATTCATAAAATGTAAAAAACTTGTATCACTAAAATATTTAATGTTGATAGGCATCAAATATCACGATTGTCATGCCATAATGAAACAAATACTACTAGTTGTATTGCATACTAAATTTAATATCCATATTATAATTCCAATAATGAATGTGTGTTATTTTTTAATTCAGTTTGTAATAGTGTGCATTATTTTAATTCCCAAAATAATTGGAGAACAATGTGGTTTCTATACTTCGTCAACTGAAAATGTATTTTCCTTAATTTTTTTTGAAATCATGGTGTATCTAATGGTTCATTTTAAGAAAGAAATAAATACTTATATCTCTTTATAACTACATTGTATGTATCCTTTTTAAATATATATGACGATATTTAATGGATATGTAATAAATTCATGTCGACATAAAGCCTCTATTATTGAGAAATATGTTTATGTTGAATTTTCAATGTTTTATATAAGCTAATTTTTTAATAGAGGACATTTGTTTTCCAACATCTCACCATGAATGAGTAATTTATGGGATAAAGGGGATCTATGGCTTGATAGTAAAATATTTTACATTTTAACAGATAAATAATGTACATTTATACATCTTGAATAGTATTAATGATACCCATTTATATATAACATTGTATATTAATTTGTTAAAACAATATTATCAAAAGAAAGACAATATGTGGATTTTTAATTAGTATAATAAAACTTTTTTAAATGGTAAAAAGAGAATATGAATGGTATATTAAATGCATCAGAAATATTAGGATGTCTAGTGGGTGGTCTATGATTAAATTTGATAACATGGTCTAGGTACGACGTCAATGGATATACATTTCATATGAATAATTGGGATAATGGAAGTGCTTCTAAAAATAATTGTGTATTAGTGTTCATAAAATGAATTATTTTCTAATTCAATAAAGACAAAAAACCAGTCTCTATATCATGTGAATATTATAGATTCATTGGAGAGATATGGGGGGTTGATTACATTAAATTTCGTGTTCATGTGTTATATTTCAAATGGGATATCAATAAAAATGGTGTTAAAAACATCGAATTTGGTATGTCAATAGTTATTACGAATAGATTCAATGCACATAAAATAATATTATCATGGAAACAAATTAAAAATAAATTTTCTATATTCTTGATCTATGCAATATGTAGTGGTCTATCATTTTACAAAGAAAACAACAGTATGTTGGTAATAAAAAACATAAAAAAGATGATCATTTATGTGAGATATTTACTTAAATGGAAATATTGATAGATAATATTAATGGGCATGTCATAGACATGGTTTTTACTATACAGAATGATCATGAGGAAGGAATTTGGGAAGATAACCTTTGTTAATTTCCTAATATTATAATAAATATATATTTATTTCTTGTTTACTTTCCTAAATTTAAAAAATTGTTAGATATATTAGTTTTAATATATTTAATAAAATATATATAATAACTAATAAGTTTTGTATTTTTATATAAATTTAGTTTTTTTAGTTTACCGTTTTCCCCTTAACTTATATATTTATTTTATTATAGGAAAAATATCAATTTTAATTTAATATATAAAAAAATTAAAAAATTTATAAAAGAGTTGATTCCAAGAATATTCATCTTGATGTAAAAAATGGTATAAATGATGGGGCATTTTTAATATTAACACATATCTTTTGGATTTTCTTTCATTTGTTTATGTCAATTCATATCTCATTATTTCTATTAGTTTAGTTTAATTTTATTTGGCCAGTTTTAATATTTTATTTTTTTATATGTAATAGTTGGATTGGTTTATTTCTATAATAATTTTTTGTTAAATTATTTTTTGGATAATGGAAGAATAAAAATCTTTCACTCTACACACTTATTGGGAGGATTGTAAACATACTTCTGATGTGGACCGTATATATACTACTATTGAGGTTCCTCCTCATTCTTCTGTACACGATCCATCTACTTCTATAATTGCCAATGAGAGTTTGATGGATCATAAATGTGGTTATACTTATTTACAAAAATTAGTAGTTTTCCTTTTCCAGGACCTTAGGATACCTATTAATTTTGATGATAATTATATTTCCAAGGAACCAAATTTAAAAGAATTGGGTACATTTATTGGAGTTCATGCTAAATGAAAAGTTGGTATTTTGATTTATGATTCGATATGTGTTGAAAATGTTGTTTTATTTCAATTATGGGATTCTATTTTAGTAAGATATTTTTTTATTTTACATATCATGAAATGTTTTTAATGATATAGGTTTTTTATATTCTTATTATATGACATATGATTCACCTGATACTGTAAGAGTTTGGAATAAATTATTAAGATTGGATGCTGGTAGATGGAGGGATTCTAAATTAACCCACATGCCAGATTTAATTTTTGATGATAGACAACGTCAAAACTGATGGGATATGTATCCATTTATTGATCAATATACATTTAATTACTTCATTGAATGTAAATGAAATGGATAATTTTTGGAAAGTTTATTGTTATATTTTAAAAGATTTTTATATTTATGATTACATAAATAATTTTACTATCAATTTTCAGAAAATAAGGAGATCTCATTAGAAGATGCAATTCAATAATTTATACCCTCATACTTTATCTCATGTAGAGTATAAGTTATTGGAAGAAAAAATGATAGTTGAAAATTTTAAAATATCGAGAGATGGGAAATAATGATCAACAGTGGTTGACCTCCTCCTCCCAGTTAGACATGGAAAATGAAAGTGGTCTCAAATTATTTAAAGGGAGAATATCTTAGAGAAGATTAATGGGTTATAGCTACATGGATTGTACAAAATAATTTTATTTATTCATGTACCATAAGTTAAATAAAATATTTATATATTGTGACTCACTAATAAATTTTTCCAATAATCTATATAGGATTCCCTTGTGGATGAGACCACTCATGGGACCTTCATGGTTGAGGGTCGGAAGTATAACAACCTTATTCTTTATTACACATTAATTCATGATTTATTACATAAAATTACACATAATACAATGAAAAATATTAAAAAATTCTATTTTATTTGGTAATTAGGTACTTATCATAACATCTTGAACATTGGATAAAAATATATTATTTAAAACTTCCTTAACATGTTTCTAAAATTCTATGAATTTTAAAAATCCATGAGATAACTGGGGGCTAAACATAAGAAAGCGGCAAGATATAAATCCCAGTAATGTAATACACATAATATATAGTGATACATATTATACAATAGGAACATAAATGGGGCATAAAAAGAGAAGAAATCATAAACATAAATAATAAGACACGAAATAGCATGATAATCACAACATGGGAAATATGCCAATAAATTAAAACCCTAAATCATAAGAATATGTCAAGGATAATTGACAAGAAACAAAGATTATAAAGGTACCATAAAAGAATCTGGTTTACTCTCTATCTCAAAATGAGGTATCATGATACTAAACATTACCCAATGCATTGAAGCGATACCAAATTCAGCGTGCACCCATCACATCCATCTCAATCTCATGCTTAACTATGTCACAAAGATAATAAAACATAGATTCAATAATCATAATTATTTATTCCATGATAAATGAATGTGAAATACATGTTTTTATGTTTCCAATAAAAAATTCTTTTTGTAGAAATGTTAAAAACCATTATAGGATATGGGTATAGTATTCACTACACAATTGTTTTGGCATGTAAAACTGCGATGAAATTTTGGAAGCATAACAATGTAACATAATGATTTATAAATATGGGTTGATGTGATAGAAAGGAATATCTCATAACATATACATAAAATGGGAAGTAATATGGACCTAAAAAAATATCCCAACATTTGAAATTGGAAATTTATTGCATAAGATAATGAATAAAGTTGAATAAATAAATGAATCATATCTATATTTCACCACGGTAACAGGTGTACATAAAGAATCATTAGAGGATTAATGATAGTGAAAGGGGTTTATAGTGATTAAATAATTAAATCTACAGTAATGAGGATATTTAAGAACATATCCCAACATATTAAAATGTAATTTAAGAGACATAACATAAATTAAGTGCATGAATGGAAATGAGAAGAGAGAAATCCCTTACATGTGTGTTCAAATCCAAATGCTTAAGAGGGAAATCATGAGAGCTTGGGGGATCCTCGGTAGAACTATAGAGAGTGTAGGTAATAGTATGGATATGCTTCAAATAGTTTTAGTGAAGAGAAATGGGAACCTGTTGAGTTTATATAGGAAAATAGGAGGATTTCATTATTATTTAGGTTTAGGACTCGACATAATAAAATTACCAAAACCACAATACAACCCTTAGTTTTTCTTTTTTTTCTATGAAATTAGAGTTTTTATCATTATGGTATAATTATAATTTCCTAAACTAGTAAAATAAGGCCTTTTCATAGGTGTAGGCGAGACATACTCTTAATAAAATGATTTTGACACCATACAATATATTAACGATTTTGGAGGATTCATAATGAATTTATAAATTTAATAAAAAATTCAAAAAATCTAATTATTTTAAATTTAAAAAAATTCTTTGGTCTTAAATAACCTTTATATTATTTATAACATCACTTTTGGGTCATTATTATTTCATATTACACAAATTATATTTATGTGGTATATAATTTTGTCAAAAAAATTCTACTATCTCAGAAAATTATAAAAAATTCACCGTTTGATAATTTTGACATTATGATTAGAAAAATAATATACATTTTATCTAAAAATATTTCTAAATGTGTGAATTTTCACTTTTAAAATAAAATCAACATTTACTAAGAAATGATGGGGTTTTTGACAATAACATTTTATGAACCCTTATAAAAATTACATTTTACGTCATTAAAATATATGATCATTTATATTTAAAAAATTATTTAATAATAATATTTTATTAAAATATTTTTTATTTAAAAAATCCATTAATTGATCAAAATAAATTCTATATTTGAATGAGAATATTAACCAAAAATATTATTTTTATTTTATTTAATCAATATACAAACTATTTATACAGTAAAAATAATTGGATGAAAATATATTCATTTTTATATTCAAAATAATTTACATACTCATATTTCTAGGGTCATGATACATATTTATTTAATACACTAGAAACCACCCTAAGGATAAGATGCATGATTGTGGGACTTTCATGGGGAGGTTCCGCAAACATGGTTTGGTCTGTGAACTCGATGAGCTTGAAATTCTACCATAAACAGTTTCACTCATGGTTATGTCTGTGGATATCTTATTGGGATTGGTCAAAGGAAATGTCCAAAGATTCTATCTTCCTCAAAATCTCTGATAAATGTGATTTATAGGGTAAAATCCTACTGGGTGAGGCCATCATTTCATTTTTTGCATTTTTTTGATTTTTTAAAACCTTATATTTATACTAATCTCATGATCATTGTTCAATTACTATATCATAAATGGTAAAAATGGTTAATTTTAATTTAAATATTATACTATATATTAAAAAAATGGTGTACATGTGTTATCTAGAACCATATTACATAATAATACATTTAATTAAATTGCAAGTGTTATTTTATTTATAATAGTTTGGGTCATTACAATCATCCCCCTAATGAAATTTCACCCTCGAAATTTATGTTTCTCACACTAAAATAGTTGAGGGTAACATTATTTCATCACATCCTTGGGTTTCCACATCTCCTCTTCAAATATGTGGTTTCTCCACATCATAATTACAAGGTGTGTTTTCTTATTTCATAGAACTTTGACTATATTGTATAAGTTCCTCATAGGCTGAACATCATAGTAAAGGTCATTACCCAATGGTACCACCATTGGATTGAGTACATGATAGGGGTATGGTATGTACTTCCTCAAGAGGGATTTGTGGAATACATCATGTACTTGAGATAAGTTTGGTGGTAGTGCTAGTTGATAGGCCACCTTTCCAATGCAATGAAGGATATCAAAGGAGCTGATATATCTTGGACTAATCTTTCCATTCTTCCCAAATCTCATCAATTAATTCCATGGAGATATTTTTTGGAATACCATGACACCAATATCAATCTCTAGGTCTCATCGAGGATTGTTAGTATAGTTTTTTTCGACTTTGATCATCCATGATGTTTTATTGAATGTTCTTAACCATTATCACCATTTCTTCAACCATTTTAGTACCTAGAAGTTTGCGTTCACTAGCTTCATATGATCACAAAGGTGTTCTGCACCTCTTCCAACAAAGAGCTTCATAGGGATCCATTTGGTTGATCAATTGAAATATTTTGTTTTAAGAGAACTAGACCAAAAGAACATATTGGTCAAATTCTTATTTGAATTCAATTGATCAGGGTCTCAACAAGTGCTCAAGTGTCAACATATTCTTCTTAGATTGGACATTAGTTTTATGGGTGATAAGCTAGGATAAAGTTAAAATATGTAGTCAAATCATGTAGGAGACTCTTACAAAACATGGAGGTGAATATTGGATCATGATTGGATACAATCGATTATGGTAGTCCATTAAGCCTCATCACCTCTTTTAGGTATATCCGTGCTAGTTGTTCCAGTGAGAAATCCTCTGGAATTTCACTAATGTGGGAAATATTTATAAGGTGATCCACCACTACCCATATAAAATTATTCACTCTGAATCTATTGGGACGACTTGTAACGAAGTACAGGGTGATGTTTTTCCATTTGCATGTAGGAATGGGTAATGGTTGCATCATCCCATGGTATTTTTACATTCTGCTTCCACTTATTGACATACAAGGAATCATCATGCATACTCAGAAATCTCATTCCTCATATTGTACCACCAATAGTGCTATTGAATATCTCAATACATATTTGTACTTCCTGGGTGGATGGAGAAGGTTGAGCTATGTGCATAATCCAACAACTCCTTTAAATTAGGAATTTATGGTACACATAGTCTTTAACCAAATATCACAACACCATCTTCATTATGTATGGACCCTAAGGATTTACCTTTTCTTTTTTTAATTTCTTCTGAATTCCCACATCATCCATTTTATAATATTTTAATCTCACTAGTAGGGATGGTTTATAAATTATTTGTGAAGTCATTCATGATGTTCCTTTATGATTCTCATTCCCATCATTTATAAATCTAATAAGATAATATCCCTATCAATTATCATTAATGATATAATTACTAGATCCTTTATACTTATAGATTCTTTCAATTTATTCCCTTTACTATGATGGTTGTGGATTGAGCAGTCGTAGTCCTTGATTAGATCTTACCATCTTTGCTGGAACATATTCAGTTATTTATATGTGAATATATACATTAGTATTTTGTGATATTTATATATTTCATAACTCTCCTTAAATATATAATATCTCTATATTTTCAAAGATAAGATTACTAAAACATACTTCAGGTCATGTACTTGTATGTTCTATTTGTATAATGTAAATTTCCTTGAAGCATAATCTATGACATTGTAATCCTTCATTAACATACAACCCAAGACCTTCTTTAATGAATCACTGAATTTGATGAAAAGATCTCTACTTTTGGGTTGTGTGAGCATAGATGCAATGATAAGACTCATTATTAGTTTCTTTAAGCTCTCATCACATTTATAATCCTAATATAACTTAACTCCCTTTCTAGTTATCTTGACCAGAGGGTTTGATAATTGTGAAAAAGTTCTCACAAATCGATGAGGTTACCGAGCTAATCCAAGGAATCTATGGATATCTATCGTAAATATTAGCCTTGACCATCAATAATTTTATTTTATATTTGAAGGGTCCATAGAATTTCTATTTTCTATGATGATATGGCCCATGAATGAGACTTCATTCAACCCAAACTCACATTTTTTGTACATTGAAAAAAATTCTCCTTTAAAAAGGTATTTAGTATAGTGCTCAGATGCACCTCATGCTCCTCCATGGTTTTGGATTATATTATAATATCATCTATAAAGACTACCAAATTTTTTCTGAGGTAATATATAAATAATAAATTCATTAAGTCCATGATGATTGATAGATCATTAGTGAGTCCATATTGAATCACTATGAACTCGTAGTTCCCGAACATTGTATGAAAAACTTTCTTGTGGATATACTCCTTTTTCACACTTATATGATAATATCCTAACCAAAGATCCACCTTGGAGAAGTGTTCTTCTCTATATAGCTGATTGAAAAATTCATTAATCAATGGTAGATGATACTTGTTCATTATCGTGATTTTTTTGAGCTCACGATATTCAATGAAAATAACATTGACCCATCCTTCTTATTAACGAAGAGGAGGGGTGCACCCCATGGTGAATCACTGAGGCATATGAAACCTTTATAAAAATTCTTCTATAGTTACTTCTTTAGAACATCAAGTTATAACAAATACATTCTATAAGGAAACTTGTATAAAAATTATTCCCAAGTATAAGTTCAATTTAAAATTCAACATCTCAAGTTGGAGGAAGAACAAGAAATTCCTATGGAAAAACATCAGTGTATTACCTCACTATGGGAATGTCATTAAGGATAATTATTTCCAAGGAACAATAGTTTGAGATAGATATACTTTATCATAGGGAAATAATATCCATGGTTGATATGTTGGTGCTAAATAAGATTCATCCTCTTTATTTCACTTTTACAGAATCAGGGGCTAATTTTCAATATGAATAGTGATTTCCTTATCATGGTAATTTATATTGTCTCTATATAGGGAAATAAAATCCATTTTCTGAATTATATCAAATTCCTCTAATAGGATTATGACATGTTTTTTAGAAATTTCACCCCAAAAATTGTTCTTAGGGAGGATTTATATACACGGGATGTAATAATTTCCACATTTTTCATTTTCACAAACAAAACCACTTCCAAGATTTGTGGTGATGTTTGAATAGTTATACTAAACACTCGTGATATAAACGAATTACTAGAACTGAAATATAAAAGTACATTTAACATCCTTGAAGGAATAACTACTGGACCATTCACCACTACGTTGTTGGGATCCACCTGAGAAGTTGTGATGGAAAAATATTGTCCTTATTTACAAAGAGGTTGTTGGTAGTCTCAATTTTTTTTATCTTAGTGCATGGGTTTGTAATGTTCTATGGTTAATTTTAGTTTTATAAATAACCAATGTTCTGAGGTTTGATAGGATAATTCCTTACCTTTATTGCATTAGTAGGTTTCTCCTTTCAGCAATCACAAGATATGTGCCCATCTTCCCCAACCTAAAGCATTTCCCTATTCCCCTTAGGCAATTTTTTGGGTTCTTATTAATTCTCATTTGAAAAGTGGTATGTAGAAATTTTTTATCACTATTATATTTCCTTATAGGACCACTAGAATTAATATCCACATACCTATTCTTATCCACAAGATATCCTTATGATTCTATAATATCCATTTCAACATTGAGGGAACATCAGATAATTTCCTCATTGGTATCAAAGTCCCGAATCTCCATTAATTGTCAGATACTATGTTTTAACCCACCAAATAAGTGGTTGACCATAAATTTGGGGGTAAATACAAAGAGGGAGGCATATCAAGAATGTCTTGTGGAGTTTTTCTTATACGACCAGATAAATTCTTCATCCTTTTTCTTGAGGTAAAAGACATATATTCCCATTTTTATGATGGAGAGTGCAAGGAAAATATTTATCAATGTTATTTTTAAAAAATTCCTTCAACCCCATTAGTTTGATCTCTTACTCAGGATTTATATTCCTAGTTAATGTCCACCAATTATCGAAATATCCATCCATATGATTAACAAACAATAGAACCATATCCTTCTAAGAACATTGAAAGATATACAAGATGTTCTCGATGGAGTTGATCCATTGTTCCTCAATTAATGGATTAGATGATCTAGTGGAATTTAGAGGTATTTATCACATAAAACTCTCAATTTATGGTTGTTATATGTTAGGGGGATTTGGAAGCTCATCCTGATATAAGTTTCTAATCAGAATCTAAGTCAGCTGAGTGTTTTTGATTCCTTCTCTCATTGGGTTGGGCATCTCATCGGGGCAGTAATCACATTTCTTGTTGAATTGGTTTTTTACCCAATTCCTCTAATTATTGAACATTAGATCGAATAAAAGGAAAATAATGGATGATTATTATAAACTATTAAATATTTAAATTGTAATCCAATGAAATTAAAGGTATAAATTAAAAATTACATTGATATTCTTAACTTATGACTTTATTGGATTCTATCTATGTTATCCATTATCTTTTTCCTAAACTGTATTCTTATTAGAATCTATTTTTTTTCAATTAATAATTGTTTGTATTTTTATTTTCAATTTACTAAATAATATCCTTTGGGAGTTTCTAACTAGGTGCACATTATTTCTAGTTTTCATGTATCAAGTTACACTGAGTCAGACCCGACACACCTTGTCAGAGTTGTCATCCCTAAGTAATTTTTTTCTGGAACCATGTCCATATGTAGTTTCCATACTGAGATGTATTTTCATTATAAACCAATAAATATATACTTACCAATATTTAGGTATGTTTTCAAATATTTAATCTTATCCCCATGGCTTTCAACAGATTTTTCTAATCCTAATCCCCAAAATAACAAACCTTTTTCGATAATACAATCTATAAATAACATATTCTTTATTACACATTAATTCATTATTTATTACATAAAGGTATATATAATATAACCCAATATATCATTAAGTATAGTAACTTTAGGAGTTAGGTACAAATCATAACATCTTGAACATGTTATATAATAACATTATTGAAATCTTCCTTAACATGCCACTAAAATTCCATGGCTTTTAAAACTACACGGGATAACCTAGGGACAATGATAAGAAATGGGTGAGCTATAAAGACCATTAATGGAATAAACATGGTATAAGCTAAAATATGTTATATAATAATCACATAAATTGGACATTAAAGGAGTAGGAATCATAAACATAATTAATGAGACATGATATAGCATGATGATCATAACATGGGAAATGTGGCAACAACTTAAAGCACTACATCATAAACATATTTGAAGGCTAAATTAGAATATATCATGAAGAAAAAATTACCATTAACGAATCAGGTTCTCTCCCTTTACTAACATGACATATCATGAGGCTAAAAATTAGCCAATTAATTGGATCTCTATATAATTATTTTCACACCTTTCACATTCATTTAATTTTCATGCTTAAGTGTGCCACATAGATAATACAATATGGATTCATTCATCATCATAATTTATTCCATATAAATGGATTGTAGAATAAGTATATATAAATCTGAAATAAAAAATTATTTGTTTATAAATGATATCACCTTTGATAGTAAATGGGTAAGGAATTCACTACATAATTGTTTTGGCAAGGAAAATCATGGTGAAATTTTTGAAGCATAACATCATCACTTAATGATTCATAAAAATAGGTTGATGAGAGAGGATGTGGTATATAACTATATATAAATCAAATGGGAAGTAATATTGACCTTGAAAAACATATCCGAACATTAGAAATTTAAAACATTAAGGCATAAGTTAATGAAGAAACTTGAATAAAGAAAATAATTATAACTATATTTTGGTATAGTAAATGGTGTACATAAAAGATCATGGGAGGTTTAATGAGAGTTAAAGGGTGATATCATCATTTATAAATTATATTTATATTAAGTATAATATTAAAGATTATATACCTATATAATCAAATGGATGTTAAGATACATAACAAAAAATAAGTTCTTGAATGGAAATGGGAATAGAGAAATTCCTTACTTGAGTGTGTGACTTCAAATTTTTGAGTGGGGATTCATGAGAGATTATGGTGACTTGGTAGGACTATAGATAGTGTAAGGAAGAGTATGGGAGTTATAAAAGGATTTTTAGTGAAGAAAAATGCGATCATGTGTGGGTTTATATTGGAAAGGATGAAGATTTATTTATTGTATAGGTTTTAGACTCTACATAATAAAATAACAACAAACATAAAACATCCATGGTTTTTTCATATGGTAATTATAAACAGGAGTGGTTCTATTTTTTTTATTTTTCCATGTTTTTAACATAATTAAATAATTCCCTTGGTTATGTGGAGGTGGGTCATACTCATAAAGAAATGGTTTTAAAACCTCAAAATATATTAGTAGTTTTGGAGGATTCATAATGGATTTATAAAATTATTAAAATATAAATAAAATAACATTATATTAAAATTAAAACATATATTTTTTCATGGATACCATTTATAGAATTTATTATATCACTTTCGGGTCATTACAATGCCATAACACACAAATTATATTTATATGGATTTAATTTTTACCTGAAAATTCGACTATTTTAGAAAATTATGAAATATTAACCATTGAATATTTTAGACATTATGATTCCAAAAATAATATTCACATTATCTAACTAATTGTTTTAATATTTGAATTTTTTATTTTAAAATAATGTTTACATTTATGAATAAATTGTGGTTTTATTTGACAATAAGAGTTTTCAAACCCTTATAAAAATTACATTTTACAACATAAAAATAATATGATCATTTATATTTAATAAAACTTGTTTAATAATAATATTTTATTAAAATTTTATTTATTTAAACAAGCCATTAATTCATCAATATAAATTCCTTAATTGAATTTGAATATTGACCCAAAATACTATTTGGGTTTTGTTGAATCAAAAAAATATCATTTATATAGTAACAGTTCTTAGAGGAAAATATATTAATTTTTCTATAAAAAATAATGTACATAGTCATATTTTTAGTGTCTTGATATAAATCTATTTAATACACTATCAAACACACTGAGGGTAAGGTGTTCGATGGTGGGACATTATTGGGGCAGTTTAGCAAATATGGTTTGAGACATTATCTCGATGAGCATAAACGTATCCTATAAATAGTTTCTATAATACTTAATTTGTTTGATATAGACATGGTCATGGAAAAGGGGGAGTCCCAAATATTCTATCTCCCTAATATGATCCATTAAATGGGATTCATATGATTCGATCCTACTATTTGAGGACATCACTTCCATTTTTTGTGTCAATTGGTTTTGTAAAAGCCCTATATTTATAATAATCATGTGATCACTAGTCAACATCTATATCATCAATGGTAAATATGTTTAATAGTAACTTAAATATGATATTATTTAATAAAACAAAATTTTTTCATGTGTTTTATATGACCATATTACATAATAATACATTTAATTAAATTGCATAGGTAATATTATTTATAACAATTCGGGTCATTACAGGAAGGATATTTTAGTAACGAATTTGGTAAAACCCAAACACTCGAGTCATGTAAATAGATACATGAAACGTGTATATGTAAGAAATATTTTTGGTAATTTTGAAACTTTTTTAATAGAGGATATTTATAAAATTAATGTAGAGTATTTTGAAGAGAATGTTAAGGATATGTGTTAGAAGATAAAGGGAATGAGAAGATTTTCAGTATAGTCATTCTTTGCATACATGTAGAGATAATTTTAGACTATTGATCAAACTCCTCCACTTACAACTCTATATCTCACTCATATACCTACACTGTATATCTCACCCCCACCTTCTACTTATCCTATTCCACACCTCCTCCCTTATAGCTTCCCATTTATAGTGAGTTATATGTTGAGGATCTACAATATTTTATTGTTTCATATGGGATTATACATTATATTAATGATACCAAAGATCATCAACAAATAGAGATAGATAATTTTAGGGTCACTGTATAAGATATTACAAATTGTTCATAAAAATACCAATTACTATAAATGATTTTAGTACAGTTGGACAAATAATGAACTATTTTTTAGTTTTTCCACTTACACTTGTTTAAGAAATTACCATTGAAGTATGTGTATATTTTATTTTTAATTTCATATTGTTGTTAAACACATTATAATTTTTTTTTCTGTTTCTATATTTTTCTATTTTTATTAGGAATACATTAAAGGTAAAAACATAATGTATAGACAAAAAAAAATACATGCTACACTGACATCAGATAAAACATATTTTTCTCTTGAAATATTAACAACATATTCAAATTTTTTGTTTAATGTTTATGAAAGGCCATTGGAATCTAAAATATGTGGGAATTAAATAACTATGATTCTTTTTAAAAAAGATAACATTAATATTGTTACTAGAAATGAGTTGGGCATTGACATGATAAAACTCTTTTTCATGTATGTTGAATATATATAACTTTAATTTATTTTAATTTCTTGAAAAATTATTCATATTTTGGTTTTTTATTTGGTATCTATATACAATTTTTATGTATCTTTAAACCAAATCAGTACATGGATTTATGGACTCAAAATATATTTCACCTATAACAAGGAAAATGGAAAGTGTAGAAATAATAGTTTATATTAATGAAAAACATCAAAAGAATGAAATTTTTCAGTGTTCGATGCTTCTATATCATCAAGAGTATAAAAAATATATCTCATATTGTTTTATACCACTTAAAAAATTACCAATCACATTATATGTATTTTATATAAGTTACCATTGGATTTTGGGTGCTTTTTATCAAAAAGTGAATTCACTTTACTTGCTATGTTGTATCCATGGAGAAGTATGAGAACATTTTTATAATGTGTTGAACATGTAAATTTTATTATTTGAATACTTGTATATAATATAATGAATTTACATTAATTTCATATATATTAATCTCAAATAGAAAATAGAATTTATTTAGAGATTCAATAAAAAAAAAGAGCTCAATGATCAAACATGTTTTAGAAAATTTGACTTTTAATTTATAATTACAATATTTTTTATGTAAGTACATAAAATGTAATTTTTTAATTGAAAAATTATTTTTAAATAGAAGTTTCTTAAACAAATATTAAATGAATTTGGATATTATGTTCTAAAATTTATGTTTGAAATAATTTCAACAGGACACTTACGATGTTCTAGAAGGTTATATTTTAATATAAGATTTTCCTTTAATTTTTCATTCATTTATTCAGAATACATGTTAAATTTATTATTTTAATTTTGTATATTTTTTATGAACCACAATATTATAATATAAAATTATATAAGATAGTTAAAAAGATAATTTGTGAATTATTTTAGAGGTCTGATTGTGTTTTATATTATTTATTTTATACAATATAAAATTTAATATTCAAAATATGAATGTTGTCGCTTCTACTACAACTATTTTTCTATTCTAGTTAATTTATTCTACTGGTGAGGGATTCTATATTATTTAATTTTATTTAAAAATATTGGGTTTTCACTTCTATAATCTCAAAACGAACATGAAAAACCAAAAAATAAACTCTATCGCGTCTGTTATTATTAAAAACCAACATGATATATGGTTTACCACAAATCTTTTTAATAACAACCTACATGGTAAAAAAACATCAAAATTTAATTTTTTTTTGAGATGGTTTATCACTACGGTTATGAAATAACTGATGTGATAAACAATATATAAAATTGGGGTTTTTGTAAAAAATGACATAATAATATATTCTTTGCGTCAGTTAATTCACAACTGATGTTGAAAAAATCTCTAAAATATGATATTTAGTTTAGTTTTTAACTATTATTTTTTAATAACTGATGTTAAAATAGAATATAATATACTTTATCATGTCAGTTAGAGGAACACCGATGTAATAAATTCTTTATAACATCATTTTTAAAAAACCAATGTTATTAATTTTTTTTCACGTTAGTTATGAAAAATAGATGTGATAAACATCTTAATATTTTGTATCGGTAATGTTGGATATTTTTACAAATGATAAAAAAATATCTGCAATGTTTGCTATAATCAGATCACAAGGTAAC
Source organism: Viscum album (assembly GCA_963277665.1). Taxonomy (NCBI): domain Eukaryota; kingdom Viridiplantae; phylum Streptophyta; class Magnoliopsida; order Santalales; family Viscaceae; genus Viscum; species Viscum album. The sequence continues at coordinate 873,154,308 of OY728119.1, read as the reverse complement.
TAATGATAAATAACCAACATGATAAACACTTTTATCCCTAGTGGTGAATGTTTTATTTTATTATAGGATAACTATACCAAAGGTAAATACTAATCTCATATACCTTGAATTCAAGATATCAAGACCACAGTGTTTCTTCTAATTTCTAAAATTTCTTTTTGGATTTTCCATCACATTGATGGTGATAAGATATGCTTAAATAAAGATTTGTATCTAGATCCTTTGGAAGAATTTTCAAGAATTTGAATGTAAATCATGGATCATTATCAAAAAAAATTGAAAGAGGTGCGTCATGAAGTCTTAAAATATCAAAAATAGAGTAATTAAAGGATCTCTAGAAGTAAATATTCCTTTATACAATTGAAATGTGTAGATTTTATAAGGATATCACCAATAAACCATATGGAATCATTCATTATATTATACTTCGGTAATAATGTAACCAATTCAATAGTAATGTCATCCCATTTCGATATAGGAAAAGGTAGTGGATTCAAGAGACCTATATATTATGTTGTCTCTCAACCTTTACCTACTGAAAAACCAAACATCTTGACACATGGTCATAAATTTCCCACTTTATATTATCTAACCAAAAGTGTTTCATAAAATCAATATACATCTTTGTGTAACCGGGGTGTATAGAGAAATTCTAGAAATGTGTATCATCCAATAATTATCTCTTCATCATAAATATAGATTGAACATATAGTCTCTTTCCAAATTCCAGAATGAAATCATAAAAAATGAAGGGTACTAATTTTCCATCATTCATGGATTTAATATTATTTTGAAAAGAATAATCATTCGGCTAATAACATTTTACCGTTTTTAAGTGATATGGTTTATTAATCATTTGAAAAAGTATTTATGTATCCAATTCCTTAATAATTACCAAATCCATCATTTATATATCTATGAACATTGGATCCCTATTAATACTCATTTTGTTCAGAACTCCATTATCTTCCCTGCTCAATGCATCTCCATCATTGTTTTTCTTCCATTGGTGTTAGCGTATTTAGAAATCCAAATCCTTCAAAAACTCATGACATTTCCATTGCCTCATGTTGATATATTTCAATGAAATATGTAATTCATGCATGTAAGATCTGTGTATATATCACATATTTCACCAAAGATATAATGTATTCACATCTTCAATGAAAAGGGAATGGTTTCTAACTCACGATATTGAGTTATATAGTTTTTTTTTGGATCATTAACATATTTGCTACATATGTAATAAATTTAACATTTTTATAAGGAAACAACCAATTCCTTTCATTGATTCATCACTATATTTCAAAAATCCATCATTTCCCAATGGTAGAGTAAAAATGAGAACACTAACCACTATCCACACGAATTCATCAAAAAATTATTCCCATTACTTTATGTAAATGAGCATAAACCCTTTACTATTAATTTGGGTTAAAATATTATCTAGCCTAGAATTTTTTTGGAAATATTGTTGATATTAACCTTCCAAAATAATGAAACTACACACCTTGGTTAGGTTTGTTAAAATATTCCATTCTTGGAAAAATTTTGTATTTACAGGATCAACTAAATTTCCATTTTTTGGAGAAAATATGGATAATAAAAGAATCTTTTTTAAATCTAGAATTAATACTTTATAAATATCCCATACAAATCATTTTATATAAGAGTCTCGAGAATTATTTGTATGTTATTATCATGGTACTCATATATATTAGTGTACATGAAAAATCATTATAAATTCAATAATAAAATCATCAGGATATTCCTTAAATACTGACTTCATTAGATCCATTAAAATAACGGGTGTATTAGTCAATCCAGTGGACATTACTGAAAACTCATATTATAAATCCCTCATATTCAATATTTTATTTTTCATATATTAATTATTTTTCACAATTGATGATACTAAGAACAAATTTCAATCTATATAAAATATTTATCTCTGTAAATTTGATCGAAGAAGTCATCAATGTGAGGTAGATAATAATTTTTCATTATTGTAATATCATTGATTTCCCTATAATCAATGAAAAACCCCATAAATCCATATTTATTATTAATTAAAAGAATATCATATCCACAAAGTAAAACACTAGGGAAGATAAGTCCCCTATAGAAAACTCCTCTAGATTTTCATTCAACTCCGTTAATTATAATGTGGCCATTCTATTGGGTTCCTTTGACATAGGTCTTACATTAGGGATCAAAACAATTAAAAACTCAACATAATGAAACAGTGGATGTCCATGTTATTCCTCTAAAATACAATAATTTATTCCTATATAATTGGTATATCATTAATTTGATGATTTTATTCTCCATTCATAGATTTTGTTTGTTCTTCTTCCCCAAGGATCTCATTTAAAAGAGCTACAATAGTGGGTTTGGACATGATTTTAATGGCTTTGTCTTCCCTATAAAGGTATGGAATAACACATCTTCATCAAAAATTGAAAATTAATTTTATTTTCAAAAAAATTTTGTCTCATGTTTTGAAATCCATTCCTTACCATGCATTATATCAAAATAATCCATATGTACAATAATGAATTCAATAAATAGGGAACATTTTTGTGTCATATTGGGGACTAACTAACACATCCTTACTTTGATGAGAATTTAACTATGATTATTGATTGATGACTCTCTTTAAAAGTTTCTATGGAAATATAGAATTTTTTAGGAAAAATAGGATGATATAAAAGAGTGTTATGATCTATAATCAAATTATTCATTAACTAAATTTGAGGATATGATTAGTGTACCTACCACCACATCTTTAGGAACTTAAACACCTACTACATTAATCATATAAGCATATCATTTTTCCCTTGCCCTATTATGGGGAAAATTAACATGGAAACTAGGTGAATAATTTGTATAGTTCATCATATCTTTATATTTATAGCATTGAACCTTTACAACATCTTTCTTTCCATTAAAATAATGAGCCATGTGGACTTTATCTCCAAATTTTTAGTAGACTCCCATTCCCAAAAAACATGTTCTATAGTGTTTCTTTATAAATTTATTAATAATTGTAAATTCCATCCTTCCATTATTCCCATTTTCAGTATTTAATTATTCATATTGTTTAAATTCCCATTCCTTATCATTATTTTCTTAAAAGTCATAATACATAAAAAATTGTTTATATATCTTAATAGCACATGATACAATTTCTATATATGATGTGACGGTTTGGGAGAATAGTTCCCTTTTAAGGATAGTCATTATCCCATAAAAGAAATGATCAATCATACTCATTGTAATATGTAAATATCTCACAATTTTCCATCTTAAAAATTCAATTTTATCATAACACTTTGAAACAAATTCCACTTCATTTTTTCTCAGAATCAATAATTGTTTTTTCATATCCTCTCATTGTTCACAGAGACAATATTTTTCCATAAAATGTTCCATAAAATACATCATTTACATGCTCAATATTTCCTCCCCATACATGGTGTTTTAAATAAATTTCCACCATTGATCCACATCCCTTAAGAGAAGATAAATTACCAGGGAAACCTCATCCCTTTCATTACATCCTAATGTGAGAAATATATTCCCTATTGAACTTATCAATTACTCAGCTAAAAATGTTTTTGTATTCTTATAGAATGGTGGTGGTTTAAAAAAAATTAATTGATCTACCATTATTACACCACATTTTGGATCGGTAGGATACTCCATATGGGATTATTTATTAGTCATAACCTGATTCAGTTTGAAATTGTTTTTATAATATGTTTTGCTCTATCTCTAGCTTCATTATCTTCTACATAAGGGAAATCCCTACATTGAGCATGTTCATCGGTACATTTTCTATTCCTTCCACCATGTGAAATTTCTAAAAAATATAATACACTTAATAATATCATATAATTATGTGTCACAATGTATAAATTCAAAACTAGTGAAACACATAACATAAATTGAAAAATTTATACACAACTAATAACATAATAATAAACTTGTTTTTTTGGAAATATTATAAAATTATAAAAATATTTTCAAAACCACCATAAAGTTTTGTGAATAAAATTTCAATTGACCTAAGAATATCAACTTGAAGTGTCAAACCAATTATGCAAAGGCTCGTTTTTGTACACTAGGTGATGATCAGGTCAAATTCCAATACACCATTTTCAGAGTTATTAGCCCCAGGATTAATTATTGTAGTTCCTCATCCACATGTACTATCTTGGAGGTGATAAATTTATAGGAAAAAATTATAATTTATACCCTTCCAAAAAAATTACCCTATACTTTGACATATCATCAATTTCAATCATAGAGCTATATTACCTAATCCATGATTTTTTAAATCAAGTTCAAAAGGATTCTACTAAAATTTCTCTAATACCGACCGCAATGTCCCAAAAATTAATATCATAGATTCAATGTCCTATTTATTACATTTGTACTAGATAAAATTATGGACATCCCAACACATCAAATAATATAGTAGTCTTGTAATTATATTAACATACCTAAATTTCACATTACATTTAAAAATATGAAATAAATCATTGTATTTTCTATGATAAATCTATTATTTCCTTTAGAATATCCCTTATTATCAATCATAATACATTTACAGGAATCTTGGGTAAAGGAAACACAATAAATGGGTGAGATTAAGTTTTTAGTATGGGTATTAATACAATGAAATATATCCTAAATAAATAAGGAATAATCAATATGGAAATGTACATATCGAAATAAAATTCCATTTAATCAAAAACTTGAGCATGATTAATAATATAGAAAGAATAAATGATGATTAAATAATTACATATAAACAATCACGTAAGCTTTAAAATTATCCATTGATACCATAACTAATAAAATAATTGCATGGACATCAATAACTATTCTAATAATGAGGTATTTCATAATGATGGAAATTATAAACATACCAACATTGCTATATTCCCATAAATCTTAGATAAATGTGTAATTATTAGGCCAAATAACCTAAATATTTTGTCTCATGAGACCTACTGATTCATCAAGGAGATATAGTGGAATCTACCTATCACTTACTATGTCTAATTTATTACTAAAATGAAAGGGGAGAAACATAATAATTTAAATATTATTATTTAAAAACTAGAATATGAAATATTAATATGTTCCCCAATTAATAAACACAATCATAAATAATCTTAGGAAATATTATAAATGGTAAAAAATATTACATCCCATGTAAATCATAATATTTACCTAATAATTTTGACATAAATTAATATACTTTAATAATATCACTATAAAAGTTCTTGAGGGAAATGCCCAATTCAATTTTAAATCACTAATATAATGTAAAAAATAATTGAAAATATTAAAGAGAATGTTTTCTATGAAAATAACCATATAAAATATTCAATTAATATTCAAATCAATTAGTTTAAATAATGGTGAGAAATTCCATACATTCCATATAAGTTGAATGAATATTTCCTTCACACAGTTATAAAAAGGTAAAAAAGAACCTCATTCAGAAAAAAAACAAGATGATTACTTTTAATTTTTTTTAAAAGTAAATCATTGATAAAATGTATTTAATAAATAATTTTAAAAATTTAAAAACATCATTTTAAAATTTTCAAGGTAAATATTTACATTGAAGCAAAAAACACGTGACCATGTTGAAAAACAATATCAGTTTTTTTCTAAAAAAAATAGTTTGGTATCTGGAATACTTAAATAATGGAAAATGAAAAGAAAATATTATAATTTATAGTAATAAAACATGATAATAAAATATATTTAATAAAATATATAATTTTAAAATAAGTTATCTAGTGTATAAATAAACATAAACAATCCATAATAATGATGAGATTGTGAAATAAACCCTTAATGCTTGTTTGAATTCCATCATATGTGCCCGAACCTCCGATATAATCAATATATATTTATTATAAATACGTTCCATAACCATAATAATATATATTAAACCATTTATTATTTACTTATAATATTTTATTACCCATTTGTTAATAATTATTTGTTAAAATCCATTAATATGGTAATAATTGCTTCGTTTTTTATAAAAGTTTTTTTTGGTAATTTCAGTACATATATGAAAATCATGGTTCCATTATCTATATAATTTTAACCATGATATAAATACCATATATATTCATTATATAATTATTTTTAAATGTACGAAAAAGTAATAGATAGATATATAAGTTACACCCTTCATGGCTATGGTAGGTCGTACATACATATGAATGATATTTTCATTATTTTTATGGATGGAATGGAATAAAGGATAATAATAATTCACCTTTATAGAATAATTAATACATAATATACATCATTTATTTAATAAAATCAATATTTATTACAATTAATTTCAAAATAAACTTAAAAGAGAATCACATCGCTTCGTGGTGGCAGTTGTCCACACGTACACATGAGTGACATTATTGTTTTCCAACACATTGGAAGGTTAGAACATAGATGTGATATTATAATTATATAAGTATTACAATTTCATAAATAAAATCTATATTCATATATTAAATCCATCATTTTATCCAACTATGTGAGGTGGTAAGGGAGAAATAATTACATCGTTTTGCGATGCGGTAGTTCGTCATACAGACGATCAATAGTTTCATTTTCCAATTTAATGAAATAGGAGATGAATATCTGTTATTCCATTAAAAAAATAAAATATAATTATATTCTATATACTAGTGTTATTATATTGGATTTATTAATACAAGTATGATGGTGGTAAGGGAATATGTAAAAAATAAAGAGCTTAGTGAAGACAATTACAATCACATAGGAAACCATCCTTTTGATCTCTTGTTATGGAACCTAGGGTTGGACTTTTAGGATGAAAAAAATATATATTATGTGGATAATTATTTTTTGGGGGATATTTTTTCAGGGTTTGGTCGAGCTAAATGGATTAAAAGGTGTGAGGAAGTGAGTGTAGGAAGTTCCATTTTGTAATTGAGGAGGAGTGCAATTTTTTGTAAATACAAAAAACAATTCAACAAAGGGAAGTCACTCTCAACCAATGTGCCTCAAAAATAGGTAAAAAATTTATTTTACCTAATAAAATTACTATCCAAATCTCCAACACAAAAATAGAACAAAGTTTTAAACATTCTATTCCCTTAGCTTCTAAGGTTACTTACTTTTAGCATTTTTTTCACAATGGTAACTTGTTTTTTAATTTACCTGTGTAATTTAACCTTTTAGACTAAACATAAATGATAATTACTAGATATTTTTAACCCCATAATTATATATATGAAAACCAATTTATTAAATAAATGTACCATTTATGTCTAAAATTAATTTTAACACAAGTAAATGTAATGTGAAAAAACATATTTTAACATTATCCGCAATAATTAATTTTTATTATTTTTACTATTAGTTAAGAAAATATTAAATTAAAATTATTTAATAATATAAATTATTCTAATTAAAAATATTTATCCACGTTATCAAATTAAATTCATAGAAAAGGCCTAATTTAATTTTAAATTAATTATGAAATCAAGATGAAAATGTGTTTTTTCGAAGAAATGTTTTCTTAAGTACAAAAAGCGTTTACAAATATCAGAATAAAATTAATTAAAATGATAAAAATTATATTAATAATTATATAATTAATCTATGTTTATTTTTAAAATAATTTAAAAAAAATTATGCATGTAAATTCTTTAAATGAAATGGTTGTTTTCAATAAAAATCACTATTTTCCCTTATTCATTGAAAATGTAATATCTCAAAAAAACTCCAAAAATATTATTCTAATATAATTTTTAAATTTTTATTTCCAAAAATATTTTAATTTTGTCAAATATATTTTATATTAGTGCTAAAAAATAAATTTAAAATACGTGCACATAACCTGACAGAAATGCTTTTAAGGATAATAGTGTTTTAATCATAAAACATGATTTATTCATTTAACGAGATTTAAAACTCTATTATTTGAATGATAAAAAATTTAATATATAATATATAAATTTCATTAAAGTTAGTTTAATATAATTATCAATTTAATTCATTAATATAAAAACACATTAGGCCCATACGAATAGTTTTTTTTAAAATAACATTTTTTAACTTTAAAAGTTTTTTATTTTTTTATTAATAATAAATTGATAACTGATGAATTTTTATTATACAATTAGAAAAATAATAATTTGAATAATTTATTTAATTTTACTCATATCTACCAATTTAAGTGGTAGGTTATTATGATATACTATAGAATGGTTTTATTAGACTCATGGTTGAGTGTGCCACAAGCTATCAAAGATATTTAATTTGTCTAAAAGAAAAATATCAAAAAATTATAGAGTGTTAAAGAAATTTATTATTTTATAGTGTTATATTTATTAATAATAAAATATGTTTATTTTTGTAATTTATTTTTAAAATAATGCAATTGGATAATTATTCAAAACACTTATGGGGCATTAAAATAGGGTTTATGCAATCCAGGGGAAAGTCCATAAAAATGGATTTAAAAATATTATAAATTATATGATTGGGATTATAAATAGTTTAAAATTATTTTCAGGGAGTTTATTTATTGGTAATAAATTATATATATGAATAATTCTAATTCCATAAATATCTTGATATTATTAAAGTAAAATTATGAAAATAAACTTAATTTGACATTAATGGGTATTAGGTATTAAAATGTATTAATAAATTAATAAAATAAAATATATAATTATATTAATTCAAGTAAGTTTATACAATTTCACAAAAATTTCATATATTAAAAAAATTATTTACCGTTAAATATATAATATTTGTGAAACCACTATCAAATATTTCCATATAAAAGTGGAATCTTATTAACCTTTTGAAAAAAATATTATGTTTTGTTTATGTAAATTTAATTACAAACTATCTCTCTAAAATCCAATTCTCACATTCCTAATCCATTTATTTTCCCAAGTCCCCTTCTTCAAATATTTTCATATGAATCAAAAGTTTGTGACTCTAAGAGAGTGGTATGGGTTTCAATGACTGTTTCTCATTTATAAACTATGACTGTTTTTCTTCGACCACATAAAACATATGATTAAGTTTCTATCATAATTTCATAAATATTATGTTTTTATCAATTTTATTATTAAATAATTATATATCATCCATTACCACTCAATTAATTATTTTAATAAGCTATTACTGTGTTAAAATAATGGGTTTTCAGAATCATGTTTTCTAATTATATTCCCCTTTATTCATTCAATAAAATTATTAATATTTAAATGTAAACCTAAAATATTATGTTATATATTATATTTTTTTTATAAAACTCAAATATTTATTCAATTTTTCATTCTTTTAAACTATTCTAAAAAACAACGCTCGTTGAGTTGGTTTTCATAACCTATTTGAATGATGATGTCTTTAAAACAAATGTCATTCATGGTTTCTAATTAAAATTTACCTTATGATTTAATTTAACAATAATATTCTATCATTTTCATGGTTATTATTGTGGAGTGATAATGTATCCATGATAAAAAATTTAATTAAAAGTAAACAATCATAGTCACTTTTAACAGTAAAAAAACTTATCAAGGAATATTCACTAAATGAAAACTATTTTAGAGAATATTGAAATTATTTAATTAGGGAATGATTTTAATACTATACATTAATACTGATGGGGGATATATAACCACTATAAAAATAAGTTTTACCAAATAATTATACCACATTTATCATGGATATTGTGAACTGAATGACCTCAAAATGATCAATATGAACTATATCAATTTAGTAAAAATAAATAAATATAATACTAAATGAATTAAAAATAATATTTAAATTAAAAATAAAAAGATTAATAGTTTATTATATAATTAATATCATTTAATTATCAATGATGTTAGAGAACATAATAAGTAGGTCGAGACACAAGGTAAGATTTCCTTTAGAAGTATCAATTTTTAAGAGTATCATTCTTCTATTTTATATGGTTCAATGAAATAATTTTTTTTGAATATATGATTTAATATATTACATTAATTTAAAATAAATTTATATTATTCTTTATTCCCCTATTAATTTATATTTCATACCTTAATTTGTTGGTATGGGTTTCTTTCTGTTTATTCGCTTACTCTTGTTTATGTTCTCTATCACTCATTATCTATCTCTTGACATTATTTTTCTCCTTTATGTACATGTTATTAAATTTAATAGATATATTATTTACCATTCCAATTGTTTCTATATTTTAATTTTTAATATTAAATTATTTTTATATCAATTTCTATATATGTAGTGAATACCCTGTACTGTATAAATTAATTTTAAGGGTTCTTACCCAGATTGTTTTTCAATTTATTCATTTGAAAATTAATAAAATTATTAATATTTTATAACTAAGTAAATTTTATTAGGTATTTTATTTACTCAATTCATGTGATTAAAGCATGTAATTTATTAGTTATGTATGGGGCAATGAATTATATATCACATTGATTCATCAATAGGTCTCACAAGATAAACTAGTTCGTGCATTCCGTATATTACTAGCCCATTTATTTATAACTTCTTAGAAAAAGGTTTTGATGGAATTTTTCTAATGATTTAATGAAGGTAGGGGCTCAAAGTTATATTGTACAATAATACATCAGTATATTTCTATATATAATCATGTTTAGGTATTTGATGTATGTCTTACCCATTTATGTATGATATCTTAGCATGAGGTCAAGATGATATGTTTATGATATATAATATCATGCACTCTAGATCTATGAGTAGAGTTATTATTATTTATGGGAATTATATATTCACACTATTATGTTACCCATAGATATATTATTCTTAAATAATCATTTCATTTGATGTCATTTGATTATTTATTCCTTCCGTAATATATATTCCATGATTTTATTTTGTTATATTCATCATTATGATACCCCTTAATGAGTATATAAACTCACTACGTTATATTGTTTCCCATTTTTCTAGGAAACCATGTAGATTAATACGAGTGAAATATGGATTTGAATTAGTAAAACGAGGAAACAAAAACATTTCATATATTAATATTACATTATTTCATATGAATATTTAATAAATCATACAATAATACATGTCATAGAACCATAAATGTTTATCTTTTATAGAGACTAGATACATAATAAACGTATTTATAAAAAAGTATTCAACATCCCCCAAGTATATTAATATTATTCTGTTCCCTTATAAACTTTTAATATTTATAACTATCCTTGAAAACTGTTTAAAGGGAAACATAAGAAAGGGTGATCTCAGGATCTTTGTAATGGTAAACATGAGATATATAAATCATAAGTTAGTATATGATGATAACAATGGTTTAATAACATAACCGATTGCATGTTCTCAAAATAAATGTATTCCCACCATCAAAAATAGATCATTACAATAAATTCATGGAATAACTAGAATCATGATTCATGATTGTTTAAAATAATAAATCATCATTCATGTGTCTTAACATAGGAATGTGGTATCATATGCATATGAAATCATAATAATGTGATCAACGCTATTTGAAATCAGGTCCAAGATTAATCTTGTGAGAATAACTAGAAAAAACCATAATGATGAATTAATATGTGAATATAGATTTTAAAAATCATTTCCCTACATAATCATGTGATTATATATTGTAGTGATCACACTCATACATCAATATGAGAACATATATATTCATAATCATGTCACACATATCATCACCATATCATGTGGTATCTATATCAAATAACATAATGCATTGTGGGGATATAATGATCCTACCCATCCCATACTAAGAGAATTTCTTATATAAATTAAGTGAATATTAAATATATCATTTTTTGTGTGCATACGTAAAATGTGATAAATAATTTAATTTTTTCATATCTTGGTTAGAACATTTGAACTCCATCATCGCTTAATTAACACCTAAAGATAATTGGGTTTTATTAGAATTACCTTAAAACATTATCATCACAATCCATCAAAATGAAAAAATTGTATGGTATTATATGTTCATAACCTTAGTGAAGTATACCAATCCTTAATGTATATTGACATTGATAAAAAATATATTTTATAAAATATTTTAAAATATGCATTCAAAACCAATTGAAAACATCCATTTTTTAGGTAATTTTAATAACTATATTTCATAGAAAAATGGGAATTGTATTTTTTAAACCATTAAAACATGTAATGGAATCATATTAAAGAAAAAGGACAAGATGGTGGGAAAATATATTCATGTTAAATTAGATAAGAGAACGTTCTTTTGAAAAATTTGTAAAATATAAAAATTTAGTCATTTTTATAACCTTTGAAAAGATTCATTTTTATAAATTTTAATGAATCTGAAAGGTAGTATAAAAAAACATTATCAAAAAATTTAATGAAGATACATAAATTTAAACAAAACTATTTTGAAGAACATGGACAAGGATAAAAAATATTCCCTACAAAGAAGGGAAAATAAGGTAAACTTTTCATAAAAACAACATTTTAGTAAATTGATTACTAAAGAATGGGTAAATGTTAATGAAACATGAAAACTATATAAATGTCTATACAAGAATATATTATTTGGGGTATTTGTAATCATGCATCGTTTAAAAGGAAACACATAATCTGACATTATCCCAGGATCAAATCCTAACGGCACTAAATATTTAGGGTTTCATTTGTGGTTGGAGAAGAAGAATGGAATGAAAATAGATAGTGGTGGTAGAACCTGTAATACCCAAATAATTTATATTAAATTTTTATTCAAATAAATTTCATTTATTTTATTTTTTACATTTCATTCAAAGTGTAAATGAACTACAATATATGATTAAAATATTATTATTTAAACATGACTGATATTACCTAGCCATTAAATCAGAATGCATGAATAGTGATAAATAATTTGTAAAATATATAGATAGGTATTACTCAATATAAATTTATTTAAATTTTTTATTAAATAATATCTCAGCATTAATAATGATATTTTATTCTATAAAAAATTAAATTTCAATAATTTTTTTTAATTTTCTTTATTAGAAAATGTTATAATTATTTTTTAGAACTTTTAGAAATTTTATATTATAAAATGAATTTTTTTAAATAATAATATATATATTATCTTTGGATTAATGTTTTCTATTTTTCATAAAAATATTAATTTTTTAGTGAATAGTGAAAAATACCAATTTTTGTAAAACAATCATTTATTTTAGAAAATTTTATAATTAAATAATAATGGGAATTTTAAATTATTTAATTTGATTTAAAATTAAAATAATTATTATTTATATATATTTAACCCAATTAATTACATATTAATTTTATTTATATAGGATTTTAATATAAGTTATTTTTTGTATTTAAAAACAATTTTGTTTCAGGAATTTTTTTAAGACTACCTAATGTTTCACAATTTAAACTAATTAAAACAACACCTAATTAATAATGATTTAAATAACTATAAATATTAATTTAAATTCATTTAATTATGATTAATTTTCATATAGTTATTATAAGATCATCATAGGATTGAAAAACACATTTCATGAAAAACTTTTTTTTGACACGTCAGAAGGGTTAATTTTTATTAAAAATCCTATAATTATATTAATTAAATTAGTTAAAATGAATTAAATATTATGAATCAGAATAATTTGTATTATATAATTTGATAAAATTAAGTTTTTTCATTATTAACATTACAAATAGAAATTTGTTTTACCATGGAAAAAAATAAAAGGGTAAAAGTAAGTAAACTTTGAGATAAAGAGGATAACATGTTTAAATTTTTTATTTGGAATGTTAGAGGTGTTTCTCATCCTTAAATCTCCTTTATTTATTTTTTTTAAATTTTTGTGTCATGTTTCAGCAAAATGACTACCCTTTATTGTATAGTTTTGGTTATTTAAAATAATTTCACAACTCCTCCCCTAAAAAAGGGATCCCACTACAGTCTACATTACACACATAAAAAATGGTTTAGAAAAACCAACCTAAATTTTTTTCATAATTTTATAACCTTAACCTAGAATCCCTAGTATGATCATAAATACAATATTGGATGTCTTTAGGAATAATCTTAAAGAGGTAATCTGAAGATGAGGTAATAGTCTTCACCATGATCCTTCAATTTTCATATTCTATTTCCAATTTAAATTATGTATTAACATGTAATATATAATAACATCAATATATAATATATTCTGAGATTTTATTATATGGAATTCTTAATATTCATTCTTCTCTTTTACCGTCAAATAGAAAAGGAAACCATCATTCTTGTGTATGAAAAACTACTACCTTATAAATCGATGTAATTCATTTTCCATCATCACCTTTAATGGATGTCCATAATGATTGATTTAATGTTTATATATGATATTGATTTCATATTAATAATTATATAAAATTAATATAACATATAATTAATTACCTTACCATATATTGAAAAATGATAACACAGTTTTGTATACGATGGGCTACTACTTTGTGATGCAATGTGATTCATTTTTTATTATGGACTTACATAGTTGGTATATGTAAGTGAATTTAAATAAATAATATTATATTTATTATATTATTATCATTATGTAAACATGTAATAAAACATACCTTCTTCAAATTATTATCATGAAAAAATGGAATCGTTACACGTGCATATGTATGTCCAACCGTGTCCATGATTGTAACATAGTTAATTTAACATAACCATAGTTCATGGTTATATTCAAAAGTAAAAATTATATGCAAAAATTATAATTAATTCATGATTATTATTCCATATATGATGTAATAATGAAACCTTTGACCGTGATCAACACACTAATTCTATTTGGAAATATTTAAGTGAGCATCCTCAAAACATTCAACGTGGATATAACTGATTAATTAATTAAATAAATCATTAAAATAAATGAAGTAAATTATTTATGTATAAGGGATTAAATATGGAAAAGGTCCATAATATAATATTATTGATAAAATTTTATTATATGGGAGATAAAATACATACCTGACAAGCCTAGACTCAAGGTAATAGTTCCCATATCAAAACATCCTTTTTTGCGATGCTTGTTATTTTATACACCTAATTTTTTTTATATTATATATACCATATCATTACATATTTCATGATGAATAATTTATAATTCATGGTATTTTAGGTTAAAAATCACATACTTCATTCAAGGGGGTTATGATTCAAGAGTTACCAAAGTGGTAAGGGATATGATTTAATCTCATTTTAATTGAGGTTTCCTTTTCATGGATTTCTACTGAAGAAAATTATTTGATCACTATCTAATAAAACCATTTATGTTTCTTATCCTCTATTTTTTATTAAATTTTTAGTAATAATAACATTTTACTCTCTTTTTAACTTAATATTATTGAGAAAATGTATTTGAGAAACATCTACGTCATTATTCTCTTTGATTGAAAATCATATTTTCTTCAAAAACTATGAATTCTAAAAAAAATTAAAGAATATTTTTTTTATTATTATATAAATAATTTTTAAATAAATTTTTACCCATATTTTAATTTTAAAAAATGGATTAAAAGGAATATTTCCATTGCTTTCTAAATGCGTTACCTTTTTTATTTTCCTCCAAAATAAAAAATGAATACTTTTTAACTTATATAGAATGTATAGAATTACTTGCTATCATTTTCCTTGAACAACCCTTTATAATTTTAAAATTATATTTTCAAAGATAAGTATTCCCAAAATTATTTGTGATTTTTTATTTTTCAAAATTTATCTTCAAATTTTTGTTGTTGTTTTCCTCAATAATGTTTTTATTCTTATTAAAAATATTTGTATTCTTTAATGAAAATGACATAAAATTCTATGGAATGCTTCTATAATATTTATATATTTTTCTAAAAAATATATATAGAGAACATTATCACTTATATAGATTTGTAAATACATGTCATATTTTCATTGATCAGATTCCATCTTTATGAAACCTCTATTGATTATGATATGAGGAAATTATTTTTTAACCAATTTTATTTCTATGGGTAATTCTTATGTAATTTCCTTTTGATGAATTTATTATAGTTAATTTATATATATGTACATGAAATTAATGATTTTGGTAAGACCCAAATTATATATCCATCCAATACATGTGTTAATATTTTAGTCTCATGAGATGTTATATATGGGATCTGGGAGTATTCCTAATCCATTAAGAGAACCAATAAGTTCATTAATTGTTTACATTTTCAATAATAAAATGTATTTATTCTAATGTTTTTTAATAACTCAAGCATGTACACTTAATGTATTCTTCATTTATTTTTAGGATGCTATATGTTATGGGAGATGAGAAAAAGTAATGGAAATGGCCGTGATATCCACTTAACAGAAGGATATCCACATATACAGATGATCATGAATCATTTCCAGGGCACATAACTAAATAAGAGAGGCATAACAAGGCCTCAAGAGGTAAAAATTTCCTTTACATATTGTGTAATCATAAGAAGTCCTGAATTGATGCAAGTCATGAATGAATTACAAATCATGAAGTGAAAGAAACTATCCCAAATTAAATATGACATGTGTAATGAAATGATACATGTGATGATAATCCATAAATCTTTCATGTCATGAATTAGATACATGTGGTGCAATATTTACATACTGTTTAATCTCTACACAATGTGTAAAGGTCGGGATGAACCAAAATGGTCATATTTGATGTATGTTATCCATTTAGCCTATTTTATGACCTGTGAACCACTTATGACCACCTTTTTACCCATCATAAATTTCATTAATTGTTACATGAGACCATAAAGAGTCTATAAATTGTGGGCCAGAATGTTTCTATCTTGGAGATTTTGAGAAAAATGCTTGGAGTGACAGGTTGCAGTAGGCAGTGTCCTCACAAGTTTCATCAGTATTTTTCATTATATTTTCTTTCCATTTATACTATCCCTCTTACATTATCATCACTGGGATGAGGTATTAATCCCACATTATTCTAGGGTAATATATCAAATAGGGGAAGGTTCCATTTAATTTATACCTTTCTCATTGTTCATGTATTCAAATTGGCGCAATTTATTCAATCAATTACCAATCAATTTCTTTTATTTTATCATGACCATTGGTGTTTGAATCTAAAATAAAAATTATGAATTGTGAACCTAGTTACCCTAAATTAAAGATTGAACATTTTTTCATTCAGGGAGACCATGTCTAAAAATGGCATTAATACAAACTTGATTCAGTGAAACCATAAATTACCTGACCATGGGAAATAGGGGATTTCCGAATCAAGAATGGGATACCATGACCATTGGATATCACTCATCTAAACTCTAATTCAAAACATGGATTAATCAATTTTTTTTTACAATCCAATTACACCCAAACCCTTAAACTATAAAACCACGTCCCATCTTGCAAATATGATTTCAAAACTAAAAAATATGCTTTCCTTTCATCTCTGGACTTTTGAAAATCAATAAAACTCATATTTTATTCAACTATTTATTTAATTTAAAGAAATAAAATATTTTTGAAACATAAATAAACTAAATCAAAATCTTTTTGGATTCGACCGAAAACATTCCCAATATTTTATTTTAATTAATTAAGAACAATATGTTGATTTTTAATAATTTTTTTATTTTTATTAGAATCATATGAAAATAATGAATCCATTTTGATTATCAAAACTAGTTTTGTTTTATGGGATGGATGTCTTTATTTTTTCGGTTTTCAAAATTAATTTTAATTTTCCCATATTTGAATTCTTATTTTTACCACACCAGGTATTTTTGGTTGTGTCTTCAGGGATGTAGAAAAAGATAATCCCAAAGAAAATGCTATCCTTCCTACTTGTAGATAAGACACAATTACTTGATGAAATTATAATGAGGAAAAATCCATCAAACGAGTGACTAGAACCATACATAAGAATTTAATAGTGAGAACACCATAGTATGGAGCTGAAATACTATTTATATAAAAAGAAAAAAGAAGGATGTACAATTATGTAAAGGTATATATCACTTCCAAGGATTATATTTTTTCTAACCATGATGTGCTCAAATTCTCAAGTTCATAGGATGATGGAGACCATTAAGAAGAACTTGAGTAGGTAGAGGAGAAATTCAATAGGTAACTTCAAGATTATGTAAAAGAGAACGAACGAGAATAAGTGACCCCAGTTGTTGAGATGCTACAATGTTTCCTTACAAAACTAAAACCAGAGATAACTAACGAAGAATAAAAACTAGTTACACCCTAAACTGAAAATCCATAAGAAAATGAAGAAGAAACAATGATATGAGAAGTTGATCAGATGGCTATAGAACCTCATGAAATAATTTAATAAAATCAACACATGTATCCAACCAATGAAATAGAATAATTTTACTGAGTCTAAAAAATGATGATATCCTATGGGATGTCTTGAGACATTTTTCAGAACCACCATGTTCTACACCAATTTAAATACGGAGAGGAAAATTTGATTCAGGTTAATATTATAATTAAGATTAGGGGAACACAAGATGATTGGTAATATACCACACTCCAATCAACATATATTGGAATAATTGAGCTAAATGACTGTTAAAAAAGAGAGAATTTTGGGATGAAACCTGAATTTTTTGAATCTTTAATTTTTTTTATACGGAGCACATGAAATCTCTCAAATAAAATTAAAAATTCATTAATTGAGGCCTATAATTTCACTTGTTTATTTATATTATTTCAAGACCATAAAAAATATAAGAATGTTTATGTGAGAATTAGTAGAGGCTGTAATACTAATACACATTGTGAATAAAGAGCAGGAATAAATTGAATATTCATGTTTAAAGTAACATTATAAAGGGGAGTAATAATTTATATTCATCATTTTCCTAATTTATTCACAAAATTTAATTTTTTTTAGATCATTTATATTTCGATTGCATTCTCCACATTTTATTCTTGATTTAATCAACCAAAATAGAAGATATAAATTTACTTGGATAATTATCATGCAATGAATTTAAATTTATTTTTCAATGAATATAAATGAGAATAATGGGGAAAAGAATTTGTAGAGATGATTATGTGTATTAGGATTTGAAGAATAATGATTTATGAGAGGATTTGATTTTGGTAAATGATATTTTTCTCAGATTTGATAATTCTTTAAATTTATGATATTTATATTAATATATTTATTTATTCATATACATTTTTATGAGCTATTATCTCAACCCTTCATTTTTAATCTAGAGACATCATTTGAGAAAATATTTCCCATTATTTCTATAGTATATTTCTTTTGAAACTCAGGGATTTTCTCTTCTAAAACACGATTTTCAACTTATTAAATCCATCAATATTCATATGAATAAGGATTATTTTTTTACCCATTTTTCTAAAAACCACATTACATTAATTAATTTTAAATCATATATAATCCATGTAAAACATTTATTAGGAAAATATGTGTTATAAGACCATTTTATCATTTCCAACATTAAACAAAATATTATTCATGATTATCAAAAAAAAGTCAGGGAGATAGTGAATGATGGATGGGATGTAGATTTTGTAATGAATAAATGTTCTGAAAAATTTTATGATATTTTAGGAAGATGTATTCATGTTATATTTTCCAAACACTCTTGTAAAAAAGGTTTTTATTTAGGGAAATTAAAAAATCATCTTTTCTTGACTTGTGATCTTATTGAAACTATTAAAAATATTATAGTGATGTGATCATTTGGGGTTGGGTGGTGGCTGTGAGATTGGTGCCAATCATAAATTTGGAAAAGAAAATGAAAAAAATATAATAACAAAGAGGGTGTTTCATTAATTGAATTTCACTTCTTTATGAGACTTCTATGAGATACAGGGGGAAGAAGATACTTTCGTTATGTTATTTTTTTATTATGAATGTAATTTAGAGAAAAACCTCATTTTTGAGAATTATATGAATTATATCATTTAACTTTCTTCCATAAGACTTTGATTCATTAGATATTTAACATTGACTCCCTAATTATTTTTTGTTACTATTTCTTTATGCAATATAGATTTTACATGCCTTGAAAGCCTTGGTAAAGTTAAATGGTATTGAGGTATGTGAATCACTAAATTAATTTTTACCGTTATGATGAGTAGAAAAATTAATTTGAGGTAAATTAAAAATGGTATGCATAATAATAATTAATCTAAAAATGAAAATAGATGAAAAGAAAGGAATGACTAATTCATAAGAGGAAAAAGTAAAATACATTTTTTATTTTTATTATTTAAAAAACGAGGCATTGATAAATTATATGTGTGTGATTATAAAACTTTTAAAATTTTATTTGGTCAATTCATTTTGATGAAATTTAGATTAAATAATTGTAGAGTAAGTTTTCATTATAGTTTGTTGAGATTCTATCCTCATGGGAAAGTCTGAATTCATGGGTGGGGGGTTTTACAATTTCATTTATTATTTACATTTTTAATAATAAAATAAATATAATCATCTTTTTTTTTGTTATTAATTCATTCATGTACACCTAATGTTCCCATTAATTGTTTCTCAAGATGTAATAAGTTATAGGATAGGACCAATTGAGTGAAAAATATAATGATATCCACTGAAAATATGGTTTTCCACAAATAAAAATGATCATGGGGAACCTCTAGGGTATGGTATAAGGCTCCGGCCTTAAACCTTACTTAATATTGAATTAAACGAATAATTCACATTGAGGATATTTTCAGGTTTAGAGTTTTAGAGAATTAGAACATAACTATTACATCTCAAAAGATTACAAAGTAGTCACTTCTACTAAGTTTCCATAATAAAAAAAACTCTTAAAAGAAACATGTCTAGTTCCATGTTTTATATAGCATGACATTCCCTTGATCCCATCCTTGAATTTATTCGACATTAAGTCCTGTGAAAAACATTTCAAAAAAACTTGGGGTGAGCATAAAAAGCTCAGTAAGGGATACAGAAAGAATGAAAATTGTTAGTTTTTCAAACATCAAGTAAACCATATATACTCTATCAAAGTAATACATTCACCTTCATGAAGTAGTAAAACTCTTCACTGAACAAAGTATCATTACATACCTTTTTGTAACCAAAGGATTACCATAAAACCCATAAAAAGAACACATAACATATATAAAGGTAACTTGGGACATAAACATACTTAAGTGGAATAACCATACGGTCGACTTCCACACATATCACTTAATGGAATAGCCATACGGCCAATTTCCATACATACTTAATGGAATATCCATACGGACGACTTCCATACCCAATGCATTGGAGGTTATAACGTAACCACCCATACTGGTATTCACGGCACCACCCGTCATATGGTTTATAACGTAACCACCCGTTAAAATATCCAAGTACCAAAATAAAATCATAAAACATAAAACCAATATAAAGGAAAGATAACATTTCCACATTTCAATCACAATATATCATAAATATATTGACATAATAGAATCCTTTATCAACACCATTTTCAATACCAAAATACATCAAAGAGTATATGGTATTTATTTTATTTTAAAAACATTACGGCTTGTTGAGGAAGAAAAAGACCAAATAATACTTGCGGCCGCGGAAAAGGTCGTTGTCACCGCGTATGTTAAAAAAACATTCCTTTTTGTCGTTTAGTAAAACGCTTTGTAGAAAAAGATTCCTTTTGTATAAAAGTAAAAGTCAAAGGTTTTTATACACCGTATAAAAGAAATTTGTGTATAAAATGAAATATGCCTCAATGAAAGGAGATTGAGACGAAGTCCCTTACCTCGGGTCCGACATGACTCGATCGTTCTTTAACGTCCTGAATAATAAACTTGAGTTAATTTATAGTTGATTAAGAACATTTTTAAAGTTCATTATTCCTTTTATATCACTTATTTCCATGTTATAAACATTATGTAACCATTTATGTTAAGAATGTTTGTTTTGTCAATATTTGGTTCTTAAGTCGAAAGTGGACTTCTTACAATTACATGTTGTTCGTGTGGTCAAAGGTTCTTTATATCCAGAATGAAATTACTGATTTGGATATCATATATATCATATATATCCAACATATACATGTATTTATAATATTACATAATCATTTAGAGGTAAGAAATGAAATGCACCGTTCATGGAGATGGTAAGTCGTACGTACGCATGAACGCTACTTTCATTTCTATTTCGTATTTTATAGAATGGAATCATAATGATATAAAGGTATATTATAATTACAGTATAATATCATATATAATATCATAGTTCCATCCTTTATATGTCCCACATATGGTATTTAACGAATCAACTCACTTTAAGGGGGCGGTAGTCCGCACTTCCTTAAATGAAGATATCGTGTTTACCCATAATGGAAACCATAAAGGTATGACCAAAAAGAAAAATACAGAAGCTTAAGGAAAACATAAACATATTATATATCATATATAAATATAGTGACATCTTAATGGCCACCATTGAAGGTGTTAAAAGAATGTTGAACAATCATCGTTTCGGGAGGCATAAATTCACCATCCACGGAAACAGTATGTTCGTTAACCATTAGATGTAGGTGTGTGTAAGTGTAGCTCGAATCCTTATTATAAAAACATCCTAGTATATTGAGGATACTGGAGTTGTTACAAAAGAAAATAATAAAAAGAGTTTAGGGGGTTTTAGAAGAAAAATAAAACAAATGAACAAGAGAGAATGAATTACCTTTAAAAGTGTAACTCCTTTTGATTTGAGCCTAAAGGCTTCCTTTCAAAGGATTCTGCCCAAAGGGAATCATTTAGGATGAGGAGAGGGATGTGGAGAGAGTAAATGGGCAGGGTTTGGCCGAGCCAAAGGCTTGAGGAGTGTGTGTAAGGTGGCAGAGGTGGGGGCCTTTTATAAAAGGAGAGGAGGGGCACTTTTAAAAAGTAAAGAAATATTAATTTATTTGAAAATGTGTTTCGGTTTTAAAAGGTTCCACATTGATATAATTCGTGGATAAGGTGATAAGGGTTCGAAATCCACCCATCCAATAAGTTTTGGACATGTGTAGTTCATAGATTTTACATTATCTTTCCATTTTATTTAAATGGTCAAATAATGATGTCATCGCTGCATCATTATTATGTCATAAATAATTTAATTTATTTAATGTCTAAAAATTATAAAAAAATACTATGATGTAGGAAAGCTTTTTATCTTTACAATTAATATTTATAATAAAAAATCTGATCATTGTAACCCCATTTAAAAATTGTTTTTGTAAAACATATGATTTTTGTGTCATTTTTACTTTTACATTAAATAAAAAGTTATTTATGTCATTTCCCAACCAATGTGGCTCCATGGGGTCCCCAAGTTGACCCATGGCTTTTCTTGGTTGGCCATGACACAACCAATGAGGGTAAGACATGTTTCAAGCTCATCTTATTTTATTAAAGCATTATTTTTACCTTAAACTACACTAATTACCACTAATCGCGATTAAAAACTTAATAAGTTACTATTCACCAAAAAATTATTTTTATCCCATTGAACCACATTTTACTTCTTAATGACAACCATGTATGTCGGATTTTTGAAATTCAAAACACAAAGATGGCAAAATTTCATTTAAACGGAAAAATCAGTTTTTATAAGTACCGCTTAGTGGTTTCACTATTCATCAAAAATTGATGTTTTTCAGAAAAATCCCAAAAATTCACCATAAGCTATATTTGATATTCCAAATTCAAAAATGAAGTCCATTTTACAAAATTCAAAACATATAAGTCAAATTAATTAATTTAATAATTAATTCCCGCTGTCATGACAAATAGCGTGTTTTTGTGAAACAATAAGTATCAAAAGATTGATACTAGTTTAAGTCCGATTTCAAAGTGAAATTAATTCCAACGACCACTATTGGATTTAATAGTAAAAATATTTTCTAATTTCACTTTAAAAACAATTCAAATAATAATCTAATCATATAAATAAATTAGATCAAAAAGATGTTTTGAATTAAAATACAACATTTACAATATTCATTAAAAAAATGAACTTTATCGGAAAGATACCAAAAATTTACACAAAGTAAATTTTGATGTCCCGATTATAAAGAATAGTTATATTTGGTCCAATAGAATTTATAAGATCAATCAAAACTATATTTAATGAAGGTTCGCCATCAAAAGGTGATAAGTGGACCTTTCGTGAAAATTAGGGTATAAATGCCTAAAATTGAATTCTTTCCGTATTTTAAGCCTTTATCTTTTATTCGGTAAATATAAAAACATTTAAAAACATATATAATCATATTTTAGTTATTTCTATCCATTCCCGCTAGTACAACAGCTACATGTTAACTACCATTTAAAATAATATTATTATATTACTAGTGTGCAACGTAAGATTTCAATGAAACTCATCGTTGCGTATCGAGTACGCTATCAAATGTAGAAACCCCTTTTAATTAAAATTAATATTTAATTCATAAATATTAATTAATATGAAAATTCTTTATTCTTTAATTACATGGGATGTTACATCCTTCCCCCCTTTTGGGAATTGCGTCCTCGCAATTTTATTCACTTATCAAAATAAGTGGGGGTATTTATCCCTCATAGCATTTTCAGATTCCCACGTTGCCTCTTCAATCACATGGTTTTTCCACAAAACCTTTACCTGATGAATCACCTTATTCCGTAACACCTGGTCCCTGTGGTCAAGAATCTGGACTGGTTGTTCTTCATAAGATAGGTTCTCCTCCAGCTGAACTACCTATGGACTCAAAACATGAGATGGATCTGGCATATACTTCCTCAACATTGAAACATGAAAAACATTGTGTACCTGAGATAAACTCGGAGGTAAATCCACCCGGTATGCAACTGATCCAACTCTCTCCAGAATTTCATATGGTCCAATAAACCTTGGACTCAGCTTTCCTTTCTTAACAAATCTCATCACACTTTTCCAAGGAGAAACCTTGAGAAAAACATGATCACCTACCTCAAAAGATAGATCCTTCATCCGGTTATCTGCATAACTCTTCTACCTGCTCTGAGCTGTTCTCATGTGCTTCTGAATCAACTGAAATTTTTCTGCCATCTCTTCTACCAATTCTGGTCCCATCAGCTTCCTTTCACCCACTTCATCCCAAAATGCTGGAGTTCGACACCGCTTCCCATATAATGCCTCAAATGGTGCCATCTGTATACTGGAATGAAAGCTGTTATTATAAGAAAACTCAACCAAAGAGAGATGTTGGTCCCAACTTCCCTGATAATCCATCTAACAAGCTCGTATCATATCCTCCAAGGTCTGAATTGTTCGTTCTGACTGCCCATCTGATTGAGGATGAAAAGCTGTACTAAAATTTAATTCAGTACCCAACGACTTCTGAAGGCCTTTCCAAAAGTTAGATGTGAACCTGGGATCACGATTAGATACAATGGAGAGGGGAACTCCATGTAACCTGACTATCTCTTTAAGATATAAACGGGAAAGTTGATCTAGGGAAAAAGTATCTCGTATAGCAAGGAAATGAGCAGATTTAGTCAAGCGATCAACAATAAACCAGATTGCATTATTACCTTGAGATGTCCTCGGTAAACCCACAACAAAGTCCATGGATATGTTTTCCCATTTCCACTCTGTCACTGGTAAAGGCTGAAGCATCCATTTTGGTAACTTCCGCTCTGCTTTGACCTACTGACAAGTCAGAAACTTCACAGTAAAATCAAAAATATCTCTTTTCATTCCATCCCACCAATAATACTCCCGCAGATCTCTGTACATCTTAGTACTGCCCGGATGAACTGAAAATGGGGAACTATGAGCCTCACATAACAACTCATTCTTCAACTGTGAATCACAAGGCACACATAATCTCTTCCCAAACCTCAAAACACAATCATTATCAATGTTGAATTTAGGCAACTTACCTTTCTGAACCAGCTCTACCTTTTTCTTCAACTCACTGTCTCGCTTCTGTTCTTGCTTGATTATGTCTGATAGAGAAGATTTCACTGATAACTGAAACAAAATAGAAGAACATCCTGTACCAACAACTTCTATGCCAAATTTCATCAAATCGTTAACCAAAGGATCACGTTCCAAACGCAACATTTCTAATGAAGCATTACTTTTTCGACTCAAAGCATCATCCACTTTATTTGCTTTTCTCAGATGGTAATGAATTGTACAATCATAATCCTTGATTAATTCCAGCCATCTCCTCTGTCTCATGTTCAATTCTTTCTGAGTGAATATATACTTTAAACTTTTGTGATCAGTATATATTTCGCACTTTACTCCATACAAATGATGCCTCCAAATTTTTAAATCAAAGACAACAGCAGCTAATTCCAAATCATGTGTAGGGTAATTTACCTCATGAGTTTTCAACTGTCGTGAAGCATAAGCAATTACCTGATCATTCTGCATAAGGACACAGCTAAGTCCCTTCAACAAAGCATCACTGTATATAACAAACTCACCATTCCTGGAAGGAAGTGCCAAAACTAGAGAATTCACCAATCTTCTCTTCAACTCCTGAAAACAATCATCACATTCTTTTGTCCAGATAAACTTAACACCCTTCCGAGTTAGCTTAGTCATTGGACTAGATAACCGTGAAAAAATTTCAACAAACCTTCGGTAGTAACCTGCCAAACCAAGAAAACTATGGATCTCGGTTACATTTGTGGGTCTTGGCCATTCTTCAACAACTTTTGTTTTAGTAGGATCGACAGTTATGACATATTTTGAAACAATGTGACCTAGGAAAGAAATTTGTTGTAACCAAAACTCACACTTGCTGAATTTTCCATATAGTTTCTTTTCTTTTAAGGTTTTCAAGATAACCCTTAAATGACTTTCATGCACCTCTTTACTTTTAGAAAAAACCAAAATATCATCGATGAAAACAACCACAAACTTATCCAAGAACTCATGGAAAATTCTATTCATAAGGTCCATGAATACAGCATGTGCATTAGTTAAACCAAAAGGCATAACTACAAATTCATAATGGCCATATCTAGTATGGAACGCAGTCTTCGGAACGTCTGCTTCTTTTACTTTCAACTGATGGTACCCCGACCTCAAGTCAATCTTCGAAAAATACTGAGCTCCCTGGAGCTGATCAAACAAATCATCGATATGAGGCAAAGGATACTTGTTCTTAACAGTAATATTATTCAAGGATCTATAATCAATGTAAAGTCTCATTGATCCATATTTCTTTTTAACAAACAAGACAGGAGCACCCCATGGTGATGTGCTAGGTCGAATGAAACCTTTATCTAATAACTCCTGCAATTGTTTCTTTAACTCTAAAAGTTCAACATGAGCCATTCGATAAGGGGGTTTTGAAATTGGCTTAGAATCAGGAACTATGTCAACAGTAAATTCAACTTCCCGATCATGAATAATACCAGGAAACTCATCAGGAAAAACATCAAGATACTCATTTACCACTGGCACATCATTAATCTGAACAATTCCTTTATTTTCAACAATATGTTCAAGGTAAAATTCATTTCCATCTTTTACTAGTTTCTCAACTTCCTGATATGTTATCAAAATCAAGGGTTCATTCTTGTACACAAACTGAAAATCTTTCTGAAAAGAAACCATTTTAGCTCTGCAGTCAATCTTACCATGATAAACAAAAAGCCAATCCATGCCCAAAATAACATCAAACTCTACTAGAGTAAAAACAATAAGGTTTGCTGGTAGATTCTTTCCACACACAAGGATAGGAAGGTTCTAATAATTCCTTTTTGTCTCAACATTCCCTCCGGGTGTTTTTACCATAAGTTCAGAATTCATATCTTGATATGGAATTTCCAATTTACTAGAAAACTTCTCAGAAATGAAAGAGTGTGTAGACCCTGAATCAAACAACACATTGGCATAATCTGAACAAACAAACAGTGTACCTGATACCACTTCATTCGATGGCCCAACATCTGCTGAAGTTGTTGCAAAGGATTTTACCACCCCTTTCTTCTTGTAGTCTGGCTGCATTCCCCCAGTTGTGTTCTTCGTTGGACACTCGTTTGCATAATGACCCATTTCATTACACTTAAAACATCTTACCGTTGGATTTTCATTTCCTTCTTGATCATCTTCCTTACAATTACGAGCAATATGACCAGACTTACGACACCGAAAGCACTTACCAGACTTGGATAAACATTATGCAGGATGCATTTTACCACACTTCTCACAGGATGGATATTTGGTTTTCTTACCTCCTTGCTTCTTTGATGAATTCTTCCCCTTTGCCTTCCAACTAGACCTCTTATTCTGTTGTTTGTCATAGAACACCTGATCATCGGAAAACTCCATTTCAACCTTCTCCGCACATCGAACAAGTTTTTCATAACTTTTGAACTCACGAGAAGCTAAAGCCCTTCGATACTTTGGCTTTAACCCTGAGTAAAAACGGTTTATTTTACTATCAAGATCTCGTATTAAGTTTGGAGCATACCTTGCCAATCGAGTGAACTTTTCTTCGTAAGCAGCCACTGAATCATCCTCCTGCCTCAATTCTAGGAACTGTTTTTCCATCCTAAGATGAACCACCTTAGGAAAATATTTCTCAAGAAACATACCTTTGAATTCGTCCCAGTGAAGATCCTCAATCTCATCACTATTTCTGATATTTTTCACCATCTACCACCACTGATCAACTTCAACTTCAAAACGGTAAACTACAAGACTAACCTTTTGATGTTCTGAACACCCCATGACATAAAAAATCTTCTCCAGTGCTTTAATCCACCCTTTAGCTTGCACAGGGTCAGTTGATCCTCTGAATGATGGGGGATGTTGCCTCATGAAATATTCCACCACTGACATGTTCCTCTGCGGTTGATCTGGCAGATCTCATGCATGGATACCACCACCATTTATAGCCTGAGTCAACTGTTCCCTCACTACAACAAACTGTTCAGTTCCGATTCCGACCATCTCAGGTTGCTGATTTGGAAGGTTGTCTTCCTCCTGATGTCGTCCCAACATAGTTGCTTTGTTTCCTCTGTGGAAAACCATTCTGAACACAGAAATATCTTAGGCGAAGCAACATGGTAATCCGTAAATTCTATATCATTTCAATCATATTATAATTTAACACTTTTCTAACTCCTAAAGTTGTCTAAACCAACCGCTGATACCAACTATAAGGCCCCGGCCTTAAACCTTACTTAATATTGAATTAAATGAATAATTCACGTTGAGGATACTTTCAGGTTTAGAGTTTTAGAGCATTAGAACATAACTATTACATCTCAAAAGATTACAAAGTAGTCACTTCTACTAAGTTTCCATAATAAAAAAAAACTCTTAAAAGAAACATGTATAGTTCCATGTTTTATATAGCATGACATTCCCTTGATCCCATCCTTGACCTTATTCCACATTAAGTCCTGTGAAAAAAATTTCAAAAAAACTTGGGGTGAGCATAAAAAGCTCAGTAAGGGATACAGAAAGAATGAAAACTGTTAGTTTTTCAAACATCATGTAAACCATATATACTCTATCAAAGTAATACATTCACCTTCATGAAGTAGTAAAAACTCTTCACTGAACAAAGTATCATTACTTACCTTTTTGTAACCAAAGGATTACCATAAAACCCATAAAAAGAACACATAACATATATAAAGGTAACTTGGGACATAAACATACTTAAGTGGAATAACCATACGGTCGACTTCCACACATATCACTTAATGGAATAGCTATACGGCCAATTTCCATACATACTTAATGGAATAGCCATACGGTCGACTTCCATACCCAATGCATTGGAGGTTATAACGTAACCACTCGTCCTGGTATTCACCGCACCACCCGTCATATGGTTTATAATGTAACCACCCGTTAAAATGTCCAAGTACCAAAATAAAATCATAAAACATAAAACCAATATAAAGGAAAGATAACATTTCCACATTTCAATCACAATATATAATAAATATATTGACATAATAGAATACTTTATCAAAACCATTTTCAATACCAAAATACAAAAAAGAGTATATGGTATTTATTTTATTTTAAAAACATTACGGCTTGTTGAAGAAGCCAAAGACCAAATAATACTTGCGGTGGCGGAAAAGGTCATTGTCACCGCATACATTAAAAAAACATTCCTTTTTGTCTTTTAGTAAAACTCTTTGTAGAAAAAGATTCCTTTTGTATAAAAGTAAAAGTCAAAGGTGTTTATACACCGTATAAAAGAAAGTTGTGTATAAAATGAAATATGCCTCAATGAAAGGAGATTGAGACGAAGTCCCTTACCACGGGTCCGACTTGACTCGATCGTTCTTTAACGTCCTGAATAAAAAACGTGAGTTAATTTATACTTGATTAAGAACCTTTTTAAAGTTCATTATTCCTTTTATATCACTTATTTCCATGTTATAAACATTATGTAACCATTTAAGTTAATAATGTTTGTTTTGTCAATACTTGGTTCTTAAGTCGAAAGTGGACTTCTTACAATTACATGTTGTTCGTGTGGTCAAAGGTTCTTTATATCCAGAATGACATTCCTGATTTGGATATCATATATATCATATATATCCAACATATACATGTATTTATAATATTACATAATCATTTAGAGGTAATAAATGAAATGCACCGTTTATGGAGACGGTAAGCCGTACGTACGCATGAACGCTACTTTCATTTCTATTTCGTATTTTATAGAATGGAATAATAATGATATAAAGGTATATTATAATTCCAGTATAATATCATATATAATATCATAGTTCCATCCTTTATATGTCCCACATATGGTATTTAACGAATCAACTCACTTTAAGGGGGCGGTAGTCCGCACTTCCTTAAATGAAGATATCATGTTTACCTATAATGGAAACCACAAAGGTATGACCAAAAAGAAAAATACAGAAGATTAAGGAAAACATAAACATATTATATATCATATATAAATATAGTGACATCTTAATGGCCACCTTTGAAGGTGTTAAAAGAATGTTGAACAATCATCGTTTCGGGAGGCATAAATTCACCATCCACGGAAACAGTATGCTCGTTAACCATTAGATGTAGGTGTGTGTAAGTGTAGCTCGAATCCTTCTTATAACAACATCCTGGTATATTGAGGATACTGGAGTTGTTACAAAAGAAAAGAATAAAAATAGTTTAGGGGGTTGGAGAAGCAAAATAAAACAAATGAACAAGAGAGAATGAATTACCTTTAAAAGTGTAACTCTTTTTGATTTGAGCCTAAAGGATTCCTTTGAAATGATTCTGCCCAAAGGGAATCCTCTAGAATGAGGAGAGGGATGTGGAGAGAGTAAATGGGCAGGGGTTGGCCGAGCCAAAGGCTTGAGGTGTGTGTTTAAGGTGGTAGAGGTGGGGGCCTTTTATAAGAGGAGAGGAGGGGCAATTTTGGAAAGTAAAGAAATATTACTTTATTTGAAAATTTGTTTCGGTTTTAAAAGGTCCCACATTGATATAATTCGTGTATAAGGTGATAAGGGTTTTAAATCCACCCATCCAATAAGTTTTGGACATGTGTAGTTCATATATGTTACATTATCTTTCCATTTTATTTAAATCATCAAATAATGATGTCATCGCTGCATTATTATTATGTCATAAATAATTTAATTTATTTAATGTATAAAATTTATAAAACAAATACTATGATGTAGGAAATATTTTTAGCTTTCCAATGACTATTTATAGTAAAAAATATGACTTGTATAACCCCATGTAAAAATTGTTTTAGTAAAACATTTCATGTTTGTGTCATTTTTTACTTTAACATTAAATAAAAGGTATTTATGTCATTTTCCAACTAAAGTGGCTCCATGGGGTCCCCAAGTTGACCCATGGATTTTCTTGGTCGTCCATGACACAACCAATGAGGGTATGACATGTGTCAAGCTCATCTTATTTTATTAAAGCATTATTTTTACCTTAAACTACACTAATTACCACTAATCGCAATTAAAAACTTAATAAGTTACTATTCACCAAAAAATTATTTTTATCCCATTGAACCAAATTTTACTTCTTAATGACAACCATGTATGTCGGATTTTTGAAATTCAAAACACAAAGATGGAAAAATTTCATTTAAACGGAAAAATTAGTTTTTATAAGTACCACTTAGTGGTTTCACTATTCATCAAAAATTGAAGTTTTTCAGAAAAATCCCAAAAATTCACCATAAGCTATATTTGATATTCCGAATTCAAAAATGAAGTCCATTTTACAAAATTCAAAACATATAATTCAAATTAATTAATTTAATAATTAATTCCCGCTGTCATGACAAATAGCGTGTTTTTGTGAAACAATAAGTATCAAAAGATTGACACTAGTTTAAGTCCGATTTCAAAGTGAAATTAATTCCAACGACCACTATTGGATTTAATGGTAAAAATATTTTCTAATTTCACTTTAAAACCAATTCAAATAATAATCTAATCATATAAATAAATTAGATCAAAAAGAGGTTTTGAATTAAAATACAACATTTACAATATTCATTAAAAAAATGAACTTTATCGGAAAGATACCAAAAATTTACACAAAGTAAATTTTGATGTCCCGATTCTAAAGAAGAGTTATATTTGGTCCAATAGAATTTATAAGATTGATCAAAACTATATTTAATGACCGTTCGCCGTCAAAAGGTGATAAGTGGACCTTTCGTGAAAATTAGGGTATAAATGCCTAAAATTGAATTCTTTCCGTATTTTAAGCCTTTATCTTTTATTGGATAAATATAAAAACATTTAAAAACATATATAATCATATTTTAGTTATTTCTATCCATTCCCGCCAGTACAACGGCTACATGTTAACTACCATTTAAAATAATATTATTATATTACTAGTGTGCAACGTAAGATTTCAATGAAACTCATCGTTGCGTATCGAGTACGCTATCGAATATAGAAACCTATTTTAATTAAAATTAATATTTAATGCGTAAATATTAATTAATATGAAAATTATTTATTCTTTAATTACCTGGGATGTTGCATATGGAACTAAAGAATCGAGGGAAAAAATACATCAATATCTATAAATTAACATTACATAACATGTAAACATTTCACATATTGAACAGGTGAAAGTCAGGAAAGAAATACTAGTTTTGAAAGAAATATAATTCATGAAGTGGAAGAAATTATCTAGGAGTGAAGATGACATGTGTCATGCCATGAAAAATGTGTCACACTCTTTAACATGTAAAGATGACATGGAAGTACTATAGGTCATGAATTTATTACACATGGTGGATGATTTACATTCCATGTATTCATGACATGATGTTTAGAGGTCTAGATGACCCTAAAACGAATAGATTTGATGCATTTTACGGATTCAACATGTTTTTTGACATAGGAACCACTTATCACTACATTTTGAATCGTCCTAAATGCCATTTATTTTTGTATGATACTAATTGGAGTCTATAAATAGAGGTCTAGACCACTAGTGTTAGGGAGATCTAGAAGAAAAAGTTTTGAGTGAGAAGAAGCATTGTGCATGGTCCTCCTCAGTTTCATCTCCATTTTCCTTTATGATTTATTTTATTTTCATCCTTCCCTATATTTATCTACCCACTAGGATGAAGGGGTAAACCCAACATGTTCTATAGTTATGTATCCAAATGAGGAAAGTATTTTTGGATTCATTAATTTATCCTTATTCATGTATTTGGATTGATATAGTTTATTAAAAAAATGCAATCCCTTTCTTTTACTTTTTTCATGACCATTGGTATTTGAATCTTAATGGAACATTATAATTTTTTAAACTAGTTACAAATAATTAAGGCATGACCATTCTCACATTCACGGTTACCAGATAAAAATTCAGATTAAGACAAATTATATTCAGCGAAATCCTAAATTATTAGACCAAGGTAAATATGCGATTATTTCATCAAGGAGGGGATACCATGATCGTTGGATCTCTCCCATCTCAACTATGACACGAAACATGGAATAATCAATTAGTTTTATAAAATAATATTTAACTCGTTCCCTGAAACTAAAAAACCCATGTATTCTATTCAAATATTTTTTCAAACAAAAAAAATATGATTTTATTTTTCCTTTCCATTTTTTAAAATCAATTAAACCCATATTTTATTCACCTATTTATTCAATTTAAATCAATAAAAAAAATTTAGAACCTAAATAAAATAATTTACCATTATTTTGAGATTGACCTCAAACATTTCCAATACTATATTTTAATTAATTATGTATTATAGTTTGAGTATTTATAAATTTTTTATTTTAATTATACCCATTGGGAAATAACAATACCCTTTGGTCTTGTCATGACTCTTCCCAACATGTGATGTTGTCTCAGAAATTAGCCTTGAATATTGTCTATTTCATGTCTTATGTTGCATCCACTTTATCTATTATGACATTATCTTATGATACCATGTTATTTAAGTTATGTTTCCATGTGATTAATCATGTAAATTAAATTTTGTAATTTGATGTTATATATTTGAATCACATGTTAGGATTCCTTGTCATGTTTATATCGTCACTCAGATTTTTATCTCACCCCCTTTTTCTATATATTCCCTTGGTCATCCCCTAAAATTTAGGATCTAAAAGTGATTTTGAAGATTATTTTTTAGAATAATAAAATGTTATTTTATTCTCACATTGATGTATTATGAACATATTTTTACAAACACACTAGGTCACATGATCTTACAGTCATAACTATTAATTTTTTTGTTCAAAATTAAGTAAAAATATGCATAAAAGTCTTGGGTTGTTATAGATGGTATTATAGAAAATTATTAGTAATACATTGAAAAATAGGGTAAGAAAATATTAGTGACAACCCTACGGATAAGTAAAATGATAATTATAATTATAGGAAAATAACCTAGAATCATTGTGAAGTATAAAGCGAGTGATTATTGGGAAATTACATCCCTGTCTGGATACTACAAGTGGAATTGGTTCCATCATAGATGTACCTAGTGGTAATAACTCAAAAATGTGAATTTGTATTGACTCGAGTGTTACATAGTATATGGAAACATAATTTAATTTGAAAAATTATTGAAACTCCTAGAGGGATACGTTTTGGATGAACTCTATAGGAACTATTTTGAAGGAATTGAATAATTTTTAGGTTAGGAAACCCAATACGAATCATTATCATGGATAATGTAGATTGATATGTAGAAACACATAAGTCGAGATATACTTATTATTCATAAGTTATTCCATATAAGTTTACCTTTTTATGTTAAAGTATCATCCTTCTATTTTTTATTACTTTTAATAAATTGTGGGAAAAATGGGAAAGCATGCCAATACCCAATTTGTTAGGAAATGTAATGATTTCCTGAATTATATGCCAAAACTAATGGAAATAAAAGTTAGATATTATTTTATCATTCCAAATGATCTTTCATAAATTTAGATTAACTACAGCATGGATAAATTTTCAAACACTCCAAAAAAGATAAGGATGATATCTCATGAATGTTCAAGTGCTAAAGATAAATATGAAAAGAAGATTAAATTTATTACATGTTAAAATTATAGGAAATTGTTTTGTAAAATTCATTAAAGGAACTATAATATGATGTATTTTTGGAAGAGGGGGCACACAACAGCTAATTTCTAATGAAAAATTCTGCATATGGTTTGCATGATGCAAGGGGATAAATTTCAACATAAGGAACCATTAACGGTTTAATGTCATAAATATAGGGAAATTGGTCATAATCCTAGTCAATACCCTAATACAATGATTAATTAATATGGGTATATGTTTTGAAAATAATATAAGTGAAATGAATGAAGTGTTTAGGTGTTGGAACTCAATAAAAATATTGTTGATGTATTTTTATCTTTATTATTCCAGTTACCAGAATCCACCAAATTCTAAGGATTTTTCTACAATAGTTTTATTTTTCTTTAAAGAATATGTTGAATTGTATTAATGACCTAGAAAGTTGATTAAATGGAAATGTGATATTTTATGGAAAAATAAATGATGGGGGAAATGGTAATATTTGGGTTGATCTTGATGTTGAGATAGTTATTGTAAAATTTAACTATTTGATCTTGGGAAAAGAATGAGTCAGATAGAAAACGTTAGAGGGAAAATTAGGGGCAGATTTTATGAATAATTTTATTTTTTTAAGAAGATATTTTTAATAATTTTATATGATCAAGGTGAATTGAAAATATTATTATAAATTTTATTTATCAGTAGTTTTAGAAAAATGAATTTTACAAGATGAGAGACAACCCTTCGCATCTGGCGTGGATAATGGTCTTAAACCCGCAACCAAAGGGAGACAAGGGTGTAGTGCCCACAATTATCCTACACGATGTATGGGTTAGTATGATATTATTTATACATAAATAAATAAATGTATACATGTTTAGTTGATTTTGGGAAACACGTTTTCAGATCAAATGTTTTTTAATTTTATAGGATTTGGAGGTGATTAATGATATTTTCGGAAATGTATTATTCTTTTGAGAAATTTATAGCCATTAGGTTTATTATAATATATTATTGGGGAAGATATCTATTATGTTTTTGCAGATGTAACTTTAAGGGTATGATATAACCACTAAGGTTAGATCCTTCTTTCCTGTTAATGTTATTGTGGGGTTTTAAGATATAAGGTTACTTATTTATTGAATGATCTATGTTAAAACATTTGTTTTATTATTGAATTTTGGATATTATAATATTAATATTAATTTCGGGTATTATATTACCTTCTTCTAACCATTTAATATTTAATAATGATCGTATGGTTGGCTTGTAATGATTTTATAAATCTTTGACTAGTTAAAAGTTAATTTTAGTGCTTTAGGCATAAAAAATTCATATTGGATATTTATTACATAGAGTAAGTGGTGTAGTAGGAATTTATCAAAGCACAATAAATGTAAAAATATATGTTTATGAAATAAAAATATATCAAGTAAGTATATTTTCTAGTGTTTACTATATTGATATAAAATTAATCCCTCAAATCATGGAAAAGGATCTCGAAATAACCATTTTATCCTATTACAATAATATCTAATTAACTAAAAGTGTTTTAAATTTTCCCAGATTTATGATTTTTTTGGTTTTTAACTTTCTCTTGATCATTCACTTTCTTATGATCAATTATATCTATCACTGTTGATAAATATTTATGTTTTTATTCCATGTATATATTTTCACTCCCCACCACTGTTCGCCTACATGGAAACCTAGTTATGAGATGACCATCACATTTTAATTTCTCGTTTTTAAGAGGATGTTTCAAAAACCTCATTTATGATGTGGGTTTTCCAAAAAGGAATTATCAAATGTATGACCATTGATTTCTGAGATAATATTTTTATTACAAGGAAAAAAGTTATATAATAGGGATATAATGTAACACCCTATGAATTTATAATATGTTCATCTTTAAATAAATTGTATTTCATTGATATCTTTCATTACACCTAAGACTGAATTTAAACAAACCAAGATATTATATTAAAATATTATTATTTAAAAATGACCAATATAACCTAGCAGTTAAACTATCATGTATGAATCTTATTATGTAATTTATGAAACATATATAATGGTCCTACTCAATATAATTTATTTTACATATTCTTAATAAATAAGAACTTAATGTAAATAAAGTTATTTTCTTCTTCAAAAAATATATTTCCACAAATAATATTTTTATTTATTTTATGAGAAAATATTATAATTAAATTTTGGTAATTTTAGAAATTTTAATTTATAAAATAAAAATAATTTTTGTAATCATCATATTGATTTTATCTTATGTGGAAATTTTGGGTTTTTTTGGAAAATATAAAATTTTTAGTGGATATTGAAAAATATTCTAAATCCATTTTTTTATATTTTGGATAAAACCCCACTTTTACTTGTTAATTGGGAACCATTAATAAAAAACCAAAAAAATGTGAAGCCCCACATTAAATATTTCACCAGTAAGCATATATTAGATCCAATAAATCCAAACACATCATAGCTTTTAAAAGGAAAAAAACTCTAAATTCTCAACCAACTAGAAATTTAACTATTGTGAACATCCAAAGATGGATAAACCCTATAAACTCTAAAAAATAAAAAATTAATTCAGAAAAATAATGGAGATAATGTCAAAAAACTACCACCTACTTTGTATGTATCAGAAAACATCACCCAAATCCACAATGTCGACAACAATAAACATAACCTCTAATATTTTTATCATTCCACCATCATATAGATTCATTGATCATTTAGACTTCAATAACCATTAATGATACCCAAAAAGCACATATAAATAATTCTATTATATGTCTCTAATATAATTTTAAGGGTGAGAGTCAGTGACCCTCCGTATCTTGATAGAAAAAATGTTAGAAACTCTAGAAATGAATCTAGGCAAAATAGTGGACCAAAATCCAGGAACAAGAAATAAATTTGGGAGGTGTATCACACCATTTGTTCTCCTATGAGATTCTATGGATAACTCCCTTGATCAAGTCTGTTATACTTCTCCATTATCAAATCATCCTCCCAATGTTTTTATTTATTGTTTCATTATATTTTATCCTTTCTGATCTCACAAAATTCTGCTCTCATATTAGTATTGAGTACTAGGGTTCTCAAAGATCCTCCCTTCTTCCAACCATATAATGTTTCCCTTGAATTTGAGAGGTTGGTGAATAAGGGAACATTTGAGGTTATGAATTACTTGAGTCCCTACTCCATATCTCATAGGGGTACAGCAATCTTCTCAATTGATCTAGTCAACATTTTTTTGGGAAGGTTGTAGTAGTCTTTTTGGTTCTTTGTCTTCTTCTTGGAAGGGAATAAAAAATCCCCAGAACCTATAACATCATTTTCCCTTTATTAATACATAATCTATAAAATCCTTCGAAAATATAATATTCTTTCCATTCCACTATATAGGTATAACCTTAATTCACATATCCTCTATTAATATATGTTTATTTCTAGGCTTTAAACCATTTTTTTTCTGAAAACCGTTATAAGGTGCATGATGTTCCTCAACTGAAAATAATTAAAATAAACCTTAATGTTAAATAATTTTAACAAAATTTATATATATTATATATATAATTATTAATTTAAATTCATTTAATTATCATTATGTTTTATAGAGTTGTTATAAAATCACCTTATTCTTGAAAAATATATTTCTTGAAAACCCTTTCTTTTAACATGTATGGGAGTTTAATTTTAAATTAAATTATTCTAATTATATGAATTGAAATTGATAAAATGGATTCCATATTTGGAATAAATATAATTTATATTATATAATATGTTTATCTCAAATTTTAGTTATATTAAATAATAAAAACAACAAAAAATTGTTACATTGTGAAATAAATTAAAAGGGAAAAATTGAGTAACCTTGGAGTTAAAGAAGATTACATTTCTAAAACTTGTTTTTTTTTGAATGTTAGTGGTTTTAATATGTCCTATATCTCCTAAAATAATTTATTTACCAATTTATTTTTCACATTTCTTGAGGGTGACTTCCCACTATTGAATAGTTTTAGGTATTTACAAGAATGCCAATCACCCTCCCTTATAAAAGGTCACCCACTCTCCTCTCTTGTCCACATATCCAAAATCCCATTTTTTGTGAAATAAATACCCAAATAGAATCCTTAATTCCAAAAAAATAATCATATAATCCTTATTATTATCAAAAATCCAATCTCATAAGCCTTTAGTTATAATCAATTAGAGGTTGTCTAAAAAAATGGTAGTAGTTTTCACTGAGATCCTTATTTTTTATTCTTCTTTTACATAATTAATTATGTTTTAAATATTACAATATAATAACACATGTATATCTAATATACTTATATGTTATTATGTTTATTTCATAATATCAATTCATCTTCTCTTCCATCAAAAGGGAAATAAAACTGTCGTTTTTGTGCACTGTGGACTATTGCCTCACAAACCGATGTAATTATTTTCCATCATCACATATCATGAATATTCATAATATTGTATTTTTATACATTATATTAATTAAATAATAAAAATTATGTAAAATTAAAATATCATTTACTTTCTTTCCTTACAATCCATTGAAAACTGATAAGAAAATTCAGGTGTATGGTGGACTATGCCCTCATGAAGCGATGCGATTAATTATTTTATTATTAAATCACATGTATGGTGTATATAAGTGTATTTAACGGAATTATATAATATTTATGATATTAATAAAATTATATAAATATAAAATAACAATTAAATTCTTTTAATCCTGATCTTCCAAAAATGGAAACGTTATACATGCATATGTACAGCCTATCGCCTCCTTGATTATAACATAGTTCATGTTTCATAACCATAATTCATTATTATTTTTAAAAGTATAATTCATGAATTAAAATAATTATTATGTAATTATTATTATTCTACATATGAATTAAAAATATCCCCTTTGACCATAGTCAACACACCGATGCTCTTTTGAAATAATGATATGGGAATCTTCAAAACACGTGACGTGGTAATAATAGTTTAATTAATTAAATAAAGAATTGAAATAAATGAAACAAATGGATTAATAATACTGGATTATACTTGGAAATATTATCATGAAAAATGAATAATTGATCAAATTTTATTATATCTGAGATAAAAAACATACACAACATGCCTGGAATCAAGGTAAGGGTTTTCATCTCAAAACATCCTTCTTTTAGATGCATGTTTTATTATAAATATAATTTATTGTATATGGTGATTATATTGAACATTCTTGAATCCCTAATACTTCATTTTATTTTAGGTTACAATTTACTTACTTTTTCCATGGGGGTTATGATTCAAAATTTAAAAAATCAGTAATGGTTTATGCATCAATCTCATTTTAATCGGGATTTATTATGCTTGAATTTACATTAAAGGAAATTATTGTATTTTTGTCTAATAAAACCAATTTATATTATTATTGAATTATTAATTATTAAATTTTATTGTAATAGTACCATTTTAGCCGATTAGTTACTTAAAATTAATGACAAAATGTTTTAAATATAATCCCACTGTATTTATCTCTTGGTTGAAAATCCATTTCCTTATAAATCCATGTTTTCAAAAAATATTTTAATGAATTTTTTTAATTTCATATAATTATTTTTAAATTAATTTAGACCCATATTTTACTAATTTTTTTTAATAAAATCATTCTAGAAAACATTTTTCGAACAAGGCCCTTTTTAACTTTTTTGAAAAAAATGTTAAATGGGTATTTTTTAACTTAAATGGATAGTACAAATTTACCTATCATAATTTTATTTTAATTTTCCATTATATGTGTCCAAGGATATTTTAAAATAAAATTACTCCCAAAATATGTTTTTAATTTTAGTTTTTAAAATGTGATTTTAAAAGTGGCAAAGTTAATTTCCTCATGAATATTTTTTTATTCTTTTTAAAAATATTTATATTCATCATTGAAAACAACCTTTAAAGATAGGGATATATTATAATATATATATATATATATATATATATATCTTTCATATATATATATATGGCCTATTATCCTTTCCTTTGATGGGGTAATACATGCCTTATGTTTATATCTCAATCGCCATCTTTAAAAAAAACTCAATTGACTATGATATAAGGAATGATTATGCAACCCATTTTCTTTCCATGGGTAATTTTTATTTTTATTTCTTATGATTTATTACTTATATGGAACACATATGAATTTACATGAAATTAATGTGATGTGTGTGACTTTTATTATATTTTCCTACAATGAATTGGTTAATTTTTCAATCTTATGATATGTTTTGAATGAGATGAAAGAGTGAACCTAATCCATTATGGGACTCTATCTATCATGTGATGTTTTATTGAATGTTTTCCTCAACTTATGTTAAAGTCATGTCTTATTTTTCAGACACATTTTAGATGATGACATATTATTATGATACCATTTTATTCATGTTAAGCTACCATGTTATTACTCATGGCCTTCTAGATTTTTATATCATGTTTTACGTTATAATCAGATGATAGGATTCCGTATCATGTTTATTTTGTTATAGGGTTTTTAGGTCACTTATTTTGTCTCTATTCTGTTGGAAATCCGATGATGTTTAAGATCTCTAAAATATTTAGGATCACATAATTCAGAATAAAATAAAAGGTTTTATTTTAGTCTCACATTAATATATTATGAACCTAGTTTTCAAATACACACTCTCTCATGATCTTTGGGGTTGTAACTAATAGTTTTATAGATCATGTATTAATTTTTGTAAAAGACCTAGATCACTATAGTTGGTATCCGAATGTAGGATTTGTTAACCATTAGAGAATATATGATAAAACATTATTATAACCCTAGGGATAATTATAATGATAATTTTATGTATAGAAAAATATAATAGAATCATGGTGAAGTTTAGAGTGAGTGGTTTTGCAGCCATTACATCCCTGTCTAGGTACTAGAAGTGGAAATGTTTTTGGAAAAGATGTACCAAGGGGTAATGACACTAGAAATGAGTTCCATACTTGGCTTGAACATTACATAGTATATAAAATGGGTCTTACTACTTACATTGGTTGAAAATACCAAGGGATATGTTTTATAAATACACAAAATCATTTCAGACCATTATGAAAGGCGTTAACTATTTTTTAGGTTAGAAAACCTTATAGGAATCATTATTACTGATAGCATATATCAAAACCTAGAATCACATAATTTAGTGCATACTTATACTTTATAAATTATTCCTTCTATGTTTAATAGTTTTACTTTCTCTATTTTAATGTATTCTTATCTTATTGTTTAATTTATTATAGTGAGTAGTGGAAAATAGGAGAAATAATTGAAATAACCAATGTGATTGTAAATTTAATGATTTCCTTAATGATATGCCTAACATAATGGAAAAAAAATGTTATGTATCTTATGTTCATGAAAAATTAGATTTCATAAATTAGGACTAACAACTGGAATGTAGTTGAATTCTAAAACACACCAAAGATGAGTAGCATGATGTCCTGTGGAATTTAAAGTGCAAAAGATGAAAAATAATGGAAGATTAAATTTCATACATATATAAAATGTGGGAATATGAACCAAGAAAAATGACTTGAAGGAATTGGAAGGTGCGTCATTTTTGAAAAATGAGATCACAAAGGAGCTAATTGCTAAAGAAAAATGAAGAGTCTGGTCAAAAAATGAAAAGAAATAATGTTCAACCTAAGGAACCACTAACAATTCAATAATATAAATGTGGGGAATTTAGTCATTTTATGAGTCAATTTCATATTATAAAGATTAATTCCTATGGTCCTATGTTATTACTATCATTTAAGTTTATTTATTGTAGTGTTTATGTGTTAGAACTCAGAAATAATGTGATTGAAGTATTTTTGTGAATAATATTATGGTTACAAGAATCGTGAAAATTCTAAGGATTATTTTGTAGTAGATTTATTTAAGGATTTTAAACAATATTTTTAATGTTACTAATGACATATAATTGTTATTTAATGGTATAGTGATGTTTTGATGGTATGGTGATTCAATGGTACTAATGACCTAGAAATGTGTTTTATAAAAAAACGCATTATTGAGGAAATTATAATCTTTTGGATTTAAATTATGTTGAGGTAATTAAAGTCAGCGAAAAATATTTGATCTTGTGGAAAAGGATAACTTGTATAGAAAACCATAGAGTGTAAAAAAGGGTTATATGATGACTAATGTTATTTTTTATGATGATGTTCTTGAAAATGTTATTAGATAAATGAGAATTGTGAACATGAATATCAATTTTTTTAATCCAAATATTTATAAAAAGGAAAACCATATTCTAAGATTCCACCCATCACATCTAGAAAGGATGAGGGTATTAAACCCACAACTGGAGGGAGATAAGGGTGTAGTGCCAACCGCTGGCTTTTGTGATGTACTCGTTTCTATGAAATTTTCTATACATAAATGAATTAGTGGATAAATATTTTTTTTTTCAAGTTTGGGAAACACATTTTAAGATAAAATATTATTTATTTATTTTTTGAATTTTTAGGGGATTAATGATATTTTAGGAATTGTTTTATTGGTTTGAGATATTTATAACCATTAAGTATAATGTAAAAGATTATTTGAGAAGATATCTATTGGTGTTTTGAGATGTGACATGAAGTGTTTTCAATGACCATTGAATTAAAACCTTTTTTCCATGTTGAGTTTATTGAGGTTACATGGGACATAGGGTTACTTATTTAATAAATTCACAATGTTAAACCATTGGTTTTATTATTTAAACTTAGATATTAATATATTCATATTCATTTTAGAAATTACCTTACCTTTTTTAACAATTTTTATTTTAATAAAGATAGGTGTAATGTCTTGTTACTCATTTATGAATCATATTTTCCATTATAATTTAATTTTAGGGATTCAGGAATGAAAAATTTTATATTGGATATTCATTCCTTTGAGTAATATGTGAAGCTGAAATTGATTGAAACATACTGCAAAAATGAAATTATGTTTATAAAATAAAAATATATCAAGTGAGTATATTTATTTTGATTTTTTATCAGGATATAAATATAACTCTTCAACAGTAGGAAAAATATATTGAAACAAAAAGTTTATCCTATTAAATTCATTTCAGATGAATCAATAGACTTTTAATTCATCACTTATTTATGTTTTTATGGTTATAAAATTTTTCTT
The DNA here is from genome assembly GCA_963277665.1 of Viscum album. Classification (NCBI taxonomy): domain Eukaryota; kingdom Viridiplantae; phylum Streptophyta; class Magnoliopsida; order Santalales; family Viscaceae; genus Viscum; species Viscum album. The sequence continues at coordinate 873,109,470 of OY728119.1, read as the reverse complement.
GATAATTCGATTTATTATGATCAACGATCTCTATCACTCTAGATAATTATTTATTTTTCTTACATGTACACATTTTTGATAACCATGAATTTTATCATAATTGGAAACTTATTTATTTGATGACCTTTATATTTCCCATCCCCTTGTTTTAAGAGGATGTTTGATTAACCCATTTTATAACGTGGTTTTTCAACACAAAAAATTTCAAATGGTCAACACATGGTTTCTGAGAAGAAGTTCCACTTACAAAGGGTAAGTTTATTTAAAAGGGGTATAATGTAAAAACCCATGAAGTTGTAATAAATTTTTCTATAAAAAATTTATTTTCTCATATCTTGTATAACACACAACACTACGTTTAAAATATTCGCAATAAAATATTAATATATTAATATTTAAATAGGAAAAATATAACATACTTTTTTAATTTCTACATATGAATAGTATTAAATAATTTATCAAATATATATAACGATATTACACAATGTTAAATCATTTATAAATTCTTTATAAATAATCACTACACATTAATAAATATATTTTATTCTACAAAAAATAAGTATCCTTCAAAAAATATTTTTTCTTATATTATGAAAAAAATAATATAATTATTTTTTAGAAATCGTAGAAATTTTATTTTATAAAATTAAAATAAATTTAAATCATCATATCAATATTAAATTAAGGGGAAATTCTTTAATTATTCTAAAAATATTTATTTTTCAAAGAATAGTTAAAAGTACATAGTTTTCATAGAACTCGCATTTATGTTTAATAAATTAATTAATTCAAAAGTAAAATTATTATTTAATATGATATTAATTTAACATATGTATTATTTAATAAACATTCATTCAATTAATTTAATTTAAATCATCTTTATATTGTATTTTGATATAAGTATATTTTTAGGTTTAAAAACACTTTTTGATGAAAAATATTTCAAAGTGCATAAAATTTCGTCATTTTATATATTTAAAATAACCTCGAATGAAGATTAATTTAAATTAAATATATATATTATATTTCAATAAATATTCATTTATATTCATTTCATTATGATTATTTTTTATATAGTTATTACTATATCATCCCATGCATGAAAAACGTGTTTATTGAAAAACCATTTTTCATCACATCTACATGTTTAATTTTAAATTAAATTCTACCAATTATGTGAACATAATTTGATAAAATTGATAATATATTTTTAATAATTATAATTTATATTATATAATATGTTACAATAAATTTTTATCTATAAAGAATTGTAAAATCAGTAAAACAAATTTGTTACCGTGGTGGAAAAATTACAAGTGTAAAACAGAACACCATTAGAGGTAAATAGGATAACATATTTAAATCATGTTTTATTTGAATAATATTGGTGCAGATTATAATTTTATCTTGTCTGATTATTTATTTTTCAATTGTGGAGTCACTTGGATTGATAGTGACTTCCCATTATTAAATAGTTTTGGGTATTTATAAGAATTCCACTCTCCCCTTATAAAAGGGTACCCCCTTATCCAATCCTTTATACAATTCAAAAACCCATTGGTTTAGAAAATATATTCTCAAATAACTGACTTACTTCCCTCCCCTCATCCTAGAATCTGGTTTTTTATCATAATTCCAATCTAGGAAGGCTTTTGGTATAATCCTAAAGAGTTAGTCTGAAGAAGATGTGATAGTCTTCACTGAGGTACTTATCTCTTATTTTTAATTTTCCACCTACAATTATGTCTTAAAAATTAGGATATAATAACAATAATATTTCTAATACACTAATACATTATTATTTTTATATAATTATATTCATTAATATTCTCTTCCATCAAATGGAAAACAAAACCAGTCTTCATGTGTATGATAGACCACTGCCCCACGAATCGATGTAATTCATTTTACATCATTACCTATCATGACTATTTCTAATGATTGATTTAATTTTTATATAATATTTTAATTATATATTAATACTTTTTTAATATTATAATATAATATACTTTCTTACCTTATCATTTATTGGAAAATGATATCATTATTTATGTGTATGGTGAACTTCTGCCTTGTGAAGTGATGTGATTAGTTTTTTATTACCTTAAAAAATTGGATGGTTTATGTATGTTTCTTTAAATAAATAATAGTATAAATATGAAATATTTATCATTCCAAGAGGAGATATTATGAAACTCATATTATTTCCCTGGGTAATTCTTATTTTTATTCTTTATTATTGATTCCTTATATAAAATAAATATGCATGAACATAAAATGAATTTGACAGGTGTCCCCAGATTAATATATCCCTTTAATGTATTGGGAAATGTTTTTTATCTCATGATATGTCATGTTTGGGAATAGGGAGTGAACCTAATCTACCACGAGACTCTTTCTTCCATGTGATGTTGTATTTAATTTTCTCCTCAATTAATTTTTTATTCCATGTATTATGTTGTTTTCACATTTATTATGAATCCATTAAATTATGATACCCTGTTATTTACATTATTTTTCCATGGGATTACTCATGTTACTTTAATTTTAGGATATCATGTTATACCTTTGACTCACATGTTAGTCTTTCTTATTGTTTTTATTTCCTAACTGGGATTTTTCACTCACCCCTTTTGATTATGTATTCCCCATGTCATCCCATGTAGTTTAAGAGCTCTAAATAATTTATAAACTCATTGTGGAGAATAAAATAAAATGTTTTATTTTAGTCTCACATTGATGTATTATAAACCCAGCCTTACAAATACACTAGTCCTCATGACCTTTTGGGTTGTCATTAATAATTTTTTTTTAAAAATAATGTATTTATATGTATAAAAAGGTTGGATTTCTAAAGACCCCTATGGAGGTGCTTGATGATAGAGACTAAGATGAAGGGAGAAGGGGCACTCAGCAGAAGAAATAGTGGTCGATGTTGACATATTTGATGGATATAAGATGAACCATAATGAAAACATGTCAAAAATGTATAAAATTTGAAAGGATTATGCATCGGTGGTAGAACTGTGGAAGAACCTGATGTCGCGAACGGTGGTGGTAGGTTGGTTCGATGATGCATAATTTCAAGATGGAGGTGGGAATGTGGTAGGGGTTCAGTGAGCTTGGTGAAGGACACATTCCATGTTTGGTTAAGATTTAGGTGGCCCAAATCTATAGGTCCAGGCCAAGAAGAGGGAGATCATGTAATGAGGCAACCACCAGTAGGGCTATCTAGATTGGGAATGATGAGAGGATATGTGTTTTACCATTAATTCCATGAAACTTTATTTTATTCATAGGGAAATTCTTTCCATTCAATTCTACATGGTTGGGAACTTATGAGAATCAAGTGAATCAACAAGCTATAGAGGGGTTGTTTTGAATGATTTTACATTGGTCATTGGGTCAAGTACTATGACTTATGTCTGTGGTCCTACGATCCATGTAAAAATTGATCCCTCTCAAACAATTGAAAATGAGGGGTTTTCCAAAAAAATAAGGATATAAAGTCCATTAAAATTGAGGAAAAAATATATATTGTGTTTATAAGAAAGTAATGAACAACCTTTCTGATGTTTTGTTTTAACAATTTTTTTATTTGTTAACATCTATTCTTTTTTAGAAAGAATGTTTTTATTATTCAGGAATATGGCTCATATCCATCATAATGAGGATTCCAAAGATTCAGAGTATCGTATTCATCTTCATCAGATTAAGATCATCAGATTAAAAATAATATGAGGTAGAAATGATCGTTGGCTAGAAGTGAGACTTTGTCTTAATCAGTGAAAGAAATAAGTTTTTGATTGAAGATGACATATTGATGCTGAATAGATTTTGAGGAATTTTATTAAGTAAGGAGTTTTAATTTGTTAATACATTATAAAAAAATTCAGACGATGAATTCTAATCATAATATTCTCAAAAATGTTGAAATCATTTATGATAAAAGCATTTGAATAAGTGGTAGAGTGGTTTGACGAATTTAAAAGTTACATTATAGAGATTACATCATAATGGTATATCTATAAATATGATAATTACATCATAATGAGAATTAAATTGTAATTATTATTCAATCAAATTCAATTAGAAGGATACCGAATTTGGATTCATTGAGAATGATACAAAATCCAGATTCACTAAGAAAGACACATAAATTAGATTCAATGAAAAATAAATAGAACCATATTATGGTGATTATTTAGATGAATCAAAAATGAAAATTACAGAAGTTTTAAGAATATTTGGGAGGTAAAACATGAAAATAATTTTCTCATAAATCTAAAATAAATCATAATTTTTTTGAGGAAGTCAAATATTATTTTTTAAATGCAAGAGTTTTTGGAGTTTTTGAAATTTTAGGTAGTGGGGAATGTTTTCAAGTTTCCTTATTTTTCTTTCTGTGTCGCCAATAAATAATTTTTAGGTCATTCATTCAATTATAAATTTCACACTCACAGAAAAGGGGGATCTCTAAATAAATCAAGTGAAATTCATTGTCACCTAGAAATGTCATGGGGAGGATCCAACAATTGAATGTTTTTTAACGTTTTGGGAAAATTGTATTGAGAATATCGATTTGAGTTGATTGGATTTACAATATTGTATTGAGTCGGTCAGACTAAGAAAGATCATATTGAGAATTTGAGTATAGTTTTAGTTTTATCAATTGAGAATGGTTTTATTGTGTTGAGTCCATCTTATTGAGATAATCAGATCTAGACTCATCAAATTGAGAGAATCATATCCAAACTACTTTTATTCAGAGAAATGGATGTAGAGTCATCGGATTGAGAAAATCAGATCAATCTAAAACAGATTGAGAATTATGACTGAGTAATAAGGTATTAGTTTCAACAAATTCATTAGTCTTTTGGTTTGATCAATTTTTTATAAGGAACCATTATAAGATGATGGGGGGTCAATATAATCACTTCTATTGGGAGATAAAATATTTCTAATGAGAGTTTTCAAATTATTTATTCCCTTCTTCATAATAGTGGACTTCTTTAGACCCACATAAGTGGCTACAATAAGGATGTATGTTCTTATAGTGAGGTCGAACCATGTAAATTTTGGGTTCTTAACATGCTTTTCTACTTTTACATGCCTGAGTATTTACTAAAAGTTCCTAAGGAACTTTTAATCCCCCCTTCTGAGTAGTGATTTGATCTTTTTGAAATTAACTTGGTATCTGAGTTAAGGTTACCATATTCAATCCTTGTCATTGATAATATAAATTTTTTAATAGTAGAGGAATTCCAACATTGGATGGGAGAAAATTTATGGATGAAAAAATACGATGATTCTCTCTCTTCTATCTCTTGTCCTCGAATTTGTTGATGTAGCTACTATTTTGTTTTCAATAATTGAGAAATAATCCCAATGACCGTTTTAAAAAAACGAAATAGAAAGGATGTTAATTATATTATCCTGTCCTTATAAAAGAATTATTATTATAAGGTGATGTTTCCTAAAACATTAAAAAGTATGTGGGATAAGCAGGAAAATGTTTTGATGGGAATAAAAATGTTAAGGAGGAAAAGATACAAATTAGGCATAATAATTATGAAGATATCAAAATAAGGGATGGAGAAATAATTTATGTATGATTCACAATAGTAAATGAAATTCTATGAAACATGAGAGGATTTTAATACATATGTGAACAGCCTACAATTGTGAGGAAACTTATGATAAACTTTGCGGATATGTTTTTTTTTAAAATTTATTCTTTAGAAGGTAAGGATGATTTATCACTTGATTAATTGCATAAATTTCTTGTTTATTATGAATTGAGGATGCCCCTAATGTTAAAAAGGAATATGAATGATGAAATATCTTTTTAATCTTTGAGAAATTTGAAAATTTATGATGTTGAAGATGTTGATCCTTGTGACTCCAAAGATAAAATGGATGATGATTTGAATGAATAAATCATATATCATATATTCAAGAACTATTGAATATGAATAGAAAATTGTGGTGGTAATATTACTCTAAAATGTTTTGAGCGTGGTTGAATCGTACACTTTCCAATGAATTTCCCCTAAGATGAATGTTGGATAATATTGAGGTGATTTCGATGAAAACCCTCAAAGGAAGAAGTGGAAAAATAATAGAGAATAACAGTCTTCCAAAAAATACAAGAATAAGTTTACTAGAAACAATATAAGTATATTGAGTAAAATTTTTTTATTAGACACTACTAAAAATATTCTTCTAAAGTTGAATGTTCAAAAAAATTCAGCATCCTAATTGAAAAGCATTGAGAAAACAAAAGAGTCCTTAGAGAGTGAAAAAGGTTGTGAAGAATATTATAGAGAGTATTAGTTTAAAACAAATATTGTCACATGTCTTTAAAAACAACTATCTTAAGAAATAAATCATTGTAATTATCAAATATTGTGGCAAAGAAGCCGATAGAAGAAAATATGCAATCAAGTCGAAGGATAAAAACATTCATGAGATTTTATGTTACATGCATATAATTACTGAATAGAGAAATATTATTGAAGATCATAGTAATAATATGGTAGCTAATGAAAAAGTTGTTAACATGTTTCAATAAAAAAATGTTAAGTTTGAAAGTATCTTGATGAAGATTAATGAAAAATCCAACAAATCTTTAGAAGTAACAACTGAAATTTGTAAAGATGTTGAGAAGGCTCAATACGATAATCAGGTGAAATCTTCATTTACCAAAAATATTTTTTCATCCTATTATTTTTACATATTAGCTTATGGAACAAGTTTTGGTAAATCATGGGTGGAGAAAGGATTTGAAAAACCCATCAATTCTAAAAATTTAGATAACTCTCTCAAAATGAATGATGGTCCACATCCTATGTATGTTAGAACTAAAAAAAGTTACCAACCTCAAAAAAGTTTCAACATAAAAAGATCTTATTTAAATAGAAAATCAAGATTTTATGGTTATTGTTGTTGTTTTTGAATCTATGGGAACATTTATTTTAATTTTTTCCATTACATATCCTTACCTTGAAAAAGGTTTAATAAAATTGAAAGAAATATTGAAATTAGAATGAGAAACATTAGTACCTTATAGAAAGTTGAAAAAGTGAATTTTAAGATGTTAGAATCTTTCCAACTATAAATAAAATTGAATTTAAAGAAGAATATTGTGGAAGATGTGATCAGGTGGGTCATCATTCTAAATAATGTATAACACTCTTTCCCGAAAAACCATCTTAAGATAGAAAATAAAAAATCAGAAAAAAAGAAGTTTGAGGAAAGATATTTTGTTGTTGAGACAACTTTGGAAACATGATAATGGAAAAAATTATGGATACATGATAATGGTTATTCTTCACATGTGAGAGGAAATATAAATTTCATGAAACATGTCTAATGTCATGATGGATGAGCACTTACCATTGATAATGATAGTTACCTAAAAACTAGAGGAATTAGAATGGTTGAGATTGAATACAAAAAGATGAAATCTATGGAAGTTTTATTTTTTGATGGGATAAAACATAACTTACTTTGTTTAATTCAAATTTATAATGATGGAAAAAAGGTGTGTTTAGAAAAGGTTTTTGTATCATAAAAAATGTGAAATATGGAAAAGTTATCCCAAAAGGAGAAAGAACAAGTGGGAATCTATTTCAAATAGGATAATTCAATAACAACAATTACTTGAGTGAGGATGATGAAAAAAATTATGGTACTGGAGGCTTGGTCACCATGGGAAGAAAAAGAAGAAAAAACATTATAAATTTGATGTTGTCCATAATTTTTTAGAATTTAAAAGAAGAGATGAAGATGTTTGAATTACATGTTTGAAAGGAAATATGACTAAAAAAAGTCATAAAAGAGTTGATATTAAATCAAAAAAACCACTTGAGCTAATTCATTCCAATTTATATGGGCTGATGAGGAATCAATAAAAAATTAGATTTATACTTTATCAGTTTTACTGATAATTTTTCTCAGATGGAAACATCATTTTTATGAAGTGTATGTCATAGGCTATTAAAATGATCAAATTTTTCAGAAATGATGTTGAGAAATAAATGGTAGTTTCCATAATGAAGTGGAAAACATTTAATGGCACAGAATTCACAATCAATACTTTTGAAACTTATTTGAGAAATCATGGTATCAAACATCATTATAGTTCTCCGTATACTCCATAAAAATGTAGTAACCAAAGGAAGGAATATATCATTGGTATAAATGTGAATAAGTATGTCATAATAATAAAAAACATTCAAAATTCTATCCAAGATAAGCTATTAGAACTGTTTTACATGTTCAAAATAGATGATTTTTGAGACTCTAAACCAACACGACTCATTATGAAATGTTGTATAAAAAAGAAATTTTATTGAAATAATTAAATGTTTTTAGAATTTAATGTTTTCTCAAAATAAAAAATCTAGATTTGGGAAAGTTTGATGGGAAATCTATTGAAGGAACTTTTATGTGTTATTTTCCAAATAAAAGATGTTACAAATGTTGCAATAGACATTTACAAAATTTTGAGGACTCATATGATGTGAAGGTAAATGAAAATAAGCATTCTTTAAAAAATTTGTTGAGAATGCTGAGGAGGAAAAACATCAGAATTACAAAAATAGTTAAATTAATGAAAATACCCATATCAAGATTCAAAAGAATCAGGTGATGAAGAAATTTCTTCGAGGAATGAAAATTTGAAATTCTATACCTTAAAAAACATGTTCAATCCAAATAAATCATTGGGAATCATAATGGTCCAATTTAGATAAAAGAAAGTTGATATTAGATAATCAGACATCACTTATCTCATAAGTTAAACTAGAATAAGTTTTAGAAGCTATTCAACACAAAGAATAGGTTGATTCGATGAATGGGTCTTTGATCAGATTGAGAAGAATGAAATATGGGATCCTATTTTACAACCATCATATATAAATTTTATCAGAACCAGGTGGTTTTATAGTAACCAATTAAATGAACATGTATAAGTTTTAATAAAAAAAGTAAGGATAGTTTTTAAAGTACATGCACAAGTGGAAGGGGTGAATTTTGATGAAACCTTTCCTGAGTTGAAATATTAGAAAATATTATAATTTTATTCTTTCAGTAGCCACACATCATAATTACAATGTTTATCAGATGGATGTAATGTCAGATTTCATAAATGGTGAGATCCAAGAAGATATGTACATTGAAAATTTTTGTGGGTTTCTACTTTATAAGGATGAAAAAAATGTTTGTAAATTGAGGAAATATTTTTATGGGTTGAAACAAGTTCTACATTATTGGTATTCTAATAATTATAATTCTTTGAAAATATAGAAATTCTATAATGTAAAAGTTGATAGGAACTTATATGTGAACTATGTTGACACTGAAACACTAATTGTAATTATTTAGTGGATGATATAATTTTTTTCTGTAGATAGAGAATATGTTTGTAAAAAATTTTCTCCAGAAATGTAGAATAATTTTGAAATGAAAATTCTTGGAGAATTATCTTTCATCATTGGATTACAAGTTCAAAAAAAGAAAAAAAACATTTTCTAATCTCCTGAAAAGAATTTTCAGGAATTTTTAAAGATTTTTGGGATGAAAGAATCAAAATAAGATTGAAACAATATTTCAATGAGAAAAAATTTGATTAAATAATAATATTGAACAAGTGTGAACCAGAAAGCCTTTTGGATGTAGATAAGAAGTCTTCATTATCTTACAGACTCAAGACATGGTATTTTTTATGTGGTGTCTTTATCATCTTGGTATCAAATTTATTCGAAATAGTCACATATGTTGGTACCAAAAAGGATTATGAGTTATGTTAAAGGAACAACTACAAATGGGTCATTATACAAAATAAATAGTGAGATGAATTTTGATGGTTATCCTGAGGTTGATTCGGATAGATATTACAATGATAGAAAATCAACCTCAAGAGGAACATTTTTCTTAGGTCAATTTTGTGTGTGTTAGCATTGTAAGAAACAAAGTTTAATAAAATTTAGCACAACTGAATCCAAATATGTTACTTCTACTCAGGATTACACTCAAATGTTGTGGATGAATGTTAGATGACAGATTTGTAATTAATGGTTTATAAACCATTGAAGATACTTTGTGATGATCATAGTGAAATTTCCCTTTCTAAAAATTATTTCCAAAATTCAAGATCAAAATACATTGACATAATATTTAACTTTATAAATGATAAATCTTCTATTTGAAATGATATACTGGAACACATTTCAACAAAGTATCAGATTATTGACATCTTTACCAAAGTAATTTTGAAAGAATGGTTTGTGGAATTGAGGCGAAAGCATCATATTAAGGCTCCTCCAATGTCTTGCTAAACCTCATAAGAAAGTTCCCCCAATATTTTTTGGATTATTTTGATAAAGGGGAGACAAAGTAACAACTCTACACTTTGTAAGAATATTTTACATATCTTTATTAAATCAATTTCATGGTGTCGTTCTCAAATTATGCGGAGAGAAAATCAAAAGTGATAGGAAATGAAAAATCAGAGATGAAAACATAAATGTGAGAGGGGGGGGGGGAGGGTTTATCTTTACATAGATAAAAAATTATTCTTGCTACTAAGGGATGTAATTTCTTCCAAATCATTATTTTAACTAGTAGTGTGGTGTTAGGGCACTCTCTTTTGAGAAGGAAATGTTTTGATAAAATTAAAAAAAACATGATTTATTTACAGAATATGAGTTGTAAAATATTCTGAGAGTTATAAAAGATGTTAACAGGGGTTTCAAAAATTCCAAAGGGGGATATTGAAGAACCTTTGGTGTGTGTTTTAACAAATTATTGTATTTTTTTAAAACTAACAATTTTATAAAATGAATGTTTTTATTATTTAAGAATCAGACCCATATTTCTCATATAAAATATTCATCACATTCAAAGTATTGTATTAATCTACATCATATTCAAATCATCTGATCCAAAATAATATAGGGGAAAATAGTTTTTCGATGGAATTATTCCTTTTTCATAATCATATAAAGAAATAATTTTATGACTAACGAATTCATACTATTGTTGAAGTTTTTTTAAATAATATTGTGATGTGATAAGTTAGATACTTTTAATAGATTCTAAACAAATCAATATGATACATTGTTAATCATAATGTTCTCAAAAATCATGAAAAAATTCTTGATAAATGATTTTGAAAAAAATATGGGGTGGTTTGAATAATTTAAATGTCTCAATATGAAATTCTAATGTAATGGGATATCCATCACAATGGGAATTCCATCGTAATAGGAATTTCATCATAATGATAATTCAACCAGATTCACTAAGAAGGATACATAAATCGGATTCCCTGAGAAAGATATAAAATTTGTATTCATAGAGAAGGATATAAATATTGGATTCCCTAATAAAGAAATAGAAATTATATTGATCAGATTACGAAGAACACTAAAAAAAATTCTAATTTTTTTTGAAGAGTTGGGGATATCAAACATTAATTAAAATTTTTCATAAAACTAGGAGAAATCTAAGGAGGTTTGAAGAAGTCATAGTTTATGTTATAATTTGAGAGATTTTTCATTGTTTTTGATATTTGGTGAAGTGTGAATGTTTTCAAGTTTACGTCTTTGGATTTTTGAGTCTCTTATAAATACTTTTCATATCATTTATTTATTCACAACATTCATGCAAGAAGAAAATGTGGATCACTGATGAAATCAAGTGAATGTTATTTCCTTATAGAGATCTCATTAAGACGATCAGATAGTAGAATGTTTGTTTAACAGTTTGAGCAAGTTTATATTGAGAAGATATTATTAAGTCAATCTGACTAATAATATTATATTGAATCAATCATACTGGGAATGATTATATAGAAATTTTGAGCAGTGTTTTAGTTTTGTAGGTTTAGAATGTGTTCATTGTATTGAATCCATCATACTTAGAGAACCAGATCCATACTCATCATATTGAGATAATTATATCCAGAAATATTATATTGAGTGAATCAGATCCAGATTCAATAGATTGAGAATATTAGTTCTATCCAAATCTGACTAAGTTTTTAGACTGAGTAATTGGGGAGTAGTTTAAAAAAAGTATTTATTCTTTTTTTGGCGTAATTTTTTATAAGAAAATATTGTAAACTAATGGGAGTCATAAAATTCATTCCTATTAGAAAATTAAAGGTTTCTAATGGGAGTTGTAACAAGTTGTATTTGTTTACTCATACAAGTTTATTTCTATATACCCATGGGAGTGGCTATGGAAATGATGTAGGTTCTGAAACTATGGTGAAACCTTATAAATCTTATGTTTTTTACTTTTATTCCTACTTTTTCATGCATGCGTATTTAGTAAAATTAGGTAAGGAAATAAATATTAACAGGTAGCAGGGGATAAGTTTTAAAATGTTTTGAAACATATAAAATGTACACAACTGATTCAACCCCCCTACTAGGTTCTGATTCCATCCTTTAGAACATCAATAATAATACAATTCCCCATAATGGAAATTGAAACCAGAACAATCTATAAAAATGATATTGTAACATAAACCTTTAAGCTTATGTCTTGAATTTCGTCACTCATGGTCTTAACCGCCTATATAATAAATTTATATCAATTTTAAATTTAATTTAGTACTATATTTAATCTTATCTTATCAAATATGGTTAAATTATAATTTTTAATAACTCCATTATTAATAATTCTTCCTTAAAATAATTACTTTGGGTACTTACTATGTCATTATTCAATCATGTTTCAATTGAGATTTTTTCATATAGATTCCATGGTCATGGATTCCTAATCTTAATAGTGTTAATAATTTCATATATATCACAATTTTCTATTATATACACCCTTAATACCATCTAAGAAAGAATGTGATAGTAAACTGAAATACACCATTCACATAGACGATAGTTAGTATGTATGCATGAATGTTGCGTTTTTATATTATAATAGAAAAATAAAAATAAAAATAATATTTTATAATGATAAAATAATAATAATATCTTATATAGAAAATATATTCATTAAATATATCCTTATGACTATCCATGTAAAAATAAAAATAAAAATGAATCACATCTCTTTGTGGAGATAGTTGTTCATACATATAAATGAGTGTTCCTATCATCCTCAAATGGTTTGAAGGGTCAGAAGGCATATTATATTTTATCTCTACATAATGATAACAATTTCATAAAAATTATACATAATCCTTACATACATTTATATAACCATCCGTTAGAGGCCATTTTGAAAAATAAATTACATCGTTTCATGGAGGTGGTAGTCTGTACGTATGTACAGTGTTGTTTTTATTTTACATTAGGATAGATAATAAATATATAATGGATCTAATATTTGTATAATAATATTTTAGTATGTAATTTTTTTGTATGTTTCTATTTAATATGGCCATTGAATATTTAGTGAAGGTAGAAGAAGAAATAAACATAAAATGATTCATTGAAGATGATAACCTCATATTTTAGAAACTTCTAATTAGTTATAGATATTAATTTTAAAATAAACCCATAAAATACGAGGAATTTTTTTTAGAAAAAGGTTTTTTTTTTCAATTTTAAATTTAACAGACACAAATTCAGTGTATAAAAATAATAATAATTAGATGAATGTAATTTTATTTCAATTAATAAACTGTAAACACATTTCATTAAAATCAATCATCAATATATATTGTTAAAAATTATAGTAATACATTTTTCTATTAAAAACAGTTTTGCGGAAATGCCCCCATTTTTTTAATTTCAAATATTTTTTCATTATTTATTTAAAATTACTATCTTATTTATAAAATATTATTAATTCCTTAATGTTATATTTCATCAAAATAAAATTTTATAAGTTAACAACATAAATAATTTATAGAAAAATAAAATAGCTTGAATAATATATACTTTATCATTACATGATTTTAGTTTTAACATTTCAAATTTTGACCTCATTTTTCTTAGTAATGTTCAATAAATTTATATTAAGGAAATATATTATTTCATATATTTATTAATTTTATTTTCCATAATCATACTCTATAATCTAATGGATATTTGTATATAATATAATATTTCAACATTTCTTTGTTTAAGTTCAATATTATGTTTAATGTAATAAATCAAAAACCTAAAGATTATTTCAAATAAAAAATATATTATAAAATAATAGTTTGTTACATTCTAACACCATAATATCAACTTTACCATCACAATTATGTATTATTAATAAAAAAAATGTTGATACATCTACCTCATTACATATCCCAGTTCCCACATAGCTCTTTTAAATTTTATGATCCTTCTAGAGAACATTAACTAAGTGTGTTGTGTTGTTCTATAAGACATTATTTATATGATCAAATATTTAAACTAGTTGATCCAAATAAAAGTAATCATGATCCAATGGTATGACCCCTAAATTCAGTTCACGTGAAGGATCATTTATGTATACCTTAAAATATATAAATTGAACATATCATGAACTAGATATAGGTTTGGAGGAATATATTTTTGATAAGAAACCATCCTGACATGAATAAGAATCATACAGTGTCCAAGGTATCTACAGATCAGCATCCCATTCTATCTAAATCTCAAAACATTTATCAAATTATATATTTATAGGAATACCTTATCCCCATCATCAAACTCTATATTTAACTTATGGTATTCAGTATAATAATTTTTCAACACTGAGGTAACCTGATATGCTACTGAATTGAATTATCCTTTTCTAACATTTCCACAGTTATTTTAGTTCTTAATAGCATTATTTATCCCAATTCATTCCACAATGTTGGATTTATACATTTATTTCTATAGAGGGATTCATATGAATCCATTTTAGTTATTTAGTGAATGCTATTATTGTATGAATATTCAACTAGTGGAAGGTGTTGATCAAAAACTCTTTTGAAACCCATAAAGAAATATTTTGATATATATTAAAGTCTTTGAATACATCTCTCATAATTTCTATATATAATAGTATGATAGAAAATACTAAATATAATATATATATCAATAATGTCATGGTAAAACATTGAACCTAATCAAATATAATTAAAAATGGAACCACATGCAATCTTACCCCTTCCTTAAAATATAACCTAGAAAGATAATCGAGTAAGAAATTTCCTATGGTGGTAAAAAAATTCACAAACTTTGTTATACGATAAACTAAAACCCAAATAGAATTCAAAAAATTAGTTGTCTTGGGGAGTCCTATAAAGAAATCCAGGGTGATATTTTCCCATATTCCTTTAGTAATAGTTAGTGGTTTCATTATCCCCTTAGAATCTTATTGTTATGCCTAACCTATTAGAACACCCTGAATGGAGAAAAATACTAAAAAATATCTTGTTTCATGTTATCCAATGTGAATTTATTTGTGATATATCTATACTATTTTATACCTTTTGAATAAACAAATTATGATGATCTTTGTGATTCATCCAATATCACCTTATTCATTTCTAGTATATGGGGGAACACAAATTCGAGTTCTGAATATAATCATTCAATCATTATCAAATATGAACTCCAGAATGTTTTTGTACTTTATTTTATATCTCTTTATCTTCCTTTTGTGCCTCCTTAATGTTCACATATATGGATTGTTGAGATTTCATTTGGGAAAGAAAATATTTCTTCCCTTCCCTTATGATTTCTTGGACAATCCATTGAAATTTCAATATTATTGAATCTTCTAGACTATGTGTCAAAAATAAAATGTAATAATGACTCAAACACATATTAGTAACCATCTTCTTTTCCTTATTAGGGTCGTAATATATCGAGGATCCATTATCATTAATTATATCTGACCATATCTTTTAGTTCATATTCAACTCCTTCTATGTGGATATAGGCTATAATAATTTATGATATGTATATATATCACACCTTCCAGCACAAAGTTAATGAATCTACATATTCAAAGAAATTTTTTCCTCTACTGATGCCAAATCATGTGTTTGTTAATTTTTATTATTAACATTAATTTGTTAAGAAGAAAAATATTCTTCCATTTTATCCGATATTACAACACAAGAAAATACATTCATTAATGTATCACTATATATGAAAGAAATTTCTCCATCATAATGTTATGTTAGTAAAATTACAATGAAAAATCATATTTTTAAATCCTTTAAATTTTCTTCTTATTAAACTATCTAAAGGAACCTATGTCCCTTTAAAGTCCAATTTTTTGTGGATTGGATAACCATGATAAACTAACCATGGAAATTTTTTAATATACATCCCAATAGAAAACATTTTAATGTTAGTAAAAATGGTTTGTTAGGGCCATTGTTTAATAAACTCTGTTATTAAATGATCAAAAATGTAACTTTATTTTTTGTTACATAACATTAGACTGATAATTTTGGAATATAGTATTCACACCTATGAAGCTCATAGTTCAACTTATCCTTCTGAAAGTTATTCTATATAATCCTCAAAGAATACCCATTCTCTTTCTTACACATAGAATACATAAGAAAATAAAATACAAAAAACATAACAAAATCATGGTATTATATAATGAATTTATTAATTATATATATGAAGAAAAAAGGGGAATTAATAAGTCAAAGTGGTATTAAAATAAATTCATAATGCTCATACCAAGTACAAAAATGTAAATTTTGGGTATATCCTATTTTTTTCACCCATAATTGATTGTGAGTAGAGTAATGATCAGTATTAGAGAAGTATTGATCTCCTTATATATGATCAAATCAGTCATAAATTTGGGGGTAGAGGGTACATTTTATTTATAATGGCCATGTTAATATCATGATAATCAATGTAAAGTCATATTGTCCCGTATCTATTCTTAAAAAAAGAACAAGTGCACCCGATAGCGAAGAACTAGGGTGTATGAATCCATTATCTAGACTCTTATTTAGATTCTTATTCAGTTACACCAATTTAATCAAGTACATTTTATTAAGAGTCTTTAAAACAGATATAATAATAGGTATTGATAACATAACATAATGATTTAGAGAAAGACAAAAAAAATATTCTATAAATAAATCAATATTTTCTAAAACAATATTCATATTAATAATGTTGAGTTTCTCCCCAAAAATTTGAGACAAATACTGTTCCTCAACGGGTAATGTGATCTATGTAATGGAATTAATTTACATCAGTGTTTCATATTCATCATTGTATCAAAATAATTTTATCGATTGTTTTGAGATATCAATGCTAACTTACCTTTCAGAGAAATTGATACAAGCAATTTTTCTATGAAATCTAATCTATTCTAAAAATTAGATTAAATTCAACTATATAAAAAATAAAGATATTTTGATGAATAAAATTCTATAAAATATATATCATAGTGGAGTTATAAATTTTATATGTAATCATTATAAAATTTTTATTTTCACCAATTATTAAATCTTTAACCATTCTGGTGGTGATGTTATACCAATAAAAAATAATTTTGATATAAAATATTGGTTATAACTAAAATATAATGCAAAATTTTAACTTCTAAAGTAGGTGATAAGTTTTTTTTTCCTTATATCATTATCTTGAACCACTTTAGTTTTAATAGTAATAGACATCACTTTAACCTTTTTCTTATGGGCTTGTAGAGGCCACCATTTTCATTTGCTATTAGATTAGGGATTTATTTTCATAATTACAAATATACCACACTCCTTTAATACCATCAATGAAAATTGAATAACTTATTTATATGAACCAAATCCTTTTATGGATAATTCTTATTGAATACATGGTTTTTTTCCATTAATCTATCAACCAATTTTTTTTACACATGGTCGACAATAAAACTATATGAATTCCATGAAAATGATTGAATGTATTATTTTTTAGGTACATATAGATTCATTTTCCTTAATCTTAATAATTATAAAGTCTCTCTCTATCACATAATAAGAGTTTTAGAAAAATACTTATTAAGCAACAAACTCTTAAAATACTCTTATACCAAGGATTAAATTTCTTCCTCAGGTCTTGTATTCATTATGAGATTCTACTATTGACCAACTTTACCTTCCAAATGAAAAACTTCCAAAACAAATGTCTCATGGTCTCATCACTAGAGTATGGAAAAAAATTTCATCAAATTGGTTGATTTTTTAGCATCTGGGGGATTAGAAGACCCATAAAATGAGGGTGAATGTTTTCATATAAAATTTTAAATGAAATGTTTCTCCCTCATTAGTGTATTTGTAATATCATCATGTTTCAATGTTTTCTCTCATATATTCAGAGAGTTGAGTAAGAATAGTGACCAGATATTTTTTCTAAACTCTAAATCCATTTGGTTGTTCATAATTATTTTCATTTTATTCCCCATAAAATTCTTCTATAAAGTAATTAATTTTTCTTACAATCACTAAATAGCTGAAAAAAGATGGAATAGGTATTGAGAAACAATAATTAGAGTAATTAGTCATAAGAAACACATTCCTAATACTTTATAAGTTATGAAACATTCATACCAACCTATGAAACTTAATGTTCATCATATATCACTTTTGGTTCATTATAGGATGTCATAAGTTCCATTCTTATAAACTAATCTCCAAAAATTAGTAAACCTATAAAGTCCTATCTCAGTAGAAATTACATTGTTTCCTTGAGCTGGGCCACCACAAGACATCAGGTGTGCCTCCCCATATACTAGAGTCTTCTAACTAGAAGCATGGGTCGACAGAGATACATTGGTGAGACTATACCTTCATTTTAGAGTAATAACAAAATATAAATAACAATAATTAGTATAATAATCCACATAAATGATAAATGGATAGAAAACAAAAAATAAAACAAGTAACCAAGTAACACATGCTATAACAATATAATAGAAATACTACATTTCAGGAATACATACAAAAAAGACTCTAATACCCAAATTATTGAAGATCATGAACATGGTCCCAAGTCCAAACCTAGTCCTAACATCCCATGATCCAAACCATATAACCATTCATGAACAAAACTCTATATCCCTTTCCAAAACCTGTTACAGAAAAAAGTAGCATCTACTTGGGTACTCAAGTTCCATTGTCACGAACCAACCTAGGTCAACCCTGAACTGGTCACCCGAGCCGATCCGCGACATGACCCGAAGGGTGTTCCCGATCCCCATGGGCTGGTAACTAGTGTCGGGCATCAAAAGTAAATAGGTGGGAATGATTTGGCCCAAAAGAAAACCAGAATCAGAAAAAGAATAGAAACTAAACAAAACAGACAAAAAAAAAAGAAACAAAAACTACACAACCAACGTACCTTCACGTGACCCCACGAGTCACCACCCAATAGAAAACCAACCTCGCTCCAACCCTGAGCGACTAAACCATGAAAAACCTGTACACAAAGGAACCTGCAACTGAAATGGTAAAATATATGCGTGAGCAAAAAAATTACTCAGTAGGTGAGCCCAACAACAAATCCCAAAGCACTGCTAGTAAATAAAGAATCTACAAATTCCAGGTTTGAACTACAAAGTATAAAAGAATGATTTCATGAATATTTTACTTGATATGAAAATATGAATCATTGCTCTTATTTATTTCCAAAAGTTGGACTTCTTTTCATTAGTTCCAAACTCATTCTAAAAGGGGAAGAAGTGTTACATATTCAAATTTTACACAAAGAGAACAAAGCATTTTCATTTGAAAACCATTTTAACAAAGTAGGATTGTATAAGCTATAAAGGAAAACAGAGAGTAAACAAGAAAGGGAAAAAAAGAAACCATGGGAGATCCTAAACATCCCTAGAAAACCCCTGGACGTACTTGGGTTTATACTACCTACCGGCATGGTACTCCATAGTCAATAACCAACTGGCCGCCCTAATAGCCAACTAGTGGCACACCCCACAAGGCCTTACCTACCAAGGGGGGACCAACCCGTCTAATCGGGGTTATACAGCAATCATCACTCGTTTCTCTAAAAGACGCCCAAGAAACCACGATGGTTTTAATAATACTGTGTAAGTGGGAGGCACTCGCACGCGTGACTAACCTCACCGCACTTGCCAACCCCTTACATGGACACCGCTACACGACAACCCTCAAAGGGAAGTCCCCATGTAGAGATGCCTCATAAGTATATATATATATATATATATACATAATCACTTCACATTCCATAAAGTGCCAACCGGGCCTCAGAAACCATTTAATACCAAAATATTTCCAACAGACACAACACACACCATCACGTTGAAAACAAGTACACATTTAGAACCTCATTTAAGAAACTCAAAACAGCATTTTAGAACTGAAACACATTGGTGTCACAAGTAAAACCATTTTCCAATATCCTAATGCATTCCACTTTTATGAAGAGCCAAACGGGCCTTTAATCATTTTTTTGAAGGAATGTTGTTTCACAAATGAAATCCAATATTTTATTCCCACATCAAAGGAAAACATTTTTCAACAACAAAATATCCATACTTGAAGTTTCCAAAAACAAGTTTAAAGGCCAAACGAGCATTTTCTCTATTCAAGGTCTTAAGAGATCACCATTTTCCATAAACAATACAGCTGACATTTTACACACACCAAAACCATTTTTAATCACACTTCAAAAAGTCTTGCACACTTCAAAAAGAACTCATTTATCCATATCACAAGAAAACCACTCAATTAAGTCCAAGAAAAATGCTTTCGGTGCAATGCAAGAATTAAACAGATTTCATTTTCAGTAGGTCACCGCACTAAGCATAACTATTTAATACTAATTTAAATTTACTAAAATTCAATAAAAAGACAAGGAATAAATAAATTCTAAAGTAAAAGGCAATTGTAATGGGATTCAACCTACCTCGATTCGCAACCTGAACTCGACGATGCAAAACACCTCGCGCATGTGCGTACGTGCACAAAAGGTGAAGACCTCAACGTTGTGGAATTATTCCACCAATGTGCTGCAACAACACCAGACAACCAAAACGGCCAAACACGATATAAAAATAACACAAATAATAAAAAAAGGACACAAAACTTACCTCGGCGCAGAAATGTACTCGACCCACGGGGTCGCGCGCCAGTTAAAAGAGGCGGCTCACACTTGCAGGGAGACCATCGGGGGTCGTGCACTAATTACCCGGTGCGTCACTATCTGGCGCAAGGCGGGGTGGCTAGCCGGGCCGCGGAAAGCTGATATGCCGCCAGACGAAGGTGCATCGGAGCCGACCGGAGCACCGGAAAGGGTCGGGGGACGTCGACAGGGTGGTACTAGAGCACAGCGGGGCACCGGCAGGGCGATACCGGAGCATAGCGGGGCACCGAAAGGGATGGGGAACACTGATGGGGTGGCCGGAGGCCACTGGCCGGAGCGGGGGTTCACCAGAGAATGCGGCCAGCGGGTAGCGGGGTCTCTCGAGGTGCAGTTAGTGGCAGCGGGATCGTCGGAGGTGCGGCCGGAGGGCAGTGGGGTCGCCAGAGGTCGGGAGGCCAGAGTAGGGCCGGAGGGAGCCGGGTGCAGGCTGTTGGTGCTGGAGGTCGAGAGTGACGGCAGCCGGGAGTCACGCGGAGGCTGAGGAGCTCGAGTGGAGGTCGAGCTGGGTGTCGGGGCGGAGCAGGGTGCGGCGGAGCTGGGGGGTTCGCGCGCGGGAGCGGCGGAGGGCGCCAGGGCGGAGCGGGGTGCGGCAGTGCCGGGGGGTGTTAGTGTGGGCAACCGTGGGTCGGGGCTGGGCGACGGGGAAGGGAAGCAGGAGGGGGGGGGGGGGGGGCGTGCGGCTCAAGAGGGAAAGAGAGGGGGGGGGGCTTGACGCTAGGGTTAGGGTTGGTTTTTTTGTTCATTTCATAATATTAATAATATTACATTAATAATAATCACATTAATAATAATAATAATAGAAATATTATAGTAGTAATAACAATAATAACAATAATAATAATAATAATAATACCAATAATAATAATAATAATAATAATTCAAATAAAAATTATAATAATAATGATAATAAAAATATAAATAGCAATAATAATAAAAGTTATAATACTAATAATAAAATAATGATAATAAAAATAAAAATAAAACAAATAATAATAATAATAATAATATTGAGCAATTGCATGACACCTGGGTGAATTGCGAGGCTACCGCCAGTAGTGCTGTGGCCGCGCGCGGTTCCGAAACCAACAAAAAATATTAAACGTCAACAATTTTAAAACAGGACTCAACCCAAACCTTGGTGCGAGAACCCGAAACTAAGATATAATAAATTGAAAATTAATTCAAAAAGTCGGTATGCGACAATTCTCCCCACCACAGACACTTTCTGCCCCCAGAAAGTCGCCCGGCCGAAAAAATAGACAAAACAAGAGTCCATGCTCGACTGAGACCAAAAGAAACCACAATATGATAGAATAGGAGAACACGAGAGGGTTATCCCCACCATAATAGATCAACTAATGTGGAAATTTTAACACTCAAACATACCACCCCGGAAAGGGGAGGTCGACGCGGGAACTCCCAACTAACCCAAACTAACATTTATAACACGAGCGAAACAACACCACCGCCAAAACTAGGAACTCTCAACATAGACCAAAATCCGAAAACACTAGAGAGAAACCTCTGAGAAGAACTTAACCCATGAAGTAAACTCGAGAATTACCACAAATGTTAATCCTTCCATAGGAACTTAAATCTCCAAACGAACACAGTCGGACTGAGACTAACCCATACAAGGTTCAGACACACTTTTAATAAAAACGCACGATCCAAAAACCACAATCAGACAAATGAGACTGTTTAGATGACAAACGAAAACATTAATCCCAACCTCACGAAGACACAATGAACCTACAACAACGCCAACATTTTAACAGTGGAAGGATGAGAATGGAAGGACTTTAAATGTTCTGTTTCCAACACGGAACACGAAAGCCGAACTGAGGCGTCACACCCCCGTGAACTCTTGACTGTGTGCGAGCTTCACCCCGAGACCTTTGGCTGGGGATCTGATGGCTGAAGCATCTCCTGCCTCACAGTCAGGCACCAGAACCTTTTGGTCACAACGTCTCCCTCAGGCGACGCTTCCTACAAACCTTCTCTAGGTAACCCAAACACCAACAATGATGGAATGTCTTCAGAGGGGTGTGACATGATGGCTTTACATGCCCTAAACGTCCACACTGACGGCAGACCATTAGAAGGTTTAACGAAAAGAAATCCAGAGTCACCACAGAGGACTCTTTAGAACAGATCCATCTGACGCACTCCGCTCGTCAGATGGGAGACCTTCACGAGAAACTGGATACGGTGGATTTCCGATCGTCTATACTCTAGAGACTAACCCGGCTAAGAACACCTCATGCATCAACTTCTCAAAATGATGGCCCCAAAAAGGGAGGACCCGCACTTTGATCTCTGGAAAAATACCCCTGATGAAAGGAGGAGTCCTCATCAAATCCTACAACGCTACCTCCAGAGAAAAGGACACAAGCTCCTTGGAATGGTCAACATATGCTCTCACCATCTGCTGGCCATGTTGAACACGCATGAGCTCTTCCACTTTCTTCGTCTTCCCCTCTTCAAGTATAAACCTTCAGAAGAAGATGAATTTAAATAAAACCCACGTCATCCCAGCTTGCAGTAATGGCAGGGCGAACAACTATCACTCATCCAAAGTTGAACCCTCGAACAAACTCAAAACAACACGCACTCAAACAACGTTGGGAGTTCCCAATACCCTAAAGATGCGCTCGACCTCTTCAAGTCACTCTACTGTGTCTATTACACTCAAATCACTAAGAAGGGAAAATAATGTCCGAGAAGGACAAAAAACTGGGCATGACTCATCAAAACTCTGGGGACCTTTGTGGGTAGCATTTTTGAACAACATATACAACACTAAGCCAAAACCGATATCAAGTCAAAGCAATATCATTGAAAGCGCTTTCATCCAAAAAACAGCCAGATCAATAGAAACCAAACAACAACAAACACAACCCAAAATTCCCTGTCCAAAAATCTTATTCCATTTTAGATTCCAAAACCACCCTTTTTTTTCAAAATCGCTTTGTTTCAAGATGACTTTCCAAATACCAACTCCAATTTTCAAACCAAAGTCACTTTCCAAAACCATTTTCCTATTTAGAAGCCATATTAGAAAACAAGGTCAAGCCTTTAGTTTCAAACACACCCAGGTAATTCCATGAACTGTTTCACATGTCTTCATCCACTTTCATTCATACGCACCAACACATAGTTTACACGCATCCTCTCACATGTGAAAATTTTCATAAGTAGTACCTAAGGTTTCACCCCAAACCATTATCGACCAACTGCACAACAAACACCAGCTTTCCAAACCAAAGGCTTTTAGTTTTAAAACTCATTTCATAAATTTAAAGTCATTTAAAAGAAATCATTCTCATTTCAAAAACTATTTTTTTTCAAAAGTGTACTTACACCCACAAGAACCAAGACAACACACAACTTGCATCAATTCACCGAAGAGAGGGACTAGCGGTCACACTCGACATGGTAGTGGGCCATGCCCCAAGTAAGCGTCA
Source organism: Viscum album (assembly GCA_963277665.1). Taxonomy (NCBI): domain Eukaryota; kingdom Viridiplantae; phylum Streptophyta; class Magnoliopsida; order Santalales; family Viscaceae; genus Viscum; species Viscum album. The sequence continues at coordinate 873,084,926 of OY728119.1, read as the reverse complement.
ACAACTAGGAGGGATTAAAACCATGTACTCGGACTCCACATGGGTCACTACTCCATGTGAGATCACAATGTAACATCGGTCTACCTCTGTTGTCATCCCTCAATCCAAAACAAACCAGAACGAAACAAAGACTCAATTCCCAAACAATCCCTGGAGACTCGAGGTGTAGAACGGGCGAGGGTTCATGACGTCCTTCCCGTAACTACCTCTCGAGTCCCGAAAATCCTAATCTCCATCTACCAGAAAACCCAAAAAACAAGGGCCTGCTCTGATACCATTTTGTCACAAACCAACCCAGGTCAACCCTGAACCGGTCACCCGAGCTGATCCGCGACATGAACCCAAGGGTGTTCCTGATCCCCACGGGCTGGAAACTAGTGTCGGGCATCAAAAGTAAACAGGTGGGAATGATTTATCCCAAAAGAAAACTAAAATCAGTAAAAGAATTGAAAATAAACAAAATATACAAAAAAACAGAATCAAAAACTACACAACCAATGTACCTCCACGTGACCCCATGGGTCACTGCCCAACTGAAAACCAACCTCGCTCTAACACTGAGCGACTAAACCAAGAAAAACCTGTACAAAAAGGAACCTACAACTGAAATGGTAAAATATAGGCATGATCATAAAAACTACTCAGTAGGTGTGCCCAACAACAAATCCAAAATCACTTCTAGTAAATAAAGAATCTATAAATTCCATGTTTGAACTACAATGTATAAAAGTATGCTTTCCTGAATATTTTACTTGATATCAAAACACGAATCATTGCCCTTATTTATTTCCAAAATTTGGACTTCTTTTCATTAGTGCCAAACTCATTCTAAAATGGGAAGAAGTGTTACATCTTCAAATTTTACACAACGAGAACAAAGCATTTTCATTTGAAAACCATTTTCACAAAGTAGGATAGTATAAGCTGTAAAGGAAAACAGAGAGTAAACATGAAAGGGGAAACAAGCAACCATGGGTGATCCTAAACATCCCTAGAAAACCCCTAGACGTACTCGGGTTCAGACTACCTACCGGCATGGTACTCCATAATCAATAACCAAATGGCCTCCCTAACAGCCCACCAGTGGCATGCCCCACAAGGCCTTACCTACCAAGGGGGGACCAACCCGTCTAATCGGGGTTAGCCAGAAACCGTCACTCGATTCCCTAAAAGACGCCCAGGAACCCATGGTGGTTTTAATAATTTTGTGTAAGTGGGAGGCCCTCGCACGCGTGACTCACCTCACCACACTTGACAACCCCTTACACGGACACCGCTACATGACAACCCTCAAAGGGAAGTCCCCCTATAGAGATGCCTCATAAGTATGTATATATATATATATAATGAATTCACATTCCATAAAGTGCCAACCAGGCCTCAGAAACCATTTAATACCAAAACATTTCCAACAAACGCAACACACGCCATCACATTGAAAACCAGTACACATTTAGAACCTCATTTAAGAAACTCAAAACAAAATTTTATAACTGAAACACATTGGTGTCACAAGTAAAACCATTTTCCAATATCCTAATGCATTCCACTTTTATCAAGAGCCAAACGGGCCTTTAATCATTTTTTTGAAGGAACACTGTTTCTCAAATGAATTCCAAAATTTTATTCACGCATCAAAGGAAAACATTTTTCAACAACCAAAGATCCACACTTGAAGTTTCCAAAAACAAGTTTAAAGGACAAACGAGCATTTTATCTATTTAAGGTCTTTAGAGAACACAATTTTCCATAAACAATACACCTACCATTTTACACACACCAAAACCATTTCCAATCACACTTCAACATGTCTTTCACACTTCAAAAAGAACTCATTTAGCCATATCACAAGAAACCCACTAAATTAAGTCCAAGAAAAATGCTTCCAGTGCAATGCAATAATTAAACAGATTTCATTTTCAGCAGGTCACCGAACTAAGAATAACTATTTAATACTACTTTAAATTTACTGAAATTCAATAAAAATACAAGGAATAAATACATTCTAAAGTTAAAGGCAAGTGCAGTGAGAGACAACCTACCTCGATTCGCAACCCGAACTCGACGACGTAAAACACCTCGTGTAGGCGCGTACGCGCACATAAGCTAAAGACCTTAGCGTTGAGGAATTATTCCGCCAACACGCTGCAACAACACCACACAACCAAAACAGCCAAACACGATATAAAAATAACACAAATAATAATAAAAAACGACACAAAACTTACCTTGGCGCTGAAATACGCTCGACCCACGAGGTCGTGCGCTAGTTAAAAGATGTGGCTAACTCTTGCAGGGAGACCATTAGGGTCACACACTTATTACCGGGTGCGCTGCTGGCTAGTGCAAGGCGGAGGCGGCTATCCGGGCCGTGGAAATCTGGTATGCGACTGGAAGAAGGTGCAGAGGAGATGACCGGAGAGCCGGAAAGGGTCGGGGGACGCCGATAGGGCGGTACCAGAGCATAGTGGGGTGCCGAAAGGGCGGTACCAGAGCAGAGCGGGGCGCCGGAAGGGCTGGGGAACACCGACGAGGTGGCTGGAGGCCGCTAGCCGGAGCGGGGGCTCACCGGAGAATGCAGCAAGCGGGTAGAAGGGTTGTTCGAGGTGCGGTCGGCGGAAGCGGGGTGGTCGGAGGTGCGGTCGGGGGCAGCGGCGTTGCTGGAGGTGCGGCCGACGGGCAGCGGGGTCGCCGGAGGTGCGACCGGTGGGCGGCGGGGTCGCCAGAGTTCTGGAGGCCAGAGCAGGGCCAGAGGGAGCCAGATGCAGGCTGCCGGCACCGGAGGTCAAGGGCGATGGCGTTTGAGAGTCACGTAGAGGCCGGGGAGTTCGCGTGGAGGCCAATATGAGTGTCGGGGCAGAGTGGGGTGCGGCGGAGCCGGGGGGTTCGCGCGGGGTAGCGGCGGAGGGCGCTAGGGCGGAGCGGGGTGCAGCGGAGCCGGGGGGTGCTGGCACGGGGAACCGTGGGTCAGGGCTGGACGACGGGGAAGGGAAGCAGGAGGGGGGGGGGGGGGTGCCAGAGGGAAAGAGAGGGGGGGGGGGCTCATCGCTAGGGTTAGGGTTGTTTTTTTCATTTCCTAATAATAATAATATTAAATTAATAATATTCACATTAATAACAATAATAATAATAACAGAAATATTATAATAATAATAATAACAACAACAATAATAATAATAATAATACCAACAATAATAATAATAATTCAAATAACAATTATAATAATAATGATAATAAAAATATAAATAGTAATAATAATAAAAGTTATAATACTAATAATAAAATAATGATGATAATAATAATAAAAAAAACTAATAATAAAAATAATAATAATATTGAGCAATTGCACGATACCTGGGTGAATTGCGTGGCTACTGCCATTAGTGCGGTGGCCGCACGCGGTTCCGAAACCAACTAAAAACATTAAACATCAACAATTTTAAAACAGGACTCAACCCAAATCTTGGTGCGAGAACCCAAAACTAAGATATAATAAATTTAAAATTAATTAAAAATTTCGGGATGCGACATCCATGGTGGCGAGGGTAGGGTGTGAGTACAACATAGTAGGCCACCACCAATGGTGTCTAAAATAATAACCAGTATGTACAATAATGTAAGAAGATCAAAAAATGTGTAATATCTAAATAAGTAGCCGGGAGAAATGGATTTTACATTTTTAAACTTATTAATTAACCATTTATGTCTTTGAGTTCCATCAAGTCATCACTATGGGAATAATACTATTTTATTTCATAAGGAAATTAATTATCCATTAATCTAATCTAGTGTACCACAGAGCATTAGTTTGGGTTTCCAAACCATATATCACATGAGACATAGGTCAAAAGTCAAGGAACCTAAGTCCAAGAATCTAACTGGGTTATGGTATGTCAGGGCTGACAACCCCAACCACTTGGTTAAAGGCCAATAAACATAGAGCACCAATCCATGATTCCAACCATAACTCATAATGTCATGTTTGACCATCCCAACATTGATATGAAATTTCATGTACATATCATTATTTTTAGGAGCGTTAGTCCTTACCTAAAATAACTATAGTGCTCTAGGGTGCCTAGATCGGAAGTCTGGCATGCAGAAAACGATGGACTAAAGCATTATTCCAACATCCCAAACCATTTGTCAAATGATAACAAATATGGGACATCATTCCATGAATCCAATCGGGATTTAGGAAATATTGTTTGACCATCCCTAACCATTCCATTATCATTAATTTACATATTTATCTCACCATTATTCAAATTTATATATCATTAATCAATCATAATTTACCATAGACCCAAAATACATTTAATCCCAAATATGTTACCATATACCCAACCCCATTTTTATAATTTCATTAACACCACTGAAAACAGATTTAAGGCCTTGTAAAATCATACCATTACATTAAAACATTTCCAAAATACCCCCTCATGTGTATCATTCCATTAATCATGAAAAAATGGCCAAAGGACAACCATTCACTTCAATTCATTAACTCAACCCACAATGAAATATCCATATTTATAAACCACACACACAATTCAACTACCATTGAAAATATATTAAGAATCCCTTTTCTAAACACCTTGAATCCAAAACCTGTATTCCAAAACATTAACGAATTACAAAACAATATTTTAATTTATTGAAAAAAATGGTTTCATCGAAACCAAAATCATAACATTTAAACCATTTCAAAACCCTCATAGGAATTTGAAAAAAGATAACCAATAAAGATTTAAATTACCTTATTAACCATTATTAAATCCAAAACATTATTAATAACCCTTTACCATTCATAATTACCCTATTTTAATATTTACTTAAGTATTTAATCCCTCATAAGGGTTTGACATTCTCCATGGGTAGCCCTAGGTCTGATATCAAATAATCAATGAACCCAACAGGGTCTGTAAAGGGTCTCTCACCTTACAATAATGACCAAATATCTTTCCTTATGAAAATACAAGAAAACATTACAAGGAAGTAACTTGGAACAACTACATATACATATATAACATCAATACCATTGTAAAAAGAATATTGATCACCTACCTCATGCTTGCAGACAACCACTTTCCCAAACACGGCCCTTGATATGAACTAAAAATGTCTCAAAAAACATGATAATGAACACCCAGTAAAAACAAGGGTATAGGGATTTGGAATGAAAGGAAACCACATACTAAGAATCTTCTAAAAACTAAATGGAAATAGAGTTGAAGACTTACGAGGAACATTTATTATCCCTATACATGACTCAAAAACACTAAGAATTGAAGGATAAACAACCATGAAGGAAGTAGAGGCCATTAATTCATCACCCAAGTTGGAGGCTGTCGAATGGGGGAGAAAATTAGATAAAGAAAGATTTAATCCTGAGAAATAAAAATAGTAATCTCCCCTTTTAATGAGGCACTTGGTTTGGCCACATGGTGTTCCAAATTGTGTGGTTCCCTCTGTCCAAGAGAAAACCGAGCCGCACAATTCTTCATTACACACACACAGTTTGACAAACCTTGTGGTGGTTGTGTGTTCACCATTATCCGATGGGAGCTTGAGCTACATGGTCTCCAAGGACACCCTAAACATTTTTCTTAACCATGCACACTATAAGGCCCTGAACGCATGCTTTTGGATTTAGTGATTAAAATTAGATGTCTATTTTTATAAAAGAAACTAAAATACTACACAACACTTTATACAATAGAGGAACTTTTCTAGTCTAGGTTTTTGAAAGTTAGAGAAACCACACATTTATTTTGTAGAGTTTTACAATAACAAAACAAAAAATCAAAATGACACTACATGCACTAATTCTCTATGCGAAGAAAATACCTTCAGATAAATCTACCAAACATGTAAAAACAAATTAAAAATATACGGGGAGCAATTGTTTATCCCATTAACAAGGTTTTAAAAATAATAGATAAATATTTTTAAATTATTATTTAAAAAATAGATTTTAAAATACATTTACAAATTCCATTTGAAAATATTATTTGAAATTACTTACTCCATATAAATTATTATAAATCATTTTGAAATAATTATGTCTGAAAATTTCATTAAACATATTCCATTGATTTTTCTGAAAATATTAATAATGCTTTTGAAAACAAAACATTGAGGCCACATGAAACATTTAAGGTTGTCTTTGGACAACCCACATGAAGAGGGATGGGTTCACTCCCCAATTACCTAGCATATTTACAACGTTCAAGTGCCAATATTTTATAAAAACGTTTTTATCTTTTATTACTCACAAACACAAACACACCCATATAGGTTTCCACTAGAGTTTTTTAAAACATAAACAAGCATTAAATACACAAACACTTATATTTTTATATAAATTTATAAATATAAACCTTCATTGAAAATCACTTGTTAAACTTATCACAATCAAATCTCTTAATACTTGACTTTTCATATTTACATGACACATTATAATAATTACAAACATGATATTGAACTTTGAATAAAACATATATATAACTTAAATATAAGTATAATACTCATATGAAAATACTTTCATAAAGTTATATGAAAATAAACATAGATAAAATAAGACATAAATATGTACAACATATATAAACATAAAATCCCTTATATATATAAATCATAAATTTAAATTATAAAAAAAGAACATGATGTTTTCAATAATCACACACACATATATATATATACTACATAGAACTTATAATAATCAAAATCACAAAATAAATTCATGTTTAATCAAAACATTTATAAAAAATATTTGTTTTAATAAGAATTGAAACATAGTTTTGATAAACATAAAATTATCATTTTTATAAGAAAATAAATAATTTCATTACACCACAATGTTTTAATAAATTATTTGATAAATATAAATAAATCTTTACAAAATAAATTTCAACAAATAGATAAATAATAAATCTATTACTATATTGAAAATTATAAAAAATAAAATAAATATATTACTATACAAATACTTAAAATTTCATAGTAAAGAATAATATCAAAGGGGGTAAAAGTATATATTACAGTAGATTTATCATAACATTCAAAAATTAAATAATTTTATTCCTTACAAAAACTCTAATATTCACTTGATTCCACAAGTATTACATTTTTAATATCATGAATCCATAATGAGAATTAAAAATATCACTTGGCAGAATTAATATGAGATCAAAATTATAACATAAACATACATAAAAAATAAATCCCTAAATAATTGTTCTCTTTAAAATAAAACAACACAATTAAATATGAAAATCAGAAAAAAAAGAATATTAATGTGTGATTTAAAATAAATTACCTCACTTGAATTGAAGGAAAAAATAGAAAATGTGGTAGTGGACTCCCATTATCTAGACTCTAAGTTGCCTTTCCTACAAATTACATTTACGCACTATTTTAAATTGGTTTGACAGATAAAAAATATTCTATGTACATAGAGACTGAAATAAGATTTCAATGAATGTTGGCTATACGGATTAACTGAGATAAAAATTTGATAAATTTTCAACATAAAACATTGAAAAATATTGTCTAAAATGATCATAAAAGGGATGGATAAAATAAAAATCTACAGACCAAATAATCACTGATATTTTTAAACATTGAAACAAATGATATTTTGGTGTATGATGAGAATACAGAGTATTAATAAATTAGTTGAGACTTCAATTTTTAATAAAATAAATTAATTGTTTAATTATAATTTCGGTGTAATCTATTCATCAAGACAAAAACAGTTGATAAAAACCAAGAAGAAAAAATCTAACATCAATTCATAATCAAAAATACATGTAATAAATGGATCGATTACAAACATAGAAGAAGAAAACCTTTAAATCATAAATCTGAAAGAGATTCAGATGCCTAATTTGAAATGAATACCTACCTGTTTATGATGAATAATATCTGAACCCTCAGATCTGGATTTCAATGATTTTCTGGGAACACCTATCCGTAAGATAACCCTTTATAAATTCCCAAACTAGTAACACTGGTGGCTGATCTCCATAGATATGAAACCCTAACTACACTCGGTCCACAAACACCTGTGGCTATTCTCTAACCGCGGTCGGAAAGTCTTTCCTGGATAATGCTTGGATGTGATCCTAGAAGATGAACCCCCTTTGAAGACCTCAGATTCAACCTTAGCTCAGTCTAAACCTCTCCCATAATACCACCCTCAACTCAAATAGACACCAAAACTGAAACCATTATCACAAATTTTCCTAACCCCTATTTTCAACTTCTTTTATTATAAACATTTATTATTATTTTAATTTATTTTATTTTATAAAAATTGAATGTAAAATTTATTTTATAAAATTGAAATAATTTAAAATAAATTTATGCATATATACTAAATTTGAAAAATAATAATATGATTGTTTTATTAAGTTATTATTAATATTATTATTATTACTATTATTTTACCTTTAATTATTTTTATGTGATAAAAAAATATTTTGCAATATTTTTTTTTCATGATCAATAACTAAAATAAAATATGATTTTATAATGTTTATATATCACATTATTTATATCACTTAAAAATAATTTTAAAAAACTAAATTATTAAAACATATTATTATTTATTTTTTATTATAATGTGTAGTTCAATATATTTATTTATAGTAACTTCATAATTCAAAATAATACTAAATTAAGAAAAGTAGTACAAATTGATATTATAACTCAATATTATACCAAAATAACCCTCTATAATTAATTTTTAATGTCTTTAATCCCATATGATGACTAAAATACCCTTCTATGAAGGCTTTTAGATCAATCTAATGGTAGAAACTGTAAGAGAAAGGTAAGGGTTTCCAATCCTCTTTATTTTTTGTTAATCACGACTCATTGTATTAAATATTTTTAAATATACCCAAATTTTATTTTATTTATTTAATTATTTTTATATTGGTATACTTTTTATCATTAAATATTGAGATAGAATCCATTACCTATCTCCCAACCCATTTCATTTTAAATTACAAATTAAACAATAGTGTTCATTAAAAATGATAATTTTCGTTAGAATTAGATTCTTTATGTTTTCATTAACATGATTAATAATTAAAAATATAATTAAAAATTATTTATATATATTATAATTTCATCATATTTATCAAATATTTATATGTTTTTTCCATCATTTAAACTATTTTAGGAACATTTACCATTGTGGTGGTCTTATGCTACCTATGTGAACAATGATGTTTTCATAAACTTATATATTTCATGTATATTAATTAAAACTAATTTAATGGTTTAATTTAACCGTAATGTTAAAGTAATTTTATTATTTGGACTTTATTTTGTTAAAGTATCCATAATAACATTGACATTAAATGTAAACGATCATAGTCACTTTTAACCATAAAAAGATATTTTCAAGGAAGATTCAATGAATGAAATTTTTTTATGGATTATTGGAATTATGTACATCATTAATGATTTAAATTTTATAAAATGTAACTTTTATCGACTATTTTACCAATAGATATTGAAAATTTACCAATATAATTATACCTCATTAGTCTAGGACCTTGTTAATAGAACAACCTCAAAACAACTAATATGAACCATATCATTTGAGTAAATGAAAGAATCATGATAGTAAATGAAGTAAAATGGATAATAATAATGAAATTAATAATATATGTAGAGAAACTATATAAGGGTTCATTTCCATGTCTCCATTATTTTCAAGTATTTTTATTCTACTTCATATGATTGTATAAATTAAGTTAATTTTTTTAATGTTTACCTTACTAGTTTCATTTATTTATGATCCATTTAAGGGATTATTTCTTCCCATATCTATTAATAGTTCATTTCATACTTTTCTATAATGTTTTATCTTTTACATTCACTTTATTGTGAATATGTTTTATATCACTCTTTATCTCTCTCTCGAATTTAATTTACCCTTTATTTCCATGTTCTTAAATTTCATGGATATATTCCATATCTTTCTCAAATTTTCTATATTTTATTTTTATAATATTCACTTAATAATGTAACCATTACTATATAGGGTTTGAATACTTTATACTGTACAAATCATTTTAAGGGCGCTTACCAAGAATGTCTTTACATTTATTAACTAGGTAAGTAATGAAATGTTTTTTATTTATATATTCATCATTAATTACTAGATATTCATATTGATTATGCAATGTATTGTTTTCTTAAATGTGATGAATTTATTTTATTATTTTATATGGGTGTGTTATGGAATTATTGAGTTCATAGATGCATCGATAGGTATCATGAGAAAAACTAGTTATTGTATCTGGTGCCTATCTTACCCATTTATGTATTCTATATTAGCATGAGTACTTGATGATATGTTGGTGGTGATTATATTATGGGAGGTGTCTAAGAGTATATAACCTATATATGCATAAGTAGATCTCTTGAGACCACTATGTTTGAGAATGTGGTGTATCCCTTACTAGTTTATGTATAATGTCTTAGCATGAGGCCTTGATGATATTTTTTTGATGTCCAACATTATGAATTCCATATTAATAAAAAAAATTCTATATTAATTATTTATTCCAAAAATTATGTTACCTAGGGATATAAAATGATCATGAATCATTCTTCAGTATTTTATTTTATTATTTTTTCCCGCCATATTTTACATGAAATGATTATGTTATAAATTATTTTATTGCATACTACCCCTTACAGAGCATATGGTATCTCCCCTTTATATCATTTCATGTTTCCATAGGATACCATGAATATTAATATATGTGAAATACTATATTTAAAGGAGGAATAATATAATTTTCATGTTTTCAGATGATGTAGCATAATTTATAAATGTTATGAGATGTTTATTTGCGTTTTCAGTTTATGAGACTAAAAAATTTTGGGATCCTGCGATCTATGTATTTTATACCTATATAATAAAAAAATCTCTAGATTTTTTTAGATAAAATGTGTTAAAATTTTCATATGTAATATCCATTTCTATCCTATTTATCACTCTTGTGTTTGAGACATCTATTTCATATTTCTCCCCACTTATGAGAGATTTATATTATCATCTTCACTACATATTCAGAACCACAACACGTGAAACCCCATTTAAATCATACCAAAAATCATCTACAATATCTAAATGAAAACATCACACTTTCATAATTTTGATAGGGGTACTATTTTGAGCGTGTTCCCTTCTAAAATACTTCTGAATATAAATATATATTCTTATATTCTCAAAAATGGAATGAAAACATCCCACGATTAAAAGTCCCAAGATTAAATAAGACTAGATGAAAATAATCAACCACTTAAACTAAAATTTTTAAAAGATATGTTTGGATATAAACATTGGTAAAAACCCTTCTAGAATGAAATTTTTTTCCAAAGAAAAATCACATAATAACTCCTATTTAATTTTATAATTCAACCTATGAAACTGGTCAAAACTAAATCATATTGATCATTTACCTTAATATAGGATTCCCAATGTATCATCCACTCCCCGGGTTATTCCCCAACTTCAAGGAACACCTTTTATATATCCCTCAATTTGGCTTTAGGTAGAGTAAGTTCATTTTTACTTGAAATCAGTTTAATCTAAATCTTATAAACCTTAACATTATCCTCTTCAATACTATCAGTTGAAAATAATGAACTCTTAATTAATTAGATAAATGAAATAAAACTTATTGGATTCCAAAGTATTCTACAAGTATAAGTTTAGAATGTATATCTGCGTTGAGCTCATATGAAAACACTTAGACATGGTCTAATATGTTGAACTATGTATCTATTCTCAGATTCCACTTGTTTTTTAATGAACCTCATATCTATAAGAGGAAATATAAAACCCAAATATGAAGAATAGTCTACAAAATATTGAATAGATGGACTCTATAAAGTTGATGTATCTATAATTAAGGTGTCCTCACACAATAGTCATCACAACTAATTACTTTTATATAAGACAAAAAATCCCAACCACAATGAAATATATTAACACACTCAACCCAAATGAAAAACAAGGATTATCAGGGTTCATAACATATTCTTATTCCCTAGGAGAACACATAGTCATTAGATTAAAGAGAGTAAAAATAGAGATTACATATATGTTGCATGGGAACCCAAACCTCTATAAACCTTACATTGAGTTTTAGTTATTATGGATAATATTTCCAAAAAATATAACAATAAACTAAAAATAATATTCTACTAAAACTCTAATGAAAAAAATTCTACATGAACTATCACAGACTTTCCCACATATGGTAGAATAAAAATATTTACTGGACACTATAGTCCCTTTGATAACCCCATCATACACTTCTTACTCTCTATCTTGTCAACAATTCTATTAGACTATAAAATTCATGCCTCTAATATTGAATCCTTTTGTATCATGGTGCTCTACCATGGAACTACGAACAATTCATCAAAAAATTGAGGAACCCCATATTCGAGAACATGAGAGGTAAAATGAAAAGTATTAAAATCCATTATTGTTCCCTACAAGGTAGAAAATACTATATGGACATCAAAACTATATAAGTGGGAATAATTTTAACGATTGAAAATACAATAAAAAGGGAATTCAACCTAGAAGTCCATCATAATAGAATCATAAGTTTGATGGTCACACATAGGAAATAAAAAGTTCAAATAATCAAATAAAAAAATACAAGTCATATCAATGAATATCAATATAAATCTATAGAATATTTTAAATACAAGGTCAATAAATAATAATTTATAAGAAGAATAAAATAACCAAAATAAAAAAAATTCCATAATCAACTGTCACCATGTCTTATATAGAATGTCCCTTTTCTTTTCACCACCACCATACATGAACAAAAACCCGAATACTAACTACCGTATCCAAGGGGAAACAGTAAATAACATAAAATATATAAGGAAATGAGAAAAAATCTTAATAGGTAACTTTTCCACATCCCATGAATAACTATTAATGGTACATATTTTTCACACTAGTATGAAAATTAATATAGAAAATTAATCCTTATATTTTAATCAATACAAGTAATATGCATTCATTTTAGAAAACCCATGGTTCTTTGTAAATCACTCAAACCCTACTATTAATGAGTGAATAAAATAACATTAAAACCATTGATGATTAATTATTTCTAAAAAAGTTATATTTACTAATTTATTACCTAAAATGTTTAGTATACTAATTTAAAATCAATAACAAAAAAATAAAACTAATGAAATACAATTCACATATAAAACACTGTTAAATATGAAAAACACATACCAAACTACTTGAAAATTATAATTCATGAATAAAAGTAACCAATAATAGAGTACTGCATAGGTAAAAGAATGGAAGGAGAAAATAAACAAGAAATACATCTACTAAAATAATAGAATTGGAATGATAAAATGTAATAAAAAACAATACTTTGATGAAGGAAAATAGAATGAGAAACATCATAAGAGTGGTTAAAATGAACTAAGATCAGTTAAACCTATAATCCCTATACATTTTCATTAATTGAAAAAATTAAATCAATCCATAACTGTATATATACTTTCCCATTTGTGATATTCTAGAGAGAAACAAGTTTGGTCCAATTGGTAAACACATACATATCAAAATATCATTTAGTTAATGTTGTATAATATAACAAAATCTAGGTAGAGGGTATTTAGAATCCTAGTGGTACTAGTTCTCGACTTCTCTACCCATGTAACTTATATTCCAATGACCAATCATGGTATATGATTTAGGAATTCATAAATCCATACATATAAAATCTCATGGAAATATATAAAAATCAAATTATCTAAGATTCATAACACTCCATCATATCTAAATAACCTTTAGATAATCATAATCTATTATATAAGAAATAAAACATTGTAAACATACCCACTATTCTAGATATTTCCATAAAATCACAAAATATCAACATCACTGAACATTCAACAAACAACTCAAAGGGTATTTTTTCAAAATAACATTTACATTTGAATATAATTTTTACAAAGTACAGACCTATCCTTTGGAAACATCTTTTGGAAACCAAAATATTAAATCATATCATTAAAACAAAAATTTAAAATAATATGTTGGAAATCCTTTTGAAAACATCATATTTTTCAATACACATGTCACAACCACTTATAAAAACAAATATCATGAAAATAGATTCAAATATATCAAACAGTCATTAAAATAAAAAATAACTTTATAATATCTATATCTATTTATAGTTCATAAAATATTTAAAAAGTTGTTTTCTTAATCCTAAAAAATCAAGACACAACGTTTTAATACATTTTTTAAGAAAAATTAAGTCATTTTGAAGAACACTATTTCTGTACATTATAATATTTTTAAATGAATCAATGTCTTGATAAAAAATAATCAAAAATTTAAGTATTTAAATATAATGAGTTATGAATTGAGCCACCTACAAAAACAATTTAACAACACATCTATCCCATTATTATAGTGACCTTACTTGTGTCCATGATCACATAATTTCATTTTATACAACACTAAAAAATTAAAATGAACACTGAAAGAAAAAATTCTATAATTTCATAATCAATATCAAAACCATCAGATAGAATAACAATGTAAAATCTCATGAAAAATGGGTGTGGTCCTCTCCCAATATAAACAATAACCAAATACACCTAAGAATCCCAATTAATAATACCATGTCAATTAATAATAAAACTTATAATACCCAAAAATCATAAATAATTTATTTTGAAGAATGAACAATTTATGAAAAATGAATGGTGGCAAGTACATACCCTTCAAGGTCCACATCAATAGGACACTCATGAAATCTTTATAAAGTTTGATGATTCATCCTTGCATTAGCAAAATAATATCACAAAAACACATGCTAAATGAACTAAAATATAGATGAAAATAATGATGAATAATAAGGAATAGAAGGATAGGAACCCTAAAAAAATATATGTAACAATGACATCTTAAAAAACCTTCATGAAAGAGGAGTGTAGAGACCCAAAGCTTGACATACATGGACATTACATTACTTTTGCGGAATACTTAATACATAATGAAAACAGACACACAAGGACCGTAATAGTTTAGTGTCTTTGGAAACTCAGAAAAATAATCTTCTAATTGTGGTGAAAGATCTTCAACATCTCCCATAAAGATCTTCCCATTTTGTTTTCTTACCTAAAAACTTTCTTTAAATCCTGAGGAAAAGAAAAAATTTAAAGGGGTGATCTCAAATGCTCAGTAAGGGTAAGTATAGAGATCATAAAACAATCCATAAACATTTGAATGCAAAAACATGAACATAAAATCTAAATATCAAAATCATGAGCAAAGACATAAATCTTGGAAGTATATAAGGCATATATCATAAAGTAAAATCAATCATGATAAAATAACGTGGGAATAAAAATTTTAATTTTGGAAAAACATTAAGCACATGATATGATTTCTATAGTAGCAAAGACATTGCTGTCATGACTATCTTAGTGGACAAAGTCCCTTACTGAACCGGGTTTACATGCCGTTCTAGCCCTATATTACTGAACTGGATTTACTTACCATTATAGAAATTTATATCTCGTGAGATATAAATCTTTACCCAATTCATTGGAGGGATATATAGGTCCCACACATCTCATATAGAAATCATTATTTCGTGTGGCACAAAATCATAAATCATACATCACAGCATAACCCATATAATAGAATGGGATTCTAAAACATCATGCCATCATAACATAATCCATATAAAAAAATGGATACCATTTCATCATAAGAAGAATCAAACCATGTAAATAATGGAGACATTATACTTGAAACATACACATATAAAATAATGTCATCTTAGATGGAAAATGGTTTTGATAAAACACTTGAAATGAATTCTTGAGGAAAATATCATTTCTTCTTCAAAATCATTTTCTTTTCACAAAATTACATGAAATTATAAATGAAAAGGGTTTTGTTGAAAATAATAATGAAATCTTGTAGATGAAAAATCATGAAAACGAGGTGTTATGAAACCGTAAAAATCTGTTCATGCCACATAAGTTAAAAATAACATTCTTCTCGTACTTTTGTTGGAAAAGTCAAAAAGTTCCCCATGTGGTAAAAAAAAGTAAGATTCCTTTCAAAACATGTGGTAAATTTAAAAAAATGGGTAAAAAGAACTTTAAAAATACATCAAAACATTTTTAGAAAACATGGGCATGGATGATAACAATAACCCCAGTAAGTACTTACGAATAACAATCTCGGATAAGAACGAGATTGGAATAATTATCCCTTACCTTAGGTCTGATATGCTTCGTACGTATCCGAAACTCCTGTATAATGAATTAAATTATGTCATTGACTTATTATATAATCATATTCATTGTTATGATATCATATATGGGTTACTTATGACTTTATATTACCCATTCTTTTGTAAATACCATGTTAAAACAACGTTTTGGGTAAAATCATCTTATTTATCGTACATGTTTGGAATTGTTGTTCTTGATTTTATTATTACTTATATCATGATTTACTTACTTCTAGAATTTAATTCATGATTTATATATCATATATATTCATTATATTTCCAGCATATACATGTATTTATAATAGTATATAACATATTGAGGTAAGAAATGAAATGCACCGTTCATGGAGACGGTAATCCATACGTACACATGAACACTACTTTCATTTCTATTTATTATTTTAATGTAATAGGTATATTATTATTATATTATAATATCATATATAATATCATTAACTCTATCCTTTATACATCCCACATAAGGCATTAACGAATCACATCACTTTGAGGGGGCGGTAGTCCGCACTTCCTCAAATGAGATTATCGTATTTACCCACTATAGAAAACATAAAGGATTGATATAATTGGGAAGTAAAGAAGCATAATGAAATCATAAACATAATATATATATCATATATAAATACAGTTCCATCATAATGTCCACCATGTGAGGCCGTAGGAGAAAATCGAACAATCATCGTTTCGTGAGGCGTTAGTTTTCCATCCACAGAAACATTATGTTCTTCATCCATTAGATGGAGGTGTGTGTATGTTTAGTTCGAATCCTTATCATAAAAACATCCTATTATATTTAGTATAATGTTTTTGTTACAAAATAAAGGATTAAAAAGAGTTTAGGGGTTGGAGAAGTAGAATAAAAGAAAACAATTTAAGAGAAGCTGTTACCTTTAATTTGGGTAACTTCCTTTGGTTTTAACCAAAAGGACTTCTTGGAATGCGTTATGCCTAAGGTAAGGCTTATAGGGGGAGGAGAGGGATGTAGGGAGCTTATTTGGGCAGAGTTTGGGCGAGACAAATGGCTTTAGAGGTGTGAGGAATTGGATAGAAATGGTCTCCTTTTATAATGGGGAGGAGGGCTCTTTTGGAAACTGTGAAAATATTATTTTATTATAAACTTATCTTCAGTTTCAAAAGGTACAAAAATAATTAAATATGAAGATAAGATGACTAATGGTCGAAATAAAATCATCCAATCAGAATTGGACATGTTTTGGATAATATTTTAATCGTTATAATCTAATTTATTTAAATCATTTATTAATAAGGTAAATACTGCATCATTATTGTGTCCAAAATAATTTAATTTATTTGATTTCTAAAAATTATAAAAAAATTCCAACATGTAGGAAATATTTTTATATTTCCAATGAATATTTATAGTCGAAAATATAATATATATATCACCTTATAAAAAATAATTACTTAAAGATTTTTGGTAATGCCAATTTTGTCTTTACATTAAATTAATTAATCTAATGTGTCATTTTCTTTCATAAGTGGCTCCATGGGGTCCCCAAATCGACCCAAGGATTCACATGGTCGGCCATTACTCATCCAATAAGGTTTGGACAAGAGTTAAGGTAATTTTAAATTATTATAATATTCTTTTAACCATGAATTACCCAATTTACCTTCAACCGTGGTAAATAAAAGAAAAAAGTTACTATTCACCGAATATTATTTTTATCTAATTGAACCACATTTTACTCTTTTATATTAACCGTGTCTCTTGTATTTTCTAAATTCAACTCATAGAAGCGGTAAAATTAATTTTTATGAAGAAATTGCAAAAGCTCCTAGGAGGTGGGTAAAAGATGGTGAAAAGTTCAATATAATTTTTATAAATCTAAAATTATTATAAAATGAATCCAATTAATTTAATTGAACTTATATAATTATTATGTATCTATTTTGACCTAAAATAAATTTAAATCAAATAAATTATTATTTAAATAAAAAGTGGGTTTTAACCAAAAACTCAGTGTTTTCACTATTCATCAAAAATTGAAGTTTTTCAGAAAAATACCAAAAAATCAGCCTAAGAAATATTTGATATTCCAAATTAAAAAATTATGCCTATTTTTACAAATTAAAAACATATAAGTGGCATTAATTAATTTTAAAATTAATTCCCATTGCCAAAACAAATAGCGTGTTTTTAAGAAATAATAACTATCAAAAGATTGATACTTGTTTATGTCCAATTTCAGAGTAAAATTAATTCCAATGACCAACATTGGATTAAATGGTAAAAATATATTCTAATTAAACTTTAAAACAAATTATAAATATAATCCAACCGTATAAATTATTGCGATGAAAAAGTTGTTTTTAATTAAAATATAGCGTGTTTTTAATATTAATCAAAATATGAATGTTATCAGAATAATATGAAAATTTTATCAAAATTTAATTTTTATATCCTGATTCCAAGGAAGAATTTTATTTTTTAAAATTGAACTTATGAACATGTAAAAACTAGATTTAAAGTGGGTGAGCCATCAAAAGGCGGTAAAACTACATTTTTTGAAAAATACTTATTTTACTCGAAAAATTGATTTTGTACTCATACCATGTTCTAGAAAATGTGTAAGATAAATAATAATGTTATAAAATTAAAAATTTAGTTGATACAATTCATAACGGCCAGTTCATAATAATATTATAACCATATATCATTGTTTAGTGAAACCTGGTATTGCATACAGCACACGCTATCGAGGAAGGACACGATTGCGTGTAATGCAAGCCAAGTCACGGTTGCGTGTTGTGCAAGACTCCTTCGTTGTTTCGTATAACAGAATCCAACCATATTTCATTTATACATTTAATATATATATATACACTCAAAGTTGCATAGAATGACTACAATCAAATGAACTTGAAATTGTGTGTAACACAATCCAAGAATAGTGTTGCATATACTGCAAGCTAATACGGTGTTGCATATAGCGCAAGATAATATTGGTGTAGCGTACAACACAATAAATCAATGAAATTAAAAATAATAATTCTCATAAAATCTCGGGTTGTTACATTCTACCCCCCTTAAAATGAATTTCACCCCGGAAATTTGTCAGGGTTATAAGTGGTTTGTTACTTGAGAATTTATTTCATAGAAACCCACATCGTAAAAAGGAATACCAAAACATAACCTCAAAAACTAAATTATGAAATGTAACAGTTACCCAAATTAACTAATCACTAGGTTTCCACATAGGATAACATCAGTGAAAATATGTATATGGAGGAGAAATCTAACCATCATGTTCTGATTGAGAGTGGTAGAGAACATGGCTATGAAAAATCCACTAATCACAAAGCCATAAATTTGTGATGATCTATGGTACCATATGATTAATCAGATATAAGAGGACTAGGAAAACATTTTGTTTTCAATATCATTTCCTAAAGTTGGAGAATTTTAATTAGAATAAATACTTACTTTATTTCGGTACATTCTCACTATTGTTTATGCCTTGAACAATTTCCACTTCATCTCTTAAAGAAATAAAGTTGAATTTGTCAATATTGAAGTGTTAGCAGATCATGTGATAGAATGGTGGGTCATTCCATCTGTCTCAAAGAAAAGGATAGAAAAATTTATCGAATACATAAGTTCATGTATGGTGAGGTTAATCATATATGATTCCAAAAATGGACTTATACTTCCTCCATCATACAACTTAATAAAATGAAACTAGTTTCTACTAACCAGGGACTTCCTGTAGGCTCGTGGTAGGCGATAAAGGCCTGTCACACTTCGGTTGTGGGTTCGATTCCCACAACCTTGTCTGACGCAACGGGCTGTCACCCGTCTGGAAGGTTGTCCCTTTTTCTAAAACTACATTACAATAACATTCCTGCAATAATATTGAAAAAAAGTTCTGGCCTTAAACAATACTATATTATGTCTAACTTAATTCATTCCAATATTTAGGCTTATCCAAAACACATCTGTCCAATATCATAGTACACAGAAAATGATTACTGGAAAGGTCACATAACAAGAATTTTAATAAAATCATTTATCATACAATATGTCTTGTTGGTCATATTCCAATCATGTGAATTCTTTAATCATTTAATCTATTGCAACATAAATTACCATAGAACCTTAGTTAAAAACATGAATTCTGTCAAAATTTGTCTCTTTCCACATTCCAAAAACCCAAAAAATATTTATACTCAAACCATGATATCACTCTGCCCTTATATTAGTCATGAGCTCATTAATAATATCAAACATCTCATTATCTCCTTATCCCTACAATATGCGCACATCATCTATTTCCCAAAAATACCTGGAAAAACTTTCATGGTTACCTGTACCATTTATCATATACTTTCAAAACTCAAGCAAAGGAAACAGTGTTACAATCCTTAGATTTTTCTTTATTCCATAGTACCATACATTATTCTTGATAAACATACAATCATTACACTACCTTCTTAAACCACTGACTGAGCTTCATCATTTCTTACAACTCATATATCATTTGTAGTCTCTTCATCATCATCCACATTAACACTACCCATACGACTATGATGATTCTCTTTATGAGATTTTACCTTAGGGAATTGGTTGACATAATGCCCGTACATTCCACATTTAAAACACTTAACCATTTTTGATGTCTTAGCAATACCATTATCCTTGTCAATGGTGTTAACTGAACCTTTTCCTTTAAAATTACTATCTTGGTGCCCTTCTTTTCCACACCCAATGCATCTTCCAGTTCCTTTGAAAGATTCTCCTTGATGCCTCTTCCCACATGAATTACATGAGGGAAATTGAACTTTCTTTCCTCTGTGATCATCATGAAACTCCATCTTTCTCTTATTAGCTGTGTTAGGAAACTTACCAAAGCTCAGATTATTGATCATATTATGAGATTGATGATTAGGAATAATAACGATGTTTTGCCTTCAAAATCCCATTTCATTTTCTTGATCATGAAGAATTTCATTCCATTTTCTAACATATTCTCCATTATCGTGAATCTTCCTGTTTCTAGCCATTTTTTAAAACCCAAAAAGAATAGTGTGAGAGGAAAAAATCATGCTAGGGAAACAACATAATAAAGGGGGAGTAACTTCAATATCTAACATCTTAGGTTTAATTCTAAGATCGTTACCTTAATTCTAGGACTGTAACCTATACTTATACTTAACTATAGGGACATCCCTAGACATACCCTAGAAATATCTCTAGGGATCTCACTAAAGTTTTAGCATCCTAGTATCCAAAGGTTAACTAAACATTTCCTATGATACCAACTGTAGAGACCCAAATATTGACATACATGGACATTACATTACTTTTGCATAATACTTAATACATAACAAAAACATACACATAAGGACCATAATAGTTTAGTGTCTTTGCAAACTCGGAAAAATAATCTTCTAATCGTGGTGAAAGATCTTCAACATCTCCCATAAAGATCTTCCCCTTTTGTTTTCTTACCTAAAACCTTTCTTTAAATCCTGGGGAAAATAAAACATATAAAGGGGTGAGCTCAAATGCTCAGTAGGGGTAAGCATAGAGAACATAAAACAATCCATAAACATTTGAAAGCAAAAACTTGAACATAAAATCTAAACATCAAAGTCATGAGAAAAGACATCAATCTTGGAAGTACGTAAGGAATACATCATAAAGGAACATCAATCATTATAAAATAGCATGGGAATAAAACTTGTAATTGTGGAAAAACATTAAGCACATGATATGATTTCCATAGTAGCCAAAACATTGCTCCCAAGACCATCTTAGTGGACAAAGTCCCTTACTGAAGCAGGTTTACTTGCCGTTCCAGCCCTGTATTACTGATCCAGATTTACTTTCTGTTCCAGACATGTCTATCTCATGAGATATAAATATTTACCCAATGCATTAGAGGGAGATAAAGGTCTCAACCATCTCATAATGAAATCATTCTTTCGTGTGCCACAAAATCATAAATCATACATCATAGTATAACTCATGTAATAAAATGGGATTATTAAACATCATTCCATCATAACATAATCTATATAAAAAAATGGATATCATTTCATCAAAAGAAGAAACAAACCCTGTAAATAATGGAGACATTATACTTGAAACATACACATACGAAATAATTTCATCTTAGATGGAAAATGGTTTTGATAAAACACTTGAAATGAATTCTTGAGGAAAATATCCTTTCTTCTTCAAAATCATTTTCTTTTCATAAAATGCCATGAAATTTTAAAAGAAAAGGGTTTTGTTTAAAATAATCATGCAATATTGTAGAGGAAGCTTCATGAAAATGAGGCATTATGAAACCGTAAAAATCCGTCCACGCCGCATAAGTTAAAAATAACATTCTTCTCGTACTTTTGTTCAGAAAAGTCAAAAAGTTCCCCGTGTGGTAAGAAAAAGTAAGATTACTTTAATAACATGTGGTAAATTTTAAAAAATGGGTAAAAAGGACTTTAAAAATACATGAAAACATTTTTAGAAAACATGGGCATGGATGATAACAATAACCCCAGTAAGTACTTACGAATAACAATCTCAGATAAGAACGAGATTGGAATAGTTATCCCTTACCTTAGGTCCGATATGATTAGTACGTATCTGAACCTCCTGTTTAATGATTTAAATAATTTCATTGAATTATTACAGAATCATATTCATTGTTATGATATCATATATGGTTTACTTATGACTTTATATTACCCGTCCTTTTGTAAATCCCATGTTAAAGCAACGTTTTCGGTAAAATCATCTTATTTATCGTAGGTGTTTGGACATGTTGTTCTTGATGTTATTATTACTTATATCATGATTTTCATACTTCCAGAATCTAATTCATGATTTATATGTCATATATATTCATTATATATCCAGCATAAACATGTATTTATAATAGTACATACCATATGGAGGTAAGAAATCAAATGCACCGTTCATGGAGACGGTAAGCCGTACGTACGCATGAACGCTAATTTAATTTCTTTTTATTATTTTAATGGAATTTGTATATTATAATTCCATTATAATATCATATATAATATCATTAACTCCATCCTTTATACATCCCAAATAAGGTATTAACTAATCACATCACTTTGAGTGGGCGGTAGTCCGCACTTCCTCAAATGAGATTATCGTATTTACCCACTATGGAAACCATAAAGGCTTGATATAATTGGGAAGTACAGAAGAATAATGAAATCATAAACATAATATATATATCATATATAAATACATTTCCATCATAATTTCCACCATGTGGGGCGGTAGGAGAAAATCGAACAATCATCGTTTCGTGAGTTGTTAGTTTTCCATCCACAGAAATATCATATTCTTCATCCATTAGATGGAGGTGTGTGTAATTGTAGTTCATATAATTCTAATAAAAACATCCTAGTATATTTAGGATATTGTTTTTGTTACAAAATAACTGATTAAAAAGAGTTTAGTGGTTGGAGAAGTAGAATAAAAGAAAACAATTTAAGAGAAACTGTTACCTTTAATTTGGGTAACTTTCTTTGGTTTGAACCAAAAGGACTTATTTGAGTGCCTTCTTCCTAAGTTAAGGCTTCTAGGGGGAGGATAGGGATGTAGGGAGCTTAAGTGGGCAGAGTTTGGACGAGCCAAATGGCTTGATAGGTGTGAGTAATTGGATAGAAATGGTCTCCTTTTATAAGGGGGAGGAGGGGCTCTTTTGGAAAGTGTGAAAATATTATTTTATTATAACCTTATCTTTGGTTTCAAAAGGTCCAAAAATAAATAAAGATAAAGATAAGATGACTCATGGTCGAAATAAAATCATCCATTCAGAATTGGACTTGTTTTGGATAATATTTTAATCATTATAATCCAATTTATTTAAATCATTTATTAATGAGGTAAATACTGCATCATTATTGTGTCATAAATAATTAAATTATTTGTTGTCTAAAAATTAAAAAAAATTCCAACATGTAGGAAATAGTTTTAGATTTTCAATTAATATTTATAGTCTAAATGATAATTTATATAGCCCCTTATAAAAATTAATTACTAAAAGATTTTTGTTAATGCCAATTTTGTCTTTACATTAAATTAATTAATCTAATGGGTCATTGTCTTTCATAAGTGGCTCCATGGGGTCCCAAAATCGACCCAAGGATGACCATGGTTAGAAATTACTCATCAAATAAGGATTGGAAAAGTGTTAAGGTAATTTTGAATTATTATAATATTCTTTTAAACTTGAATTACCCTATTTACCTTTAACCGTGGTAAATAAAAGAAAAAAGTTACTGTTCACCAAAAATTATTTTTATCTAATTGAACCACATTTTACTACTTAATATTAACCGTGTTTCTCGGATTTTTAAAATTCAAGTCACAGAAGTGGTAAAATTATGTTTTATGAACAATTACAAAAGCTCCTTGGAGGTGGGTAAAAGATGGTGAAAAGTTCAACACAATTTTTATAAATCTAAAATTATTATAAAATGACTCCAATGAATTTCATTTAACTTATATAAGTATTATGTATCTATTTTTACCTAACATAAATTTAAATCAAATAAATTATTATTTAAATAAAATGTTGGTTTTAACAAAAAAACTCAGTGTTTTCACTATTCATCAAAAATTGATGTTTTTCAAAAAAATACCAAAAATTCAGCCTAAGATATATTTGATATTCCGAATTCAAAAATGATATCTATTTTACCAAATTAAAAACATAGAATCGGAATTAATTAATTTTAAAATTAATTCCCTTTATCAAAACAAATAGCCTGTTTTTAAGAAACAATAACTATCAAAAGATTGATACTTGTTTATGTCCAATTTTGAAGTGAAATTAATTCCAATGACCAAAATTGGATTAAATGGTAAAAATATATTCTAATTTCAGTTTAAAACCAATTAGAAATATAATCTAACCATATAAATTATTGTGATGAGAAAAGATGTTTTTAATTAAAATATAGCATGTTTTTACTATTCATCTAAATATAAAAGTTATCAGAATAATATGAAAAATTTATCCAAACTAAATTTTTATATCCTGATTCAAGGAAGAATTTTATTTTATCAATTTGAACTTATAAACATGTCGAAAACTAGATTTAATGTGGGTGCACCATGAAAAGGCAGTAAAACTACATTTTTTTGAAAATTACTTATCTTACTCGAAAAATTGATTTTGGTCTCATACCATGTTCTAGAAAACGTGTAAAATGAATAATAATGTTATAAAATTCACAATATAGTTGATACTTTTTATAATGGATAGTTCATAATAATATTATAACAATATATCATTGTTTAGTGAAACCTGATATTGCGTACAACACACGCTATCGAGGAAGGTTGCGATTGCGTGTAATGCAAGCCAAGTAAGGGTTGTGTGTTGTGAAAGACTCTTTCGTTGTTTCGTATAACATAATCCAACCATATTTCATTTATACATTTCATATATATATATATATACACTCAAAGTTGCGTAGAATGACTACAATCAAATGAACTTGAAATTGTGTGTAACACAATCCAAGAATAGTGTTGCGTATACTACAAGCTAATACGGTGTTGCATATAGCGCAAGATAATCTTGGTGTAGCATACAACACAAGACATAAATGAAATTAAAAAGAATAATTCTCATAAAATCTAGGGTTTTTACAAGGAGACTATGGGATTAAGTGGATAATGAAATAGGGCACTCCCCTCTCCCTAGATTAGCCAAGACCCAAATATCCCTAGTGGGATTGGTAATATGATCCCCCTTTAAATAAATAAATCCCTATGTGATTAAATATACATACCTGAAACTCGGTCACAGTGTGAACCCTATTGGTCTGATCATGACCACCCCATGATGTTATGGTTACCTCATGACCAAACATTTTCATGAAAGGGCATGACTGATCTCAATCATTATGCATCTAACTAGAGGTATGAGTTTGCTAATATGGTTTCTAAAACATTTAAAATGTGACCCACTAGGACAATAATCTCACTACCCTAGGTAGAGGGCATGGTTATAAGGTAATGAACCTTCATAGTGTGACCAATTGGGTTATGATATGACCATTAACTAATACATAATTTTTTAATAAATTCCTCCAAAAACACTCTGAGAGTTATTCTATTATAAAAACACTCCAATCACATCACAAGAACCATCTAACACTTTAAAGAACTCACACAACATCAGTTGTGTAAAAACTTTGAATGTTCCATAGACTTTCACCAATTAGTAAAAATAATTTTCATTATAAATTACCCACTATAAATACATTTAATCCGATTATATTCCCACACAATTATTTTTGGAGTAAATTACAAACACAACAATAGATAATTCAACATATTAATAAACAATACACTAAAATCTCAAAAAATCAATGATAAAAAAATCATAATTAGGTGGTTAAATACTCCATAAATTTTTTTCCCTTAATTACAAAAAAAAATGTCATCAAAATTATAACTCAACCTAATAGAGTAATGTAATACTCGTTAAAATTATAAACATACCAATAAAGAATCATAAATGAAGAATAAAATAATTATACAGAAATTAATCATAATAATTAAATACATAAAATCATGATATAAAACATGAAATGATATACTCTTAATATCGTAATACATCATTAACTCATAAATCATTCCAAACAAGACATATAAAAAATAATAGAAAATACAAATTACATCATTTGAAATAAACATTTTACTCATTTGGAAACCTAAAATTTTATATCCAACAAAACACCACCTAAAACTAAAATAATCAATATCTACATTAAAATACCAAAATGATTATCTCCAACAACCAAAATGAAAAGCCCAATTTAAAAACCAAAGATTCATTCTGCTTTATATGGATAAATTAAATGAAACATTTTCATCCACATGGTTAATTATTACTAACATAGCCAAAATAATTTTTCATAAAATGCCACATATAAAAAAATTCAATCAAATATTTAAAAATATTAATGTAAAAATCATTAGTCCATAAAAATTGAAATGTCACTAGTCCATAAAAATAACCATTAATCGCTTTCTAATTTCGAATCCACTAAAATATTTCATTTAGAATGTTCTATAAAATATAATTAGTAACAATTAAATTTACATATTTTTTATTAAATTGTTGGCCTCCTATGGTAAACTCGAAACATGAAAACCCAAAAAAGGAAATTAAACTTAAATAATAATTTTATAAAAAACACATTTTTAAAAAATCTTTCTATATTTATGAAAATCTTCAGGCTGCTTTAAAAGTTCTCATATTCCAAAATAATATTATCTCACCTGTTCAAATATAAAAATCTTCTTACATTGTAACTATTTCATTAAAAAACCCCATTAAAACCATTTTTAGAATATAAAACATTAAATTTTAATAAAAAAATTAATTTAATACTGATATATAGTAACAAATAAAACCTTTTCTCTCAATAAAATCACCTAAAATTTCCAAAAGGTGCAACCATAAAAAATCAGACCCCAATTATTATAACATATGATACCAAATTGAACAAGATTAAACAACAATAACATAATAAAATCATGTATACCTATATAAAATTTGAAAGAAACACAATTTAAATGTAACCTTAGATCATCTATACATCATCAATATCAATAAAGATTCAAGAAATAAGATTATAAATAGAAAATAATAAATGGAAACCACAAAAAAAACCACACCCTTCCATGATACATGGTCTATATTCACAATCAACAACTTATTAAACCTTACCATAAATATCATCAGTTCCTCTTCTAACTTCCATCAATGTAGGATTGGTAACCACAAAAATGAAAATTCAAATAAGAGATGATAAGTATAGATTGAAAAAACCACCTAGTAACTCAAAGTTCAACATGAAAGATGTCGATCAAGAAACATAACATGGACATCGTTTTAAATTCTAAAATTTCTATTTCTGGTATACCATAAATCCCCAAATAATATAAGACAAATACAAATTCAAATAATATTTTTTTTCACAAAAAAGTCAAGTCAACCCAAATCTCAGCAGTTTAGCCTTCCTATAGAATGTACCAAAGGCAATTATAAATCCCAATAAGATGGGAACTTGATTTTATTTATCTGACATAGTTGAGTTGGAAGAATTTCTGCCAATACAATAAGAATAAAATGGTACTTCCACTTTGAACTCTGGAATTCCCACATTGTATGTCATATGATTCCACATATGTTGTAAATTATTCCAATAACCAAACTAAAACAAATATGTCATAGAAAAACCACTGAATATAAATCAGGGGACAAATTTATTCACAATCTGGTATGAATAATTCATAAAAATAAAGAAATACATAAAAAAGAGCATGACCACCCATCACCATGAACTAAGAAAAATGTACCACCTCTTGGCATCAACCGTGTACCTAAATCAAAACCCCTAGATGGATTGTTTCTTCCAAGTAGATAATTAATAAAACCTAAAATATATATTTCCATGGTAAAAAAACCCAGTAGGTAACCTACCGACATCCCATTCTTAACTATTATAGATCAATCATTATAATTATAGTTTTAACATTAAAATATATCTATTTTAATAATAACATGTCCCATGTTCTCAATATAGATTAAACACAGTTTCGATAAATTCAATTAAAATCATATTTTCAAGGGAGAAACAAATATACTTTTAAAACCATTGGTGATTAATGTTTTTAAAAAATCAACTCTTTATTAATTTATTCCCAAAGCTGTCATAAAAATATATTTGAATGAGATAATCAAGAAAAAAAACTAAACGTATAAAATGTACACATAAATTTACTCACACATATGGGAAACAGATACAAAATTTCATGAATAAGATAGTATATGAATAAAAAACTGAAATTATAGGTACTATATGTCAATGAAATATATGAAAAAATAAATAGAAAATAAATACAATCAATTAAAAGAATATAAATAAGTAAATGTAAATATAATGAGAAGAACATAGATAGATGAAAATAATATAACATCATTATGGGAGTATCACGTTTCATCTATGATCACAGATCCTTATGATATTATTTTTATATTTGTGATTGAAAAAATATTAATTATACCTTACCAGATATATCTTGTACTATGTATGGGACGATCAGTGGAAACACACAAAGTCTTAGTGCTAACCACATCCATATCATAATATTTTTTTTATTAATAATTCTATAAATGATAGGAATAAAATATGAAAATTCTAATTAGTACATGAAATAACCTTCCTAATATAATTACCCTAAGATATAGTGATCGAAAAATGTATGTGAATAAACCATAGTGAGATATATAAAACGCATGATCAACCAATAATTGCAACACTCTCCCACCTATGAACACCCTTACTAGTAGTTGATCCTTTTTATAAAAACTAAAACATAGAAAAAACATCCCCACAAATATAATTAAATAAAATACATAATATCAATATTATATAATTATCAATCAAACAACTGAAAGGGTTTCACTTCAAGAAAACATTTACATCAAGATTGTTTTTAATAAAGTAACTAATGGGACTTTGGAAATGTCTTTTGGAAACAAAAATATTAATTTATCTCTTCAAAACAAAACCATGAAACAATTCATGGGAAATCCACAGGGAACATTATATTCTTCTATAAACATCACTATACCCATTTTAGAGCCAAATATAATGAAAGTATTAACATACACCTTGAATTATCATTCAAATAAAACAAAACATTAGAAAATACAAGTCCATCTCTAGTTTAAAACCAACTTTTTAAAAGTATGAGTTTATTTCCATTAAAATTCCTATGAATTAAAACACACCTATTTAATATCCTTATTATTAGAAATGATAAATTAAGGAATTTCGAAAAATATCTAGGTGTATGTTATAATTTTGTTTTAAGATATTCATATCATGGATGAAAAATATCCTATCAAACAAGGCTTCAAATTTAATGATATATGAATAGAGCCACCTATATTAACTAATGGCCTACACATTGATCATATGTTTTTATAGACCATCCTTGAGTACATGAGAACATAACTCAACTATAAAAAACAATAAATTAATTAACCAAACCCCAAAACCAGATACTCATAACGTCATAATCAATGACAATCTATCCATATGGAATAATTATGGTAAACCTTTAGAATATTTTGTCACGTCAACTCATGAAAAACACCCAAATATATGCCACACGTGTAACACCCCAGGTAAATAAAGAAAATGACATTTTCATATTTATCCATATTTTTGAATAAAATATTAATATGTCTTTAAAGGGGACGCTATGCTCAATGGCGTACCCAACACGCAACAACGAGTTTCTTGGGAATCTTACGTTGCACTCTAATAATAAAATAATATTATTTTAAACGGTAGTTAACATGTAGCAGTTGTGTTGGCGGGAATGGATAGAAATAACTAAAATATGATTATATATGTTTTTAAATGTTTTTACATTTATCCAATAAAAGATAAATTCATAAAATACGGAAATAATTCAATTTTAGGCGTATATGCCCTAGTTTTCACTAAAGGTCCACTTATCGCCTTTTGATGGAGAACCGTCATTAAATATAGTTTTGTTCACTCTTATACATCATTTTTAACCAAATAAAACTCTTCTTAAGAATTGGGACATCAAAATTTACATTGTGTAAATTTTTGGTATCGTTCTGATAAAGTTCATTTTTTAATGAATAGTGTAAAATGTTGTATTTTAATTCAAAACCTCTTTTTAATCTAATTTATTTATATGATTAGATTATATTTTGAATTGGTTTTAAAGTTAATTTATAATATATTTTTACCATTAAATCCAATAGTGGTCGTTGGAATTAATTTCACTTTGAAATCAGACTTAAACTAGTGTCAATCTTTTGATACATATTGTTTCACAAAAACACGCTATTTGCTCTGACAGCGGGAATTAATTATTAAATTAATTAATGTGACTTATATGTTTTGAATTTGTTAAAATAGACTTCATTTTTGAATTCGGAATATCAAATATAGCTTAGGGTGAAGTTTTGGGATTTTTCTGAAAAACTTCAATTTTTGATGAATAGTGAAACCACAAAGTGGTACTTATAAAAACTGATTTTTTCCGTTTAAATGAAATTTTCCCATCTTTGTGTTTTGAATTTCAAAAATCCAACATACATGGTTGTCATTAAGAAGTAAAATGTGGTTCAATGGGATAGAAATAATTTTTTTGGTGAATAGTAACTTATTATGTTTTTAATTGCGATTAGAGGTAATTAGTGTAGTTTAAGGTAAAAATAATGTTTTAATAATATGAAATGAACATTACACATGTACTAACCTCATTGGATGTGTCATGGACGACCAATACAACCCATTTGTCAACTTGGGGACCCCATTAAGCCACTTTGGTTGGAAAATGACATTAATATCTTTTTATTTAAAGTTAAAGTAAAAATGAGACAAACATGAAATGTTTTACTAAAAAAATTTTTACATGGGGATATACAAATCGGATTTTTGACTATAAATATTAATTGGAAGGATAAAACTATTTTCTACATAATAGTATTTTTTTATAATTTTTAGACATTAAATACATTAAATTATTTATGACATCATGATGATGCAGCGATGACCTCATTATTTAACGATTTAAATAAAATGGAAAGATAATGTAATATCTAAGACCTACACATGTCCAAAACCTATTGGATGAGTGGATTTAGAACCCTTATCACCTTATCCTCGAATCACATCAATGTGGGACCTCTTAAATCCGAATACCATTTTAAAATAAAGTGACTTTTCTTTACCTTGCAAGAGTGCCCCTCCTCTCCTCTTATAAAAGGCCCCCACCTCTACCTCCTTACCCACACTCCCAAAGCCTTTGTCTCGGCCAACCTCTGCCCATTTTGTCTCTCCACTTACCTCTCTTACTCCTTGAAGCCTCACTTTGGTATGAAGTCTTCCCAAGGAAGCCTTTGAGCTCAAACCAAAGGGAGTTACCCGATTTTAAGGTAATGTCTTCACTTGAGTCCTTTTGTTTTATTTTACTTCTCCAACCCCCTAAACTCTTTTAATTAATTTCTTTTGTAACAACTACATTATCAAAAATATAATAGGATGTTGTTATAAGAAGTATTCATGCTACACTTTCACACACCTATATCTAATGGTTAAAGAACATACTGTTTCTGTGGATGGTGAATTTCGGCCTCACGAAACGATGATTATTCAACATTCTTTTAGCACCTTCAAAGGTAGCCATTAAGATGACAATATATTTATATATGATATATAATATGTTTATGTTTTCCTTAAGCATATGTATTTTTCATTTTGGGCATAATTTTATGGTTTCCATTATGGGTAAACGCGATATCTTCATTTAAGGAAGTGCGGACTACCGCCCCCTCAAAGTGATTTGATTCGTTAATACCATATGTGGTATGTATAAAAGATATATTTAATGATATTATATATTATACCATACTGGAATTAAAATACTATTATGTATAATTATGTTTTAATTCCATTAAATATGAAATAGAAATGGAAGTAGTGTTCATGCGTACGTACGACTTACCGTCTCCATGAACGGTACATTTCATTTCTTATCTCAAAATGTTATGTAATATTATAAGTACATATATATAATGGATATATATGTAATATATTACATAAAAATTATTGATATCCTTCTGTAATTATAACATATATATATCTCTCTCATTTTGTTTTAATTCCATTAATATGACAAAAAATGAAAGTAGCGTTCATGCGTACGTACGGCCTACCGTCTCCATGAACGGTGCTTTTCGTTTTTTTATCTCCAAATGATATGGAATAGTATGAAATTAGTATTTCCTGGATATATATGATATTTTAATCATTAATACTATTTTGGAGATTATTTACTTATAACTACATGGGAAATCTTTTTTCAAACAAGTTCATTTTTGACTCATGTACCAAACATCGGCCAAAACGTCTGATATGAACTAACATTATTAAAAACTTATTATAAAATTATAATATGTGATATGAACTGAATAATAATCTCTAATGGATTTAATTAGACAATTATTAATTGACCAAGGATTATTATTCAGGAATATAAAGAAACGAACAAGACAAGTTGGACTTGAGGTAAGGGATCCAACTCCTCTCTTTCTTTTTAAGTACACTCTTTTATGTCATCCCTTCTAAGCTCATATTTCTTGTTATTGGGATGTTATATTATATTAATCTTACTGTAATTTTTATTTTCATATTATTAGAGACCCTATTCCCTCTCGTCAGTCCATTTTGGAAGTTTTGAGTGGTGCCGTTATGCTGCTGAATTTTCGTAAGAGATCTAACCTCTCTCTTTCTCTTTAAGTACTCCTCTTTATGTCACTTATTTTAAGATCCTCTTTGTTATGATGGGGGATATTCTTTTATATTCATCTTGCTGTACATTTTATTTTAATGTGAATAGATACACTATTTGATCTCATCAATCCATTTTTGGAAGTTTTAAGTGGCGACGTTAGGCTGCCGAGTTTTTGTAAGGGATTTCTCATATCACTTTTATTCCCGTGAGATTTATGCTACATTTTCCACAATTTACTTTGAGTGGTGTATCTACTGACCATTATTTTACTCATTGTGTAATATTCTTTCATTTATGAGTATTTACATCAATGATGTATTGTCCTTCTTTCACGAGGCGTATGTTTCGAAAGATACCCATGTCGGTAAGGGAACCTTTCACCCTCCTCTTTTTAAAAGACTTATTTTGTTATCTCTTTTAATTCACATAATATTATTTTGGGATATGTTCTTATATATCCTTATTGATGTAAATTTTATGTCCAAGTGATGAGATACCCTTTTTATCTCTCATCAACTCTTTTTCTGAATTTTGACGTGATGCCGTTAGGCTGTCTAATTATTGAAAGGGAACTTCTTAACCCAATTTCGATTGTTTGGGATAAGCTTGTACTCCTTCAATATGTCTTTCTATGAATATGTGTGAATAACCTATGATTGTTTTACACTTAATATCCACTTATATTTGGTTTATTAGTTTGTCACATATAATTAGGTAATTGATTTATCCTTAATCCAAGGATACCATCTTTGTATGGGACTTCGTCTCAATCTCCTTTCATTGAGGCATATTTTTCTTTATACACAACCTTCTTTTATACGGTGTATAAATCCCTTTGACTTTTACGTTTATCCAAAATGAATCTTTTTTTATACAAAGTGTTTTACTAAACGACAAAAGGGAATGTTTTTGTCGTACATATGCGGCGACAACGACTTCTCCGCCGTCATGACCATTATTTGAGTTTAGGCTTCCTCTACAAGCCATAATTTTTTTAAAAGAAAAATAAATACTGTGTTTTACTTCTCTTTTATTTTGGTATTGAGAATTTTTTTCATAATGTTTTTATAT
Organism: Viscum album; assembly: GCA_963277665.1. NCBI lineage: Eukaryota > Viridiplantae > Streptophyta > Magnoliopsida > Santalales > Viscaceae > Viscum > Viscum album. Next base: position 873,050,114 of record OY728119.1, on the reverse strand, counting down.
CAATGTGTTGTATTGATATCTTGTGATTGGAAAGTGGAAATGTTATGTTTCCTTTATGCATGTTTTATGTGATACGATTATGTTATGGTTCTTGGGAATTATTATGAAGATGGGTGGTTCCGTGATAAACTAAGGGTGGGTGATCCCGATATAGCTCTCCAATGCATTGGGTAATGCGAAGGAGTGAAACATTCAGGTTTCTCCGAAGAGATTTAGGGAATATAATGTGATGGGTATTCCAAACGTAACCAAGAGGGTTACTCCCTACGTAAGAATGTTATGAATGCCTCAAGTTACCTTTATGTCTTATGATTTCTATGATTTATTCATGGTTTGATGAGGTATATTAAAGTTCCTATGTTTTATGGGTAAAGTATGATTTCATTCTTATGTATATATGAACTCATGTTTCCTTTCTATATTTTTATAACCCTTACTGAGCTTTTTATGCTCATCCCATGTTTTTGAAATGTTTTTCACAGGTCAAGGGAAAGGTACATGATGTGATGATAGTGTCAAAGATGTGTCAAGAAATAATCCAACATTTATTTTCAATATGTTTCCGTTGATGGGAAGAATTAATACTGTCTTTTATGTAACCACTTTGTTTAAATGTGGAATGTAATGCAAGTTTCATGATCTAATTCTCTAAAACTCTAAACCTGAAAATATCCTCAATGTGTAATCTTGTAATAACTCAAGATTAAGTAAGGTTTAAGGCTGGGGCCTTATAGTTGGTATCAGAGGGAGGTTTAGATAACTTTATAGGTTAGGGTATTCTTTAAGCATAAGTGGCATTACCATAATGGTTAGGATTTCAGAAAGAGTCCTAGTTTTAGATAAATTGAATGAGTAAGTATATCTTAGTGTTTATCTTACTCATTAGTACATGATGGTTTTTTTGATATACTCACACTGACCTTTTTGGTTTTAGTAAATGGCTGGATCTAGCAGGCACCAAAGTAACAGTGGATGTGAAGGAAACTGTGACAGTTTTTTGAGAAAAAAACTGAATGATATGGGAGCTGCAATGAGAACTCTTGTGATTATCCTCAACCAACTATCTGGAGTTATGATTGACCACCTAAACCTTTGTGATTTCTCTAAGGAATAATATATGAAAGAAACAAATCCCTACGGAAGTACAGGTAATAATCTTAAAGGTAAGTGTGTTCAAAAACCTATGTGTCAAAGATGTGGAAAGAAAAACCTAGGAAAATGTTTCAAAGGGACACAAATATTCTATAGATGTGGAAATGAAGGTCATAAAGCAAGAACCTTCCATGGAAAAAGGAAGCATCTAGTTGACATGAGAAAAGGGAAAGAAGTTCCTTCTGAGGAATCAATTGAATGTTTTAAATGTGGTGTGCATGGTTATTATGAAAACACATGTCCTATGAAGATGTTTCATGAATGGGATCACCAAGAGCATACAAATGTTCGTTTACCAATACCTAATGCCATTCCGATTGAGGATTAAGAAACTGGCAATGACCAATCAAAGGTATGTATTATTTCATGAGTATTGTTTTCCTATTTTGGAATCATAGGATATGATTCATGATTTTGTTTGTAGGAAAGAGGTATTTTGGAATAAGTTGGAAAGGAATGGTTAATGGATCATGAAGAATGTTGAATGAGTAAGATGTCAACATATAAGGGCTTCAAGAGTTATGGTGAAATTCTTAAGAGTATTAAGTATCTTTTGATGATGGGGTTACATTAGAAGACTCTTTATATTATGTGTAACCCTGATGTTTAATGTAGGAAAATTTTATTCAAGGAATAGTTATCTTTTCTTTTGTGGACATAGATATAAAGAACCATTTGGGTTTATATGATCCTTACTTTTGAGGTAATTATGGGTTACTATATGATTGAAGTGAAAGAGATGAGATAAAATTGAGGTTAAATTATGTTATGGTTATTTTTGATGATTTTATCCCTTTTTGGGGAATGATTTGTGAATTATATAGTTTTGGAAAAAGGACTACACGCAGACTGTGTGACTACCCGTCACATCGGACAAAGCTGTGGGAATCGAACCTACAACCAAAGTGCGACTGGTATTTATCGCCTACCACTGGACTACATGAAGTCCCTGGTTAGTTTGACTAATTATTTTTAGTTATATGATTTGATGAATTAAGAGTAATTTGATTTTGGGTTATTTATGAAAATGATTAACCTATCATGAAGGATATGTGGTTAGGTTAATTACTTTTCAATACGAGACTTTAGGAGCAACTGATGTTGTTTGGAGATAAATGTTACGATTTAACTTGGAAGACTATGTGACTAAATCCTTCAAATATTTGGGTTTCAATATTATATTGGTTTACTTTGAATAATTTTATGGACAAATTGTTTATCGGATGGTCCTCGTTGAACTTTGGGTTTTTTTGGACAAATTTTGGAGATTAAGCATAGATTTTCTTTTTAAAGGGTTATCCTTTTCTGGATTATCTGACCTTGTACTAACCTTTTGGTTTTGGTTTTGGTTAAAGCCTAAAGAAATGGGAAGTATATAGTTCTCTTTGGTGGATTAGGTGATTCTCAATAAGTTTATTATAGTACTCTTAATGCGAACAAGTCTCCCTAAATACTCGTCTTTTGGAAAAAAAATCAGTTTGAGTAAGGAATCTAGTAAAAGTTGAAAGTCAACATGATAAGTGATTATTTTTCCCTATGAATAAATTCCTCAATAAAAAGTAACTTAAAACAAAAATGTTGTATATTAACGTTTCCTACTGGGGAATCGAATACCGTTTAACCCATCACAAGTTTGTGATTTTCTTATGGTTAACTTTCTCCTATACATGTTCACTATCACCCTCCCTCAATAACATGACCCTTTTCTTTTTCTTCCATGTACATGTTTTTCTACATATGGGTTAACTCAGGTGACCTCTGTACTAATCTTCCTTTATTTTAAAGTGATTTTTTACCGACTCTTGTTCCGATGTGGGACTTTCAAGGATGTTTCCATTCTCAATTTTAAAAAATTGTGAGGACGCAATTCCCAAAAGGGGGGAAGGATGTAACACCCCAGGTAAATAAAGAATAATACATTTTCATATTTATCCATATTTGTGAATAAAATATTAATATGACTTTAAAGGGGACGCTATGCTCGATGGCGTACCCAACACGCAACAATGAGTTTTTTGGGAATCTTATGTTGCACTCTAATAATAAAATAAAATTATTTTAAATGGTAGTTAACATGTAGCCGTTGTGTTGGAGGGAATGGATAGAAATATCTAAAATATGATTATATATGTTTTTAAATGTTTTTACATTTATCCAATAAAAGATAGAGGCATACAATATGGAAATAATTCAATTTTAGGCGTATATGCCCTAGTTTTCACTAAAGGTTCACTTATCTCCTTTTGATGGAGAACCATCATTAAATATAGTTTTTTTCACACTTATACATCCTTTTGGACCAAATAAAACTCTTCTTAATAATTGGGACATCAAAATTTACTTTGTGTAAAGTTTTGGTATCTTTATGATAAAGTTCATTTTTTTAATGAATAGTGTAAAATGTTGTATTTTAATTCAAAACCTCTTTTTAGTCTAATTTATTTATATGATTAGATTATATTTTGAATTGGTTTTAAAGTGAAATTAGAATATATTTTTACCATTAAATCCAATAGTGTTCGTTGGAATTAATTTCACTTTGAAATCAAACTTAAACTAGTGTCAATCTTTTGATACTTATTGTTTCATAAAAACACACTATTTGTTCTGACAGCGGGAATTAATTATTAAATTAATTAATGTGACTTATATGTTTTGAATTTTGTAAAATAGACTTCATTTTTGAATTCAGAATATCAAATATATCTTAGGGTGAATTTTTGGGATTTTTCTGAAAAACATCAATTTTTGATGAATAGTGAAACCACTAAGTGGTACTTATAAAAACTGATTTTTTCCATTTAAATGAAAATTTTCCATCTTTGTGTTTTGAATTTCAAAAAATCCGACATACATGGTTTTCATTAAGAAGTAAAATGTGGTTCAATGGGATAAAAATAATTTTTTTTGGTGAATAGTAACTTATTAAGTTTTTAATCGCGATTAGAGGTAATTAGTGTAGTTTAAGGTAAAAATAATGTTTTAATAATATGAAATGAACTTGAAACATGTCCTTACTTCATTGGATGTGTCATGGCCGACCAATACAACCCATGGGTCAACTTGGGGACCCCATGAAGCATCTTTTGTTGGAAAATGACATTAATATCTTTTTATTTAAAGTTAAAGTAAAAATGAGACAAACATGAAATGTTTTACTAAACAAATTTTTACATGGGGTTATAAAAATCATCTTTTTGTCTATAAATATTAATTGGAAAGATAAAACGATTTCCTACATCATAGTATTTTTTTTATAATTTTTATACATTAAATAAATTAAATTATTTATGACATCATGATGATGCAGCGATGACCTCATTATTTAACGATTTAAATAAAATGGAAATATAATGTAATATCTAAGACCTACACATGTCCAAAACCTATTAGATGAGTGGATTTCGAACCCTTATCACCTTATCCTCGAAAAACATCAATGTGGGACCTCTTAAATCCGAATACCAGTTTAAAATAAAGTGACTTTTCTTTACCTTCCAAGAGTGCCCCTCCTCTCCTCTTATAAAAGGCCCCCACCTATACCTCCTTACCCACACACCCAAAGCCTTTGGCTCGGCCAACCTCTTCCCATTTTGTCTCTCCACTTCCCTCTCTTACTCTGTGAAGACTCACTTTGGGAAGAAGTCTTCTCAAGGAAGCCTTTGAGCTCAAACCAAAGGGAGTTACCCGATTATAAGGTAATGTCTTCACTTGAGTCCTTTTGTTTTATTTTGCTTCTACAATCCCATAAAATCTTTTTATTAATTTCTTTTCTAACAACTAAAGTATCATAAATATACTAGGATGTTTTTATAAGAAGGATTAGAGCTACACTTTCACACACCGACATCTAATGGTTAAAGAACATACTGTTTCCGTGGATGGTGAATTTCGGCCTCCCGAAACGATGATTGTTCAACATTCTTTTAACACCTTAAAAGGTGTCCATTAAGATGAAACTATATTTATATATGATATATAATATGTTTATGTTTTCCTTAAGCTTCTGTATTTTTCATTTTGGTCATACCTTTATGGTTTCCATTATGGGTAAGCGCGATATCTTCATTTAAAGAAGTGCGGACTACCGCCCCCTCAAAGTGATTTGATTCATTAATACCATATGTGGTACGTATAAAGGATATATTTAATGATATTATATATGATACCATACTGGAATTAAAATACTATTATGTATCATTATGTTTTAATTCCATTAAATATGAAATAGAAATGGAAGTAGCGTTCATGCTTACGTACGGCTTACCGTCTCCACGAATGGTACATTTAATTTCTTATCTCAAAATGTTATGTAATATTATAAGTAAATATATATAATGGATATATATGTAATATATTACATCAAAATTATGGATATCCTTCTGGAATTATAACATATACATCTCTCTCTCATTTTGTTTTAATTCCATTAATATGACAAAAAATGAAAGTAGCATTCATGCGTACGTACGACCTACCGTCTCCATGAACGGTGCTTTTCGTTTTTTATCTCAAAATGATATGGAATAGTATGAAATGAGTATTTACTGGATATATATGATATTTTAATCATTAATACTATTCTGGAAATTATTTACTTATAACTACATGGGCAATCTTTTTTAAAACAAGTTCATTTTTGACTCATGTACCAAACATCGACAAAAACGTCTCATATGAACTAACATTATTAAACAATTATTATAACATTATAATATGTGATATGAACTGAATAATAATCTCTAAAGGAGGTACTTAGGCAATTATTAATTGAACAAAGTTTATTATTCAGGAATATAAAGAAACGAACAAGAGAAGTTGGACTTGAGGTAAGGGATCCTACTCCTCTTTTTCTTTTTAAGTACACTCTTTTATATCATTCCTTCTAAGCTCATCTTTCTTGTTATTGGGATGTTCTTTTATATTACTCTTACTATAATTTTAATGTTAATATTATTAGAGACCCTATTCCCTCTCGTCAATCCATTTTGGATGTTTTGAGTGGCGCCGTTAGGCTGCCAAATTTTCGTAAGAGATCTAACCTCTCTCTTTCTCTTTAAGTACTCCCCTTTATGTCACTTCTTTTAAGATCCTCTTTGTTATGATGGGGGATGTTCTTTTATATTCCTCTTTCTGTACATTTTATTGTAATGTGATGAGATACCCTATTTGATCTCATCAATCCATTTTTGGAAGTTTTAAGTGGCGCCGTTAGGCTGCCGAGTTTTCGTAAGGGATTTCTCATCTCACTTTTATTCCCGTGAGATTTATGCTACATTTGCCACAATTTCCTTTGAGTGGTGTATGTACTGACCATTATTTTACTCATTGTGTAATATTATTTCATTTATTTGTATTTACATCAATGATTTATTGTTCTTCTTTCACGGGGCGTATGTTTCGAAAGATACCCATGTCGGTAAGGGAACCTTTCACCCTCCTCTTTTTAAAAGACTTATTTTGTTATGTCTTTTAATTCACATAATATTATTTTGGGATATGTTCTTCTGTATCCTTATTGATGTAAATTTTATGTCCAAGTGATGAGATACCCTTTTTATCTCTCATAAACTCTTTTTCTGAATTTTGAAGTGACGCCGTTAGGCTGTCTAATTATTGCAAGGGAACTTCTTAACCCAATTTTGATTCTTTGGGATAAGCTTGTACTCCTTGAATGTGTCGTTCTATAAATATGTGTGAATAACCTCTGATTGTTTTACACTTAATATCCACTTATATTTTGTTTATTAGTTTGTAACACATAATTATGTAATTGATTTATCCTTAATCCAAGGATACCATCTTTATATGGGACTTCGTCTCAATCTCTTTTCATTGAGGCATATTTTGTTTTATACACAACCTTCTTTTATACGGTGTATAAACCCCTTTGACTTTTAAATTTATCCGAAAGGAATATTTTTTTATAAAAAGTTTTTTAGTAAACGAAAAAAGGGATTGTTTTTGTCGTACATATGCGGCGACAACGACTTCTCCGCTGCCATGACCATTATTTGAGTTTCGGCTTCCTCTACAAGCCATACTTTTTTTAAAAGAAAAATAAATACTGTGTTTTACTTTTCTTTTATTTTGGTATTGAGAATGGTTTTCATAATGTTTTTATATCAATGTGTTGTATTGATATCTTGTGATTGAAAAGAGGAAATTTTATGTTTCCTTTATGCATGTTTTATGTGATACGATTATGTTATGGTTCTTGGGAATTATTATGAAGATGGGTGGTTCCGTGATAAACTAAGGGCGGGTGAGCCCGATATAGCTCTCCAATGCATTGGGTAACGCAAAGGAGTGAAACGTTAAGGTTTCTCCGAAGAGATTTAGGGAATATACTGTGATGGGTATTCCAAACGTAACCAAGAGGGTTACTCCCTATGTAAGAATGTTATGAATGCCTCATGTTACCTTTATGTCTTATGATTTCTATGATTTATTCATGGTTTGATGAGGTATGTTAAAGTGCCTATGTTTTATGGGTAAAGTATGATTTCATTATTATGTATATATGAACTCATGTTTCCTTTCCATATTTTTATAACCCTTACTGAGCTTTTTATGCTCATCCCAAGTTTTTGAAATGTTTTTCACAGGTCAAGGGAAAGGTACATGATGTGATGATAGTGTCAAGGATGTGTCAAGAAAGAATCCATGTTTTATTTTCAATATGTTTCCATTGATGGGAATAATGAATACTGTCTTTTATGTAACCGCTTTGTTTAAATGTGGAATGTAATGCAAGTTTCATGATCTAATTCTCTAAAACTCTAAACCTGAAAAGATCCACAATTTGTAGTCTTGTAATAACTCAAGATTAAGTAAGGTTTAAGGCTGGGGCCTTATAACACGAGAGATACAATTAAACACCCATATTGATATATAATTAAACCCCAAAACACTAAAACCCCAATAAATGCATGAGAATACATATCTCTAGATAAAAAATGAATGACTACAAAATCACCCCCTTCTGGGACTACCACTACTAGATGCACATGAAATACCCATTAAGATGGATGACACCTATATGCCTTAGTAGAATTAGATCCCAAATTCCCTAAATGGATAATTAATAAGTTTAAGTAAAAAAAAGATATAGAATGACTGATACATGGAGGGGAACCCTATTTTGAATCATCATAATGGAGACCACTAAAACCACCCAGCTCGAAGGGGTGAAGGGGGGGGGGGGGAGAGTTGAGTTTCAAAGAAGGATCTCCCCTCCCACATTAGTGACCATGTATTATTTAGAATGAGGGCGGGGATTCCAAATTGTACCCCCATTAAAATTATCAAAATACCCTTCTAAAAAACTGACATGAAACTAGGTCATGACATGACCCTAACGGGTCAAGGCACGACCACACCCTAGGAAAAGTGGTCAACCCATGACCAGAACTCATAATAGTATAAAATATCTCAGTTGTTCCAAGATAAAATCATGGTGTGGGGAATTATACCTTGTCTAATACCATCATGGAATTAACCATAAAGATTATAATGTGAGTACTCACAGGGATGGGGTATAGTTTCAAGATTAAGCTACATTTAGCACAACCCAGCCGAGTAATAGTTAAGAGAGAAAAATGTGTAGAGCGTTCTTGGGGAGGGTTTGGTGTGGGGATGAATTATTAAAGAAACCCCACATTTAAAATAGGATTATATGGATAGAAATCATGGCTAGTTCACTAGTCTGTGTTTACCCGCATAGATACCGATTGCACTACGATCCATTTTAATGTTTTTTTAAATAATGATATGCCAATTTATTAACAGTCATCTTAGTAGCATCTATAATTACTAATGAATACACCTACCCATATATTTCATTCCCATGTCTGATAATGAATAGACTCCCAAATTCCCAACATCCTTCATTTTAATTTTATATAACCAATAGATTTAGTTCATCTTACTCTGTCTGCTACGACATATGAAGCCGCACCACCCTCCCCCTCCTACTTCTAATCTCTTTCCTATCAACCCCTCGGTGACATCATTCACCACCGGGACACATCCTTCCAGCATATCATCTCTGACGTCATCCTCCGATCGGCACTATCCCTCAGCTTCCTCAACATCATCATCCTCTAACCCACCCTATGCCTTTCATTTCACTATCCTCCGGACCCCACCTTCCTTCCTCCTCCTCTATCTCCCCCACGCCTCTTCCCCCTCTTCTCACCATCCAAACTTTCATCAACTTGTATCCATCCACTGCCACTAAATCATTTCCCCAACCCCCATCCTGTCACCCCCCCAACTCCCTCCTTTTGTTTCATCATCCTCCAGCCCCCACCCCATGTCATCCTCTTCTCCCTCACCCACACCTTCTACGTTACCCCTACCTCCTTCGTCTCCCCATGTCATTGTCCTACGTTGGAAAAAAATTATTGGCTTTCTATAATTTTTTTAGAAAAGGGATAGGGTTTGATGTATTTAGAAAATGGGTCCAAGGAAGAGTGTACCTCATTTATGCTACTCCCCTCGCTATAAAGCATGAACAAGGTTCACATATCATATGCGAGGTTTCTGAAGAAAGAGTAAACAACGTTCACTCTTCCTCCCAATTTTTTTTATAAATATTACTAAAAGATAATAACAATTATTTAAATACTAAGTAAATATGAATAAATATTAATTAAAAAACAATCAAAATTTTATAAATATTAAATACAGATTAATTAAATATTTATAATGATTAATAATTATTTAAAATAATGAAATAAATATTCATAAACATTGATGATAAAAGAAATATTCATAAATATTTATTAAATATTAAATAAATACTCCTAAGTATTATAAAATATATTTAAATATAAATAAATTGAATAAATTGTAATAAAATAGTAATAAATATTAATTAATGTTTCACAAATATTAATTAAATATTAATAATTTTATTCAAATATTTATAAACACAAAAAATATGAATAAATACCAGAAAATATTAACAAATATTATTAAATATAAAAAAAATATTCAAAAATAGTATTTAAATATTCAAAAAATAATAAAATTTAATTAAACATTCATAAATAATAATAAATATTAATTAAATATCCATAAATTCCAATAAATATCAATACTTATAAATAATTGTTAATGCATTTTAATTAAATATTATGAAATAGGAATAAAATACCAAATATTATTAATAAGTAAAAATGAAATTAGTTTTAATTTTCACTATGATATATAATTTTTAATTAAAATTTAATGAATATAAAAAAATAAATATCACCTAAATATTCATAAATATTAATAAATTTTAATTAAATATTAATGAATATAAATTAATGTTAATAAATATTAACTAAATATTAATAAATATTAATGAAATATTAATAAATTTAAATAAATATTAATAAATAATTGACAAGTAATAAAAAATATTAAAAAATACTAAACAAATAATAAAAAAATATAATTATATATGAGAAAATATCAATTAAATATTCATTAATATTCATAAATATTACAAAATATTATTAAATGTCAATAAATATTCAAATATATCAATATTTTCTTATTTTTAATAATATTTTCTAATATTTATGAATATTTATTTAGTGGATATCTATTATTTATTAATAATTATTAATAATTATTAACAGTTGTTAATATTTATTTAAAATTTGTTAAAATTCAATCAATATGTATTTATATTCCTTAATATTTAATTAATATTTATTATATTAATAAAATAGATTTTCACTCTCCTCATATTAAAATAATTATTAAAAATTGTGAATATTTATTCAATATTTATTAACATATAGTTCATAAATATTAATATTAATGAATATTTACTAATATTTAATTAAGGTTTATTAATTTTTTATTAATATTAATAATTATTTAGAAATCTTGAAAAATATTTTTCTTCCATTTATTAATATTTGTTAGTATTTTATTTATACAATAGATTATTTAAATAAGGCGTATTAACATTTATTTATATTTATTTATATTTACTGATATTCATTATTTTTTATGAGTATTTATGAATATTTAAAAATGTTTTATTACTTTTAGAAGATATTTAATTAATATTTATTAATATTTAATTAAAAATTAATATTTTTTATTAATATATGTTAATATTTAGTGGTTTTTTATTAATATTACTTTACATTTTTAAATATATATGAATATTTATTTAGATTTAATTAATATTTTTGGATAATTAATTAATATATTTTAATATTTTATTAATATTTTGTTGATTTATGAAGATTTATTTAAACTTGTTAACATTCTTTAATATTTATTAATACATTTAAATATTTATTTAATATTTAATAAATATTTATGGATATTTATCTGTATCATCAATATTTATGAATATTTATTTAATGATTATTAATTTTTTTACTATTTATAAATTTTTAATTAATATTTATTGATAGTTTATAAATATTTATTATTTTTTAATTAAAATTTATTTACATATAATTATTAATATATAAATTGTAATTAATTTTTGTCAATATTTATTTTAATATTTAATTATATATATATATATTGTAATATTTATAAATAAATAAATTCTTGGGGAAGAGTTAACGTCGTTTAGTCTTCCGTCAGAAACCCTACACACGAAGCATGAATCTTGTTCACACTCCCTAGTGAGGGGAGAAGCGTGAACGGGGTTCACGCCTCCCTAGAACAGTATTTAAAAATACTTCCAATTCTATTGTTTTTTTTTTATTCTAAAACCCAAATTATATATTTTTTCCTCCTACATCCATCCCCCTTCGCTGCATCATTGCCCCTACATGTCATCCTCCACCTTTCCCACCCGACACCCTTCTACTTCTGCCAACCCACTCCACCTATTATTGATGTATCCCTCCAACTCTGTCCCACACCTGATACCTACTCCTGGTGTCTAACCCACACCGGTCGACACCCACCTCTGATACCCAGGCCCCACCACCTCTACCTCAACATGTAATGTATTTTTTTTTAAATTCATATTAGTTTAATTTTTTGTATTTTATATCATTATTTTAGTTTTTGATTTTAATTATTATATTTTTTACTTTTTTTACTTTCTATCACAGAATTTTAATGCATTTGAAAAGAACATATCATATCATTTATTATGTCATACAATTAATTTTTAATTTTAAATATCAATATTTTTATGTATTTATTCTATTTTTTTACATATATGGATATTAAGTATTATTTTTTTGTTAATAATAAAATGTGAAATTTTAATAAATAATTGAATTATATAATTATTAGAAAGCATATTATTAAATAATAAAAAATATTTATTTAATATCATAAATTTTATCATGTTAAATTTTTTTATTAATTATTAGCTCATTATATTATCTAATTTTTTTTCTTCAAATTAAATAAATTAGTTTATATAAATAAATAATATTTATATTTGATCCAAAATTCTAAATATTTGGCATCACATTATATTTGAAACATGATTTCAAATCACACTATGAAATTTTGAATTATTATAGATAAAGATAATATTTTACGCATTTTTATGCATTTTAAATGTTTTAATCCTTCCAAATTATCAATGTTAGCTTATATGTATCAATTTTGGATTTATGATGTGCTTTGAGAAAAATTATGAATAGTTCTTAATTCTAGATTTTTTATAGATTTTTACGTCAAGGATAATTTGGCCTCTTATTTAATAATATATTTCCAAATTGATTGGTAATTTCTTTTTTAAATCGTTAATAAATTTTCTTTAACTTTTCCTTCTAGACCAGGGGTTTATTCGAGCATTTAGAGGACCGAAAAATTCATGGATTTTGGGAACTGTTCTCACAGCACATCATAGACCCCACCACTTTAACAGAGTCTCATCTCATTCTACACACCTCCAATTGAGGTGATTCAACCTATTATAGAACTATGCCACAAATGAACATCTCTAAAATTAATTTGAGAGAGCTTCAAAGTAATTAAGGTTGTCATTGGATGTTATACTTTTAAAAGTAGATTCATGGAACCTTCATTTAGAAAAATTTATAGTTAATTAATATTTCATAACATCTACATATAAGAGAAGAATGAGATTAAATTTTAGTAGAAGAAAAAAAATACAAGGAGGAACAAATTTCATGAAGGAGGGAACACCAAAATCTTCTATTTAATAGATAAAAAACGTGACAAATTTTGGAGGATAGATTCTTCTTATAAAAAGAGAGGAGCTCCTACCTCTAAAATCATTCTTTCCCATCCCCATACCATCCGTGGAAATGGGGAGAGAATACCAAGGGACATTAAGAATTTGATTTCATTATTTTTTATTTTATTTTAGTTTTCTTTTATATTTAACACATTCATGTTTTTTTATTAAAGTGTTTCCCATTTGTTCTTCCACACTTAGTTTCCATTAAACTCTAATTATCTCTTTGTCTCTCAACTCAATCTCCATCATGATCTCTAATCACATTTCAATTGAATGTCATTAACCTGGGGCTTGGCCATATGAAATGTTTCATGATTTTCTTCATTATTTCACTTCAAATTCAAATTTTTTGAAATCTATTTGTGGTGGAGGCGGGAATATTGGATGGGTGTGGTGGTTGACCACCAAAACAATAATTTAAAATCCATTTATTTTCCTTGATTAATTCATTTTCCCTCTAATCTCTTAGTAAAACCAATCATATGATGGTGTTGGGGTTTCTATAAGGGATTAAATTACATATAGTGGAGATGGATCATTTGGGATAACATTATTGGTTGAGGTGTTATCCAAATTGACTACTGGAGGAGGCGTGGTTTGGTCTGCGAGTGACATGATAAAATTAAACACTCTTTAAATGAAAGTAAATTAATTCATTAATGATATTTTATAAAATTAATTATAAAATTCAATTTACATAATAAATAAATAATGAATGTACTCGTGTTATCCAACACTAGGACCAAGTTCTGTCTTCCATAATTTCATTTTGTTAGTAGCTACAACTGCATTTAGATTTAATTTTTTCATTTCATTATTTGAAATTCACTATTTTCCAAAACCATTAAAACCAAAATTATCATAAATAATATAAAAACACATAAAGAATTATAATAGTTGAACTATAATAAGTGATTGAACTCACTAAAATGCTCCTCAAGTGATATGACCCTGGTCAGCCACTATGCTGTATTAGGAAAACAAATTTTTTTTTGCACACCCTATGACAAGGGAACATCAAAACAGACACGATTTCAGGGGAGCAAAATAGATATTTTGATCACTTTTTTTTAAATTGACATTTTTGTATTTTTCATTCGTTAAAAAACATCTGAAAACCCCATTTTCCATGATGTATTCAAATTCAAATTGTTATACATGAAACAATTACTCACATGTGCAGGAAGAAGAGACAGAATACACTGGGAAGGCCCTCCAATGAAGGACTGATTCTCTAATGATAATGTTCAAAAAATGAAATAAGAATAGAAACATGGATCTCACTTAAATATAAGATGGCTATGGCCGATGAACTCCAAACTGACATTCAATGATTCAAGGCTAAGAAGGATGTTCCCGTGGTCATCTCAAATTTCAATGAAGATATAAAACAAATTGAAGGAAAACACAATGTGGAGGGGGCCAACCACCTACCTCCATCTAGTGATAATCAACTCCAAGAGTTACTCTCCATCAAATAAAATATTCTAACCAAACCACCACAGGGAGATGACACATTCATGAACTCCAACTCATTTTATATTATTGAATCTGATTTTTGTATAAGTCCCAACTTTTTGAATTTTCAGAATTCTTGGATTCTTATTATGCCTTTGAAGATGATGTGGAAAAAGATTAATTTATTCAAGAACACCTGGATCTCCTTTAATAAATTGAACATATACTAGTGGAGCCCCGTGAGGAAGATATACAAATTACTGAGCCAGAGAATATCAAACCAGAGGCTGAACCCCCCATGAAGCCACCACTAGAAGATACGATGGTTCCACAAGTAGAAACAATATAAATAGAGGTTCTATACTTCATCCTACCCCTGTCATGCAAGATGTACCACAGTGAGAAGGGGGTGGATATGATGTACTCTATCCATGACGTCCACCTCAATATGAACAAAGAACTGAAAGTTAGGGAGAACAACATGTGGTGGTTCAAGACAAAGAAGATCTACCCAACATCAGATTCTAGATAATAGTTGGTACTTCCCACTAGAGGAAGAAAATATTCAGGGCCCACATGGAGGATCATACAATGATTTATCTCTACAAGATTTATATATTTCAATTTCCTTTTTTTAGATTTGTCCCGCATGCATCCCACCCTTTATATTTTTGATATTTAATGGCATGATCCATGTTCTTAAGTGAGTAATTCACTTTTTTAGGCACATAAATGTGAAAATAATCCTTAAATACTGGAATAAAATTACTATGATTCATGGGAAATGGAGTTCATTTTTACAGTTTAATCATTTAAACTCCTTATCTTTTTTGGTCCAAAACATGTTTTGAACTATCATGATAATAATTGCATTACCACACTTGAATTATTGATTTACTTGAATTATTTTGGAGACATGAGTTTCTAAGGAATCCAATGATGCCATGTTTTTTATTTAAATGATAATGATTTTTAATGACTAAAATGGAAAATTTATTATTTAATGTGAATAATGTATATTGAAATGTTGACTCATGATTTGAGGGAACTGATTGATTCATGAAAATGAAATTTCAATATCTTCTATCATTATTTGAATATTTGAAATTATTTTGAATTGATTTTTTATTATTAATAATTCCTTGGATGAGTGTATAATATGATAATCTCATTACTGATAGGATTTCTAGACCAATTACTTCCTATTTTGTCTAGACCATATTTCTTGAGTTAGCATGGGACATGTCAGTGACAAAAAAAATCAATTGAATTTTTGAAGCTATGACTGTGAAAAAACATATTTAAAATGATTGAGATATCTTTTTAAAATCCATTATCCTTAAATAAAACCTTTACATAAATCATTCTTTTAGCCCATAGAGACCGTGCATGTACATTTTCGGGATATCGCATGTTTCAATCCTTTTTATCCATTCCAACCTAACTCTTAGTATTTTTATAATATTTTAAAGATGGTGTGTGGGGGTTAAGGGATTCATGGTGGAAACATTGTAAGGAAAATGTGTGGGAGGTACTATTGTGGTAATTATATTTGTTCTTGAATAATTCATTTTACTTAATTCCCCCCCCTTGAATTTAAAAAATAAAACAATTGACCAAAACCCCAAATAAATGGAGAAATGGGTTGTGATTTGGGAAAACCAAATATAACAATTTTCCATACTGATGATCTTTTGATATTATGTGGTTAAATGATTGATTTTATGTTTTATATAATCATAACAATCAATATATATATATATATTCAAAACAAAAAAAAATCAAGAGGATGCACTAATCATCTATTATGCTTACTTGATCATGACATTACTTTTATTTTTGGGAGAAGTAGGTGTTGCCACATTGAGAATGAGAACTTCATTACAATTTTACTTTTAATAACATCAATTTTATGTAAGATATTTTCCGCCTCCTTGAGCCTTAAGTTTTAATGCATCAAATCCTACCAACCTTAAGCCTTAGAGTAATTTGAACCATTATTTCAAGTCCTCATGATTTAATGTGTCTTTTTCATTACAAATTGGAGAAATTAGTTCTTTGACAATATTATAGATAAATAGAATGTTCTCATGATATGAGCATAACACTAATTGATTGGTATGATGAGAGATGAGATGAAATATTCAAAGGTGAGGTAAATCATGATTTGTAATGTTTAATGATAAAGAATTAAGGAGCTTGAATGAATGAAATGATAAGTTTTACCATTCTTAAATGGGGAAATTAAAATATATGAATTGATTTTTTCTTTATAAAATGAGAAAATAAATTGATACTTAGTGCGTATTTTTTAAAAAGTAATTTGGAGTTGAACGTTGTTTGATTTTTTACATTGTAATTTGAATATTTATAACATCAGTGCCCTTTGAAATTTAATGGTGAGATTGTATGCCTGAGGACATGCATGGATTATGTGTGCGGTAATTAATAGAGATAATATTTAACAAATTTTTTGTATGCATTTATATTGTTTTAATAATAGAAAATTATCAATTTCTGCTTATATGGATCAATTTTGGATTTATTATGTGTTTTGATAAAAATTGTGAAAAGTGCATAATTTTTTATTTTTTACAGGTTTTTATGTCAAGGGTATTTTTCAAATTTATTTAAAAATATAGTTAAAAAATTATTCATTTTTTTAATATTTATTTAATTTACTTCTCGTTTTTCTTCTACATAAGGGGATGATCCGAGAATCTAGAGTCCCAAAATATTCAATGATATTGGGAAATTTTCCAGGTGCACTGTGTGGACCCCACCACCATAACATAATCCCGTCTCTGCCTACACACTTCAAATTTTTTTGATTCCTCTTTTCATAGAATGTGGACACATAGAAATGTATCTAAAATTAATTTGAGAGAGTTTAGAATTCATTAACGTTAACATTAGACGTTTTACTTTTGAATGTGGCTTCTTGGACCCTTTATCAAGAAAATGTAACATTCAATTAATAACTCATAGAAAATACATACTATTGTGAAATGATCTGAAATTTTGAGATCTGAATACCAATACAATGGGGAACATATTTTATGAAGGGGAGCACACGTGAATTGCCCATTTATTAGGTGAAAAAAGACAACCTTTGGACGACTTATTATTTTTATAAAAATACATGAGCTCCTACCTCTTAAATCATTTCTTTGAATCCCCAAAACATCTAGGGAACCAAGGAGAGTTGGAAAAGTTATATTAAGAATTTTATTTCTTTGTTTTAATTTTATTTTACTTTTCTTTTACATGTTACACATTTATAATTTTTATTAATCTCATTCCCATTTTTTCTTCTATCTTACTTTGTCATCAAACTATAATTATCTAATTCCCTATATTCCCTCTCTCTATAGTGATATCCAATAACTTTTAAATGGAATGTGAATAACCTGAGTCATGGTATTGGGGGAGGATCCATTGTTTTTATCATTATTTCACTTCAAATTCAAAATTTTTTAAATCAATTTGTGGTGGAGCTTGGAATATTGAAAGGGTGCAGTTGTCGTCCACCATGATAATATTTCCATACATTTTTATTTTTCTTAGACTAATTCATTTTCCCTCTCATATTTTATGAAAACCCATCTTACAATATGGTTGTGTTTGTCATAGGGGATGAAATAACATATAATGGAGCTGATTTTTTTTGGATAGCATTCTTGGATAAGGTGTTATAATTGTTTACTATTGGAGAATGTGCCATTTGGTGTGCGGGAGAGATTCTAAAATCACAAAATCTTTAAATAAAAGGAATTTAGTTCATTAATGAGATTTCATGAAATTAATTATCAAATTGGATTTAAAAATTAAATAAATAATGAATAAAACAGTGTTATCCACCCCGAGGAAAAAGCTATTTCTCCCCTTATTTCATTATTTCATCATCTATATATATATATATATAGATTTAGAGTTTTCCTTGAAATATTTTAATTTCACTATTTTCCAAAACCCTTAAATCCATCGTTTTCATAAATAATATAATAAAATAAAAAAATATAAAATTTTAATTTGAATAAGTAATTGAACCGAATGCAACACTCCCCAAGTGATATGTCCCTGGTAAGCCACTATGTTGTATTAGGAAAATATATTTTCACATTCCATTCCCTATAGATGAAATGCATCAAAACTTGTTCTATAGATAGGGAGCTAAATAGTTATTTTGATCACTTTTTATAAATTAACATTTTATAGTTTTTTTATTAAAATAAAATTAATTTAAAACAATTTTTTACTTGATGTATTCCAATTAAAATTATTATACATTGAAAAATTACTCACAGGTGCAGGAAGAAGAAAATACTACACTAAAGAGGACCTTAAACGAAGGGTTGATGCTTTAATGATAAGGTTAAAACAAAAGTAAAGAGTAATAAAATCATGGATATTATATGATGATTTGATGGCCATGATCGATGAATTCCAGACTAACATTCAAAGATTCAATGGCAAGAAGGAAGTACCACAAGTCTTCCTGGATTTCACTAATGACATCCATGATGTTAAAGAAAAACTCGATGTTAAGGGGCCCTACCACCTACCTCCATCTCATGATAATCAACTCCAAAATACACTCCCCACTAAATAAATGATTCAATCTGAACAACCTCAGGGAGATGATACATTCATGAACTCCAAATCATTTGATTTTATTGAATCGGTCTTGAGTATAAATCCCATCTATTTTGATTTTTTTAAATTTTTATAATATTATTATGACATGGAAGAAATGTGGAAATGGATACACCTATTAAGGAACACTTGGATCTCATTGAAGACATTGAACGTCTACTGGACGTTCCCCATAATGAAGTGATCCATGTTTTTGATCCCGATAAAATCAGACAAGAGGCTAAAGCCCCCATGAATCCATCATTGGAAGATAAAATGGTTTCAAAAGTAGCAAAAAAAGAAGAGGTGGTTTCATATTTCTACAAACCCCTGCCATGAAATCTATACAACATTACAATGGGAGTAGATCTTTTGTACTCTATCCATGGAGTTCTCTTTAACAAGAACAAATAATTGCAAGCAGGGAAGAACAACATGTGGTGGTTCATTTCAAAGATGATCCCCCTCCATTAGATTTTGGATAATAGATCGTACTTCCAACTATTGGATGTAATAATTCAAGGCCCGCGTGATGGATCATACCAAGATTTATCTTTACATGTTTTTTATTTTTCAACTTCCTTATTTATATTAGTCGAGCATGCATCCCTCTACTTATCTTTTTGATCATTAATGAAATTATCATTGTTTTAAGTGAGTAATTCTATTTTTCATGTCTATAAATGGGAAAAGGAAGCCTAAAATTGTGGAAGAATAATAAAATCTTCATGTGACGGGGAGTTCATTTTTATTGTTTAAACTTTTAAACTCCTTAAATTTTTTAGTCCAAACCATGTTTTGGATTTCAATTATAACAATTTCATGTCCACACATTAATTATTACATTACATGACTTATTTAAGAGACCTGTGTTTATTTGGAATCCTATGATTCCATGTTTTATTTTTCAAATTTAATGAGATTGAATGTTTAAATTGGGAAATTTATTTTTTAAAGTGAAGCGTGGATATTGAAATGATGACTCAGGATTTTATGGAATTTATTTATTCATGTAAATGAAATTTTTCTACTATTTTTCATTATTAGAATTTATGAAATTCAATTGAATTGATTTTTTATTATTAATCCTTCCTTGAGTGATTTTACAATATCAAAATCTCATTCCTGAGAGGATTTCTAGACCATGTGCTTCCTATTTTGTCTGGAGCATATTTCTAGAGTGATCTTGGGTCATATTACAAACCCGAACATGAATTTGAACTTTTCAAAGCTATAAATATGTAAAACATATTTAAAATTATTAATAAATCTTTGGAAAAACATTTTTCCTTAAATACCACATTTAAATAAATCCTTATTTTAAACCATTGAGGCCATGAATGAAAATTATTTAGTTGAGCCATGTTTTAAGCAATTTTTTTTCATTCTTACTATACTCTTGATATTTTCATCATATTTTAATGATGATGTGTGGGGGAGATGGGAATCATGGTTGAAGGGATGTTATAAATTGTATGGAAAACTTTTTTGGGGTGATATTGTGGTAATTATAATAGGTTGTGGAATCATTAATTGTACTTAATTTTTGGCCACTATTGAATTAATGAAAAAAATAATAAAAATACAAAAAATGGGAAAAATGGGAAAAATGGGTTGTGATTTGGGAGAAAAAAACCATTTTTTCAGACTGATTATCTTTTGACCATTTTTGGTTCAATGAAGGATGTGAGGTTTGATCTAATTATAACAATAAAAAATATATACATTAGAAAAAAAATAAAGAGGGTTCACAAATCATTCAATGTGATTACTAGATCAACACATTACTATGAGTTTTGGGGGAAGTAGGTGTTGCTACATTGAAGAGGAGAACATCATTATAATTTTACTATTTATTTAGTTCATTGTAATTAAGAGATTATCCACCTAATTTCCCCTTAATTTATAATACATCAAATCCTCTTAATATTATTCCTTAGCATCATTTGAACCTTTACTTTATGTCCTCATGATTTTTGGTGCCCTTTGGATTTACCAAGTAGAGTAAGTAGTTCTTTTACAAAATTATTGATAAAGACCATGTTCTCATGATATTAGCATAAATGTACTAAATTTTTATCATGATAGATTAGAGGAAAAATTCAAAGGTGAGGTAAATCATGATTTGGCATGTTTAAAAATAATTAAATAAGGCTCATGAATTAATGAATGGAGATGTTTCATAATTCTTTAAAGGGAAAAAGTAAAATATATGAATTTATTATTTTTTTTAAATGAGAAATTAAATTGATACTTCCTGTGGATTTTTTAAATTTTTATTGGGCATTGATTTTTTTTTGATTTTATTACTTTGTAATTTGAATATTGGAAATATTGGTTCCCATTAAAATTTAATGTAATGATTTTATACTTGAGGAAAAGAATTATTTATGTGTGGGGGAATTAATAAAGCTAATATTTTCCACATGTTTTGTATGTATTTATAATTGTTTAATCCTCCAAAATTATCCATTTTATCTTATAATGGTTAATTTTGGATTTGTGATGTGTTCTGAGAAAAATTGCAGAAAGTGTTTAATTCTGGATTTTTTTAACTTTTTATGTTAGGGGTATTTTTTAATTTATTTAAAAATATAGTTCCATAATTATGGATTTTTTTGAATCCTTATTTTATTTTCATAAACTTTTCCACCTAGACTAGAGGCTGATTCAAGCATCTAAAAGCACAAAAAAATCAATGAAGTTGGGAAAATTTCCGAGCGCATTGTGTGGACCCTACCACCATAACATAATCGCATATCATCCTATACAACTCAAATATAACTTATTATATCTTTAATTGATATAGGATACATAGGTCCTCATAGAAAATTATTTTTATAGAGTTTGATGTCATTATGGTTACCATTTGATGTTATACTTTTGAAGGAAGCATCCTGGAACCTTAATCCAGAAAAAGTAAAAGTCAATTAATAATTTATAACATAAACACATGGTTGACAAATTATCTGAAATTTTGAGTGAATATTTGAAATAAAATGGCTCGCATATTTCATGAAGGGGGCCAGGCATTAATAGTCTATTATTAGGTAAATAATAAGATAACTTTTGGAAGATAGATTATGCCTATAAAAGCATATGATATCCAAACTTCCAAATCATTCCATTCAATCCCCACACCATCCAAGGAAGCATTTAGAAGAGGCCAATATCTATTTAATAATTTTATTACATTATTTTATTTCTATTTTTTATTTCTTTTTCATGTAACAAATTTATCATTTTTATTAATGTGTTTACCATTTCTTCTTCCATCATTCATTATATTCAAACTATAATTATCTCATTATCTCTCTTCCCTATCACATTCATGATCTCTAATAACTTTGTAAATAATAGTGAATAACATGAGACTTGGTCATGGGGGAGGTTTCATAGTGTACTTCATTGTTTCACTTCAAATGTAAAATGTTTAAATCTATTTTTGGTGGAGCTGGAATTATTTCATGAATGCGGTAGTCATCCAGCACGACACTATTTTCAAATACATTTATTTTCCTTGATTAATTTACATTCCCTCCATTATATTTGGAAAACCCTTCATTAGGATGAGTTTGGGTTTCCATAAGGGATGAAATGACATACAGTAGAACTTCGTCTTTTTGGGATATCGTTCTCAGTTGAGGTGTTATTCTAGCTGACTATTAGAGGAGGTGTGCTTTTTTATGCCAGAGACATGATAATATCAAAAACACTTATAATCAATGAAAAGTAATTCATTAATGATGTTTCATAAAATGAATTACCAATTTGAATTTAAACAATATTTAAATAATGAATAATGAAGTTTTATCCAACCCTAGGACCATGTTATTTCTTCCGTAATTTCATTATGTCAGCATCTACATTTGCATTTAGATTTAAAGTTTTCATTTAATAATTTTAATTTATCTATATTCCAAAATCCTTAAAACTATGATTTTCATAAATAATATAAAAACAAAATAAAATTATTAGAATAGTCGGTGTAGAATAATTGATTGAACTAACTACAATGCTGCTAGAGTGAGATGATACTGGTCAGCTATTGTGCTACATTAGGAAAACAAAATTTCATTTTCCATGACCTACAAAAGACGTGCATCAAAACTAGAACCTTTTTTGGGAGATAAACAGTTACTTTGATCACTTTTTCTAAATTATTTTTTTTTTATTTTTTAATTATTAAAAAAAAATAAAAACAAATATTTTTTAGTTTGGTGTTTTTAAATTCAAATAGTTAAACTTGTAACAATTACTAAAAGGTGCTGGAAAAAGAAACGTACTACGCTGAGGAGGCCCTACAACTAAGGGTTGTTTCTTTAATGATAAGGTTCAAACAAAAGGAAATAGAAATATAAACATGGATATCACTTGAATATTTGAAGGCCATGACCAATGAACTCCAAATGGACATTCAATTATTAAAGGCCAAGAAGGAAGTGCCACTGGTCTTCCTAGATTTCACTAAAGACATCCATGAAATTGAAGACAAACTTGATATGGAGGTCCCTGACTACCTACCTCCATCAAGTTATAATTAAATCCAATATACACTCTCCATCGAAGAAAAAATTCAGGTCAAACCATCTTAGAGAGACGATAAATTCATGAAATCCAACTCATTTGATTTTATTGATTCTAATTTGAGTATAACTTCAAAATGTTCTAAATTTTCAGAATTGGAGGAATATAATTTTACCTTGGAGGAAGATGTGAAAAAATATGAACCGATTGAGGAACACCTGAATCCCATTGAAGACGTTGAACATATACTACAGGAGCCCTATCATGAAGAGATCCATTTTGTTGATCCAGAGAAAATCATAAAAGAGGATAAAGTCCCCATGAAGCCAGCACTGGAATATAAGATGCTTGAACAAGTATAAACAATTGAAGAGGAGGTTCCATAATTCATCTTAACCCCTCCACAAAATTTTTACAACATTTTGAAGTTGGGGGATAAGGTGTACTCTATCAATGGATTCCTCTTCAACAAGAAGTAATAATTACAATATGGGAAGAAAAAAATTTGGTCGTTCATGATTAAGAAGATCCACCGACCATCAGATTTTAGTTAATAGCTGGTAGTTCCCAATAAAGGCAGAAAAAAATCAGGTCCCACATGGGTGATCATACAAATATTTATCTTTACATTATTTTTATATTTCAATTTTCTTTTTTAGATTATTACAGTTTTTCACCCACTACATATCTTTTTGAACATTAATCACATGATCCCTATTCTTATGTGAGTAATTATCTTTTGTAGGTTCATAAATTGGAAAGGGAATTCATAAATAGTAGAATAGAAGAAATAACATTCATGGGAAATGGTTTTTGTTCTTATTTTTTAATCTTTTAATCTCTTAAAAATTTTTGGTCGAAAACATGCTTTTAGTTTAAATGATAAGAGTGGAATTATTGCATTGAATGACATTTTTAAGAGACATTAGTTTCTTAGAAATACTCTAATGCCATGTTTTTGATTTTAATGTTAAAGATATTGAATTTTTAAAATGGAAAATTGAATGTTTAAAGTTAAGAATAGATATTGAGATGACGACTCATGATTTGAGGGGATTGATTCATGTAAATAAAATTTCTATAACCTTTTTCATGATTAGAATTTTGTAATATCATATGAATTTATTTTTTAATATTAATCATTCCTCAAGTGTTTTTAAAATATCATAATCTCATTATTGAGAGGATGTATAGACAATGTACATTCTATTTGGTATCGAATTTATATTTCTTGAGTGATATTGGGACATGTGACCAACTAGAACATGAATTTCAACTTGTCGAAGATTTGAATGTGGAAAACATTATTTTAAATGATTGAGAAATCTTTTGAAAATCCTATATCCTTAAATACCAATATAAGTCATTCCTTATTTTATACCATAGAGACCATGAATGACCATTAATGGGATGATCCTTGTTTGAAGCCATTTTTATCTAATCCTACCATATTGTCGGTATTTGTAAGATAATTTAAAGATGATGTGTAGTGGTGAAGAGAATCAGGGTGTAAGATATTATATACAATGTAAGGAAAAAGTAGGGGGATTCTATTGTGGAAATTATAAATGGTTTTTGGAATAATTTATTTTACTTAAGTTTTACCCTATTGAATTAAAAAAATGAATAAAATGATAAAAAAACCCAAAAAACATGAAAATTGGGTTGTGATTTAGGAAAACCCAAAAATCACTATTTTCTTGAATGGAGGTCATTGAATCAAATGTGGTTAGGTGATTTATGTGAGGTTTGGTCTAATCATAAAATTCAAAAGAAGAAAAAAATATATACAATGTAAAAAATCAAGGGGGTGCAGAAACCATTCATTTTGCTTACTTGATCTTGACCATACATTGAGGTTTGCGGGAAGTAGGTGTTGCAATATTGAAGAGTAGAACTTCATTACCGTTTTACATTTGATATCATGAATTTTTCTTAATATATTATCCTACTCTTTGATCCTCAATTGTTAATGCATCTAATCCTACCAACTGTAAGCCTCAAAGTCAATTTAAACTTTACTGCAAGCCCTCATGATTTTATGTGCCTTTTGTCTTTACAATGTGGAGAAAGTAGATTTTTACAATATTATAGTTTAGGAGAAAGTTATATTAATCTGAGAATAAATATACTTGATTTTTATCATGATATATGAGGGGAATGATTCAAAGGAAAGGAAAATTACGATTTAGCATGTTTAAAAATAATGAATTAAGGAGCTTGAATGAATGAAAGGATAAGTTTCATCATTCTTCAAGAGGAAATGTAAAATATATGAATTTATTGTTTCTTTTAAAAATGAGAAATTAAATTGATACTTCATGTGGATTTTTGAAAATGTTCTTTGGAATTGAAAACTATTAGATTTTATTATATTGTAATTGAAATATTGGTAACAATGGTGCCCTTTGAAATTTAATGTTGAAATTTTATTCTTGAGGAAAAGCATGGTTTATGTGTGGGGGAGTTGATAGAAAAAATATTTTCAACATTTTTTGTGTGAATGTAAATTGTTTTAATCCCCAAAAATCTTCAATATGATCTTATATCGTTCAAATTTGTATTTAGGATGTGTTTTGAGGAAAATTGTGAACAGTGATGAATTATAGATTTTTATAGTTTTCTACGTCAAGGGTATTTCGACCATTTATTTAAAAATATTATTAAAAAATGACCTATTTTTAGATCCTTATTTAAATTCCTTTAACATTTACTTATGGACTATGGGATGATTCAAACATCTAGAGGCCTGAAACATTCCATGAAATTGGGAAATTTTTTGGGCGCACAATGTGGACTCCACCACCATAAAGAAATACCATCTTGGCCTGAAAAACTTCAATTGAGTGGATCCCACCAGTAATAGAACTAGGACACATATGCACGTCTTTAAAGATAATTTGAGAGAGTTTTGATGTTATTAAAGTTTCCATTGGATGTTATAATTTTGAAGGAAGGTTCCTAGAACATTCTTCTTGAATAAAGTTACTATCAATTAATAATTCATAACATGTCCATAAAACATCCAATTGGAATTATATTTTAATAGAATTCATAAAATACAATGGAGAACAACATTAATCATAGGTACCATGCATGGATAATCCATTTAATTTTTCAAATATGCGACAACTTTTGGAAGATAGATTATGGCTATAAAAGGCTAGGAGATCCATCCTCTCAAATCATTCCTTCCCATCCTCACACCATCTGAGGAACTAAGGATAGGTGGCCAATGGCCATTTAGGAATTTTATATCTTTATATCTTTATTTTATTTTTCTTTTATATGTAACACATTCATATTTTTTATTAATGTTATTCCAATTTCTTCCTCCATCTTTATTGGTCTTCAAACTCTAATTATCCAATTATCTCGCTTCCCACACTCCATCGAGATATCTAATCACTTTACAATGGAAAGTGACCAACCTGATACTTTTCCATGGGGGAGGTTTCATAGAGATCTTCATTATTTTACTTCAAATTCAAAATGATTTAATTCTATTTGTCGTGGAGGTGGGGATATTTCGTGGGTGTGGCGGTCGTCCATCATGACACTATTTCCAAATCCATTTATTTTCCTTGATTAATCCATTTTCCCTCCCTTATCATAGGCAAACCCTTAATAAGGTGTAGTTGTCTTTTCTATAAGAGATGAAATGACATATTATGGAGATGGTTCTTTTTAGGATAGTATTCTTGGGCAAGGTGTTGTCCTCATTGACTATTAGAGGAGGTGTGGTTTGGTGTGACGGAGACATGTTGAAATCACACACTCTTTAAATTAAAGGAAAGCAATTCATTAATGAAGTTTCATAAAATGAATTATAAAATTGAATCTAAACCATAATTAAATAATTAATGAACTCCTGTTATCCAACCCTTGTACCAAGTCCTTTCTTCGCCAATTTCATTCTATCAGCATCTACATCGGCATTTAGATTTAAAGTTGTTATTTCATTATTTTAATTTCCTTATTTTTTCAAAACCCTTAAATCCATTGTTTTCTAAAATAATATTAAACCCCAAAAATAATTATAACAATTGAACTAGTATAATTCATTGAGCCTACTACAATACTTCTAATGTGAGATGGCCCTGATCAGCTACTGTGCTGCATTAGGGAAATATATTTGCTTTTGACACACCCTATGATAGGTGTGAATTAATTACAAAATTAAAAATTATCTCATAAGATTTTAAAATATAATTATATAATATATATTTAAAAAAAATTATTTCAACATTTTTAATTGAAATATTTTATTTTTGAAAATAAATTTTATAAATATTTAAATTTATTGATTTCTTTTTTTGTTTTTTTGATTTTTTTCAATAATTTTATTAAAAATAAAAAAATCTATTTTTTTCATTTTTTATCTAATAATATTTTATTATATTATCACATTTTATAATTTATTTATTTTTATTTTAATTACGAATTATTATTTTTTAGTTAGTATTATTTATGATTGTAAAAATATTATTATTTTGATGTATAGTGTATATTCTTGACTCACCAATAATTTTTTAAAAAAACTTTATCCATTATTCTTCAAATATAGGTATAATATTTTTTAATTTTAGGTAATCTTGAAGATGTCCCAATAGGAAAATTATGTTTAATTAGAATAAATTACTAACATTAATGATAGGAACACAATGATACTGGATGTGGATAATGTTTAGCAATATAGTCAAGGAATAGAAAAAGGTGAATATAATAATTATTATGTTCATGTTGAAGAAAAATGGTCCAAAAATTCTACCTCTTATGGTTGGATTTATTTTGATAAAATTGGAATAATTGATGAAAAACGTAGGGTTAAGTGGAAAGGATGAGTGTTAGTATTAGTGGTAGGTGGAAGAAGATATGAAAAAAATAATTTATCCCAACATATTGAAAAATGAAATTGGAAAAAAGTATTAAAACATCATAATGTTCCATTCCTGATCTTGGATCATTCAGGAAAGTTGGAAAAACATTTGATTCAATGGTTTTTCTGGAAAAGGTAGAAATTATCATTATAAAACATAACCAACCAATTAATTTTGTAGAATATGATAAAGTTAGTAATGAACTCAATTACTTGAATCCATAAGTGGGATTTAAAGAAGTTCTTCAAGTTCATATGTAATGGAAGTATATTATCAATAAAAAAACTAAAAGAATTTTTTATCAAGCATTGGTGGTCCGATATTCCTTACTTCTGATTTTATGGATGACTAGTACTAGTAAGGTGTGTCCTTGTTTGACTATTCATTATGTTGATTTGTATTTTTAGTTATATGGAAAAATTCTTTCATTTATTTATATCTAACCTCTACATTCAGGTTCTAAATTGGTAAAAAGTAAGAGAAAATAACATTCCTTTAAATATACAATAAAAAATTTCTTTTCGTACCCTCAATAATTATTCTTTCAAGGATAACATCTGAGAAAAGATGAAACATAAATAGTATTTTTAAGTGAATTGTATTTGGATGGGTGAATATTTTCTTGATCAATATTGTGCTCATGTTTTAAATCTTATTGTTCATTATCATTTAATGGTTATTTATTCTGTATGTAAAAAATTATAGAAATCATCACAAATGTTAAAGGATTTATGGGTATAATGACATGCTTTAAATTGTGAAAAAAGTTTTTGACATTATACTAATGTGATTTTGATATTAGATGAGCCCATTAGGGGAAATGCCACATATTTAATGCATGAAAGTGTAATGATTTATATGAATGTTTTTAACAATTTGGATATTTATGATCCAAATTATATAAAATTTCCATTATAAGAAGAATGGAAAAGTAGAAATTTGATTTGAAAATTTTTTATGCCTTTTTGTGATATGAAAATTTTGATATCAGGATCCACATATACGATATAAAATTTATACATTAGTTTGGTTTGGAAAATATAGAGGTTTTTATTTCATAATTTCAATAATGATTCTGATATCATTAAAATAACGTCTAGTGATATAAGAATAAATCTGGTAAGTATTGGTGTCGTTATAGCTTTATCCTTGCAATGGTAGCTGTGTTTGATCCCCATATGAAGTTGATAATGTTAGAATTTATATATCAAATCCATGGTTCATTTCATTACCATGAATATATTTTAAATGTGAAATAAAATTTATATCAGCTTTTTGAAGTGCATGCAGAGCATTTCCCTTGTGTTTCCTCAAAGGAACTAAACAAATGTCTTCATCTTCTGCTTCTCTTAATACATCCACAAGGTAAAATATAAATTTATTTGATTTAAGTTTAACTTTTTACTATTTAAATCGTTATTTATGAACTTTTTTCTTTCATTTAACTTTTTGTCTTTATATTTTTTTTATAGGTGTGGATTGATCTAAAAAAAATTTCTTCTACCAAATATTGCAAACTCTCAATTGGAATTTTTTGGAGATTCCATTTATTAACATGTTGATTTATATAAATCGAAATGTGATCGATTTTTGAAAAGTTAAATGTAAAATATATCCTATTTTATCACTCACGTAATGTGATTTCATAATCATTCCTATTACCATGATGTCTACAATGTCTACCATTAGCATTTTGGGGAGGGTGTTGGATAAATACAAGATTCATTTTCTTCCAAAAAATATTCAAGCCTTAATATGAGCTCATAGTTGGATTCATGGTCTTGAACCTATTGGTAACTTTTTAATTACTATCTTTTATCAAATTATTTATATAATAATTTTATTAAGTATTATTTTCTTGTGGTATTGGTAATTAAGAGGAAGAATTTGTCTTGGATGATGATTCTAGTTCTGAAATTGTATATATATAGAGCTTGTGAACTCCAATGATTTCTTAAATGTAAATTTTATTAATAATAATAAGGATCCATTATTTTTTATTAATATATTTTCATAAATATTTTATCCAAATTTCATTCATCCAAACTTTAATTTTTTCTTAATTTTTTATATTTTATTTTATATTATTTTTAATTCTGTTTTAATGAATGATTTATTTGGGAGCATTAAATAAGATAAGGGTGTGTGTAATATTTGAGAACCAAGAGAAGGGGATTACGCTCATTATATATTTTTTTCCGAGGGTTGTATGCTTTATATTATTAACTTTGATTTTATAATTTTTGACCTTTTATACTAATTATGAACAATTTTATAATTTTGTGGAATTTTGATATGCATTATAATAATTTTTAATTTTTTTTATATTTTTAGGTTACATTCCCATTATCATGGTTTGAAACAATAAATTCACTCATATTTCATGTAGGATTTATGGGCTTACTAAATATAAGAAAGTTATAAAAAAAATAATGGATGTGGATTGCTTGCGGGATTTTCCACATCTGATGTGGGGTGGGACATGTTTGATAAATCCACAAAATTTATTTATGGGCTTTTTTAGGTCTAGACTATATTTTTTCAAGCCAATGTGAGCCTTGCCTACTTCACTGAACCCCACCCATTTATCAATTCAATATGGTGTAATCTCTTACATATATAAATATGAAAAGGGAGGGGTGGGGTGGGGTGTTCCCAACTCGCATATGCTTAATGCCATGTGGGATAGAACAATAAAAGCCTTTATATAAAATTGGTGGATTTATCAAACCTACCCCTCCCTACAACAGATTCGAACAAGCCCACATACAACTCACATTCATTATATTTATTATATTTTCTTTATTTTCTATAGGCCCATAAAATCCTGTATGAAAAATGACTAAGTTTATGGTTTCAATGAATTATAATTGTAATATAAGTTCAAAAATATAATAATAAATTTAAAAAATTATTATAATTCTAATAAAAATTACACCAATTTATATAATTTTTCATAATTAGGCTGAAAAGTCCAAATTTTAAAAAACAAATTAAAATGAATTATACAAAACTCAACAACAAACAAATAATGAGTGAGATCTGTTTTGACTGTTTATTTGATATTACATGAATTTTTATATTCTTTAATTCTCCCTCAATTTCCTACATCAAAAAATAATTAAAAATAAATTTAAAATCAAATATAAAATAAAAAAAATTACTAAAATATTAAACTATTGATGCCTGGAATTTGGATATATAAATTTAAAAAAATATATTAGTAAATGAAATGGATCTTCATTAATTATTATGAAGACATACATTTATGTAACAGAAGTAGTCCATGTGTTCTCTACATATATAGTTTGGGAACTATAATCTTTCTTTATGCCAAATTCTTCTGTCACATCATCCAATCTGACAATAAAATCATAGTTAATAGAATTAGTTTATATAAATGATAATAAAATATTGTAATGATAAAGTTACTAATAGTTTCAAGGCCATGAATCCAACTCCAAGAATAAATTAATGAATGAAGTATGACTCATATATTTATTCAAAATCCACCCTCAAATTCTAAATGCAGACTCTGAGGACACCATGATAATCAAAATAATTAACAAATCACATTCCATGAGTGATACAATATGAAATCATTTACTTTATTCTTTACACCAATTGGGCACATTTAGAGTTCATTAAATTAATATTTCAATAAATGGAATATCCAAATAAATATCCAATTTGGTTTTTTCATCATTTTAAAAAACTTATTTATTTTTTAGATTGATCTTCATCAAACAAAAAATATATAAAAATGAAAAAGTAAAATAAAATAGAATTAAATTCATAAATAATCCTTTAAATAATAACAAATTAATCCTACATAAATTACATAATAATTTTCCATTGTAAAGTAATTTAGATAAGAAGATGATGAAGCCACTTGATTAGTTCTCATTGGTGAAACAGATTATAAATCCTTTGTTCACTCTTCAAAAAGATGATATAACTTTTATTTCACCATAGAAATCTTTCCTTGGTAATGGCATGAATCAACTATTAGATAGATGAATTCTAACACTATCAACATCATCCAGTGATCAAACATAGTTTAAATTCCATGGAGAAATCCATAATGTCTCCAATATTTTTCAGATTTATTTTTCATATTAGAAGACATTGTTTTAGTGAGATGATCACCATCATTGAAAAAATGTAATAAAAATCTCTCAATTTTCAAAATTTGACCGAAGTATAATTTTGAATTAGGATATGTGGATCCTAAAATAAAATTTTTCTTATCATTAAATGGATTAAAAAAATTAAAAATCAACTCACCTCTTTTCCATTATTCTATTTAAGGATATTTCTTATAATTTGGATGATAAATATAAAAATTATTAAAAATATTCCGATATTTCAATTCTCTTTCTAGAATTTATTTGTGGAATTCCAACTGGTGTGTGAATCCAATCTCAAAATCATACAAGTATCATGGGAAATACTTTTTTCGCAATCTTGAAAGTATGGCATTCTTCCCTCATAGACTTTAACATAAGAAATGGTTTCAAAAACAATTTGACATGAAAAATAAATAAAATTCAAAAATTGTTGAACAATATGATTAAATATAAGATCACAACATAAAATGTGAAAAAATACACCCATGAAAAGATACTTATCTTCAAAATTCAATTTATCATTCAAATATTATTTCATGGTATCATTGGATGCAGGATTGTCTAGTGTAAGAGAGAATAGTTTCTTTTGTATACCACAATAAACTAAAATTTCTTTTACCTTTTTTTATAATTCTGTTACATAATGTGAAGTTTGTATATCAGTAAAATAAATAATTATTCTTCGTAACAACAACTCCAAATCAACATAATTCAATTTTAAACAAATATACCCCATGTCGTCCACAAAATCAAAGGAAAATAACCAACAATTTTAAAAAAAATTATTTCAATTTTTTATGTTGATCATATACATCCATCTCATCTGAACATTCCAAAATTCTATAAAAAAATTACTTATAGATTTCATATTTCACAAACTCCTTCATATTCATAAAATTTAAATGGGGGGTGGGTGTGGTGGTTATGATTTATAATGGCCGATTCCATCTTTTTACAAAATAACTTTCAATAGAAATTTTTATTTCTTAACTTTCTTGAATGATCCATTATCATGTAAGAACATTCTAATCTTTTAAAAAATTAATTTCATTGAATTTTTCAATACGTTAAGACAAAGTTGATGTTCCATATCTTCTTACACCTCCCACCAATACTAATCCTCGTCCTTTTCACTTAACCATAGGATTTTCATCCATTATGTATATTTTCTCAAAATAACTCCAAACATAGGTGTATCCTTTTTTGGCCCTTTTTGCTTCAACTGGAATGTAATCATTTTTTTCATCTCTATCAATGTCATTGCTAGTTTGGAAAGTATTATCCACAAGATGTATCACTGAGTTAATATCATTAATTCTATAAATTTCATCTAATTCAACATCACTTTCAAGTTGATACATATTTAAGATAACACAAAATAACAAAATACTATACCTATATTAGATATAAATATATATAATGTTTTTAAAAAAAAATTATTGCTGATTCCAAAAATATAGCAAACATTAAATCTTTTAAATATTGATAATCATAAATTTTAATCAATAAAAAATAATAACTTGCAATTCAAATACCAAAAACGAAATGATAAAACATGATAATCTAATAAAATCGTATAAAATAAAAAATTTAAAAATTGAATGGATAAATTTTAATTAAATTATGAAAAAATCAGAATTTCAAAATATAAAATTAGTAATTTAAAACAATTATATAATTTTATTTTGAAAAAGAAAATATTTTTTAAAACATGATGCAACACTATTTTTTTTAATTTGACAATTTATAATATTTTTTTATAATTAGATTAGATATTTTTGAATTTATTTATTACTAAAATTTTAATTAGGTAATTTGAAACCATGTTTGAAATATAATGTGATTTTGAATATTATGAATTTTGGATCAAATATGATTATTATAAATTTGAATAATATCATTTACCCAATTTTAAAAAATAAAATATCTAGACAATAGGATGAAATTATAATTATTCAAATATTTTAACATAATAAAATTAATGGGATTAAATCACTATTTTTATGGTTTGATAATATGTTTTCGAATAATTATATAATATTCACTCTTTACTAAAAACTAAAACTTTATTATTAAAAAATTATTTTAATACATAATAAGCATATAAATCACCAAATAATATAGATACGTAGAAATAATTAAATTTGATGTTAAAAAATGATGGTATGATATTATAATTAATTATATGATACATTTTTTTAAACTTGAATTAAAATTATAGGATAGAAAATAGAAATAATGAAAAATATGAAAATTTAATAAATAAAATAATTTTAGGAAAAAACAAAAAAAATTCTAAAAATTTATAATACAATTACCTTACTTGTAGAGGAAGATGTTAGGGTAGGCTGGGAGATTGAAGAGGGCATCAACTGGTGTGGGGTAGGCCACCGGGAGATATTTCCAGCATGAGATGGAGGTGTATGGCTACGTGTACAGTAGTCATGGTGGTCCAGTGGATGGAGAAGGGTGTAGGGTGTCAGTATGAAGAGGATGACAGGAGGGGGTGGAGGGAAATGACACGACGTCGGGGGATGGTTGTGGGATAATTACATGAGGGTCGAGGAGGTGGGGGCATACTATGGAGGCACATGAGGACATGGGGTGGGGGGATTGAGGATGATGAAATGAATGTTGGGGGTGGGGGAAATGATGTGGCGGTGGTGGATGAATAGTGGACAATGAAATGTGGGTGGTGGGATGGGGGGAATGAATATGGTTAGAGGGGGAGGATGGACAAATGAAATATGGGGTGGGGGAAGATGATGACGACATGGAGGATGGCGAGGGATGGTTTCCGGCTAGAGGAAAAAGTCAAAGAGAATATTCTGGAAGGATATGGGGCCAAAGGTGAACAACATTGGTGATGGGGTGATGGGAATGTGGATCGAAGAAGGGGGGGAGGGTGGTGTGCCTCAGTATGGATTGACAGACAAAGCGAGACCAACCGACTATGTTGGTCAAATAAAATTTAAACAAAGGATGTTGGGAATTGGAGTGGCTGTTTGTTCCCAAGTTTGGGAATGAATGTGATGAGAAGGTGGAATGAATGTTTCATTGGTAATTACTGATTCCACTAAGCTGCCCGTTAAAAAATAAGCTCATCATTATATGCAAAAAAATTAAAATGGACCACAGGACTAGACATATTTGGGTAAACCCATACAGGTCAGCTACCCTAGGGAGCTATCCATATAAACCCATTTTAAATGTGAGGGTTTTTTAATAATCCTTCCCTACCCCATACCCTACCCAACACCGCTTACCTTGTAGACCCATATCTTGTTTTGAACAAATACATACTACAATAGTATTAAACCAAAAATTATTACAAACATTATTTTTAATTAATGCATTTGGAACAACACTCCTACAATGTTCTATTAACAATTTAAGATTCCACCAAAAATCTCACTCTTTATCCTGAGGTAAAAATTTCAAATTCCCTCAGATATCCCCCCACCCATAATAACATAGTTCATTACAACAAAGGTGACCTAATCTACTATTTTTTATAGATGATATCTATAGTAGATATATAATCCTTATAATTACACTACCTTTCCAATAATCCTATTTATACCTCCATTTGGTCAATGAAACTAGCTGAGAACCCCCACCTCAACTGATCATTCTGGTCAATAGTGAAATCTCCAGATTCTCTGTGCTATTCCTACATCAATGCATTATTATGGAAAACACTTCCTCTAAATTCTATATGTCAGATTTTTTCTACTTTATTATGTCATTGTTGACTAATATTATATATTTAATTTAGATTAATCTCATATAGGTATCTTTAATGTTTTGTAAACTTCTTCATCACCTAAAATTAGTGGATGTTGATATGACTAATCTATTCTAATCTTCCTTATCAAATATGGAACTCTATCTATATAACATCCACTATAAGTGGTTATTACTACTACATCTATCCACATCCACATTCACATGATCCCACCACTTTTAAAGACTTTCTAAGTGTTTAGTGAGATGGTACTATCTTATTTCTAAATTAATCTTCATGATGTTAGGTTCTGGAAAATTCCAAAATTTTACTAGAAAACATTTCTTATGCTCAATCCCAACATGTATATCCCAATATCGAAATCCTAAGAGTATAATTTCATCTCATTAATAAATGTGTAGGAATAGGCACAACGTCATAAAGAAAAAAATTTATACATATTAAATTTTGATATGCATATTAATAATGGGAATAGAATAAACGTATATGATATTATTATTGGAGGGTATAGAGTCCCACGAGATATCATGAAAGAGGGAATATTCTCCCCAATGGAACCACTCTTATATTGGAATCATATTCCCATTGAAGCGTCACACCATGGGATGTGTGTCCACCATAAAAGGGAAATATATAACATTTATATATACAATCTCATCCTAAATATCATATTCTGAATGAGAAATCTATCCCACAACAAAAATCACATCAACACTTGGGGCAGTTCATACTATGACAAAGGTGTCATCAATATTAGTGGGTATGTGATCCATGATTAACATGCATAACATCCCATTCACAATCTTCCCTAGTAATGGTAATATCAACCATCCTCCACAAGTACACATGGAAAGTGAGAATATTATCCCAAATATATCAACTAATAAAATAAATTGGATTGCCTTCTACCATACATAACAGAATCGCACCATAATACAATAAATAGCAGAAGTATCTAGATATTAATATTTTATAGTATTGTTTTAATTGTGCCAACTCACATTAAATATAAAAATGGTTGATCCTAATATGCTTTTTAACACCCCAATCGTCCACGATACATTTCCTTTTGAATAATGAAATAGCCTACATTGAACGCAACATAGAGTTTTAACACACCACGACGAATAAAAACAGCCTTTAGGAATAGTAATACCCACTTTTTGAAATTTAATAAATTTTATTTTCCAAAATGGACTTCATTTCTAGATTCGAAATATAAAAATTATCTTAAGGAGATTTTTTTTTGTAATTTTATGAAAACTTTCAATTTTTGATAAATAGTTAAAATCACTACATTATTGTTTAAAAACAAATTTTTATTTAAATAATTAGTTATTGAATTTTAATTTATATTAGCTATAAATAGATACATAATACATATATATGTTCTATATATTTCATTGGAATCATTTTATAATAATATTAGATATATAAAATGTTATAGAACTTTTTCCTGTCTTTTACCCACCTTCTAGGGACATTTACAAATTTTCATAAAATGTAATTTTACCACTTCTGTTAGTTGAATTTGAAAAATTTGAGAGACATAGTTGAAATAATTAAGTAATACATGGATTAATAAGATGAAAATAATTTTTGGAGAATAGTATCTTTTTACTTTTATTTACCAGAGTTAAAATTAAATAGGGTAAATAACGGTAAAAATGATATTATAACTACCCTAAAACTGGTATTAATTATTTTGGATAAGTGTTTTCCTACCAAAATCAACCTTAGAAATAAAATATGATCCTTTGGTTCACTTTTATTAGATTAGGACATTTATTATTATTTTATTTAAAGAAGAGTTAAAAGTGTTAAATTCAATGTTTAATAACTAATACATTTTTAATATAGGTTTATATATAAGATAAATTTTAATATAATTATTTATCTGAAAGACAATACTATTTCCTACATAATGGTATTTTATTTATTATTTTTATACATTAAATAAGTTTATTTACTTTTTACATAATGATGATGGAGTAATTACCATATAAATAAACTATTAAAATAATTGATATTATAAATATCCATATAAATATAAATTGAGACTTTTGATGAATTAAAATAGTTTTATAGGTTAATATTACATGTTAGGGTTGATTAAATAAATGTTTTTTGAAGTTACAAATTTTTTCTTACATTCACAAAATCAAAATACCAAATAGTGTCAAATTTGACAAAAATGGGGTTTTTTTAAACAAATACTATATTATTATTTGATATAATATTCATAAAAATATAAGGTTCAGCCAAATGACTTAGATAAGGTTATATATATCAATAACTAACCACTTGGGGTTCTCTTGGTTTTATATAGTATATTTATTAACCATTTATTAAAATAATACAAGAATAAATGGTAAAAGTTAAACAATTTAACTAAGAGTTAAATCTAAAAGATAAGGTTTATATAGTGATCTAAACCTATCTAAAACCTATAGGTTGAGCGTTGTTCGACCCATAACCACCTTATAATCTAAATAAATCATTTTGGAGCCATTATAAACTCAATATTATTGTTTAATAAAATAATATATCAAGATTTTCCTAAAGATACCCTCAACTATCTTATAAAAGGGTACTTCCCCTTCTCTCCAAATCACACCTCCAAAGCCATTTGGCTCAACCCAACCCTTCTCAAATATCCTCCCACCGACACTCACTTCAACCTAGAGTCCATACTTTGATCAGAAATCCATCCAATGGGTCCCTTTTGATCAACTCAAATTGAAACACCAGGAGAAGAGGGGGTAATTTCACCACCTATTTCAAAGTTCTTTTCTTCTTCCACTTCTTCTTTCTTTGTTGAATACATAAAAAAATAATCAATACAGTACCTTATACAAAATGTGATGTTATAATAAATTTGGTTTAACCATATTCATTATTCTATCTATCCTATTAATGACAAGTCACCATATGTGTGTATGTACGACTTATCGTATCCACAACACAATGTAGTCTGTTATTCAACCACATATTTATTTGGATGGGTATAATAATGAGTATAACTGATGTAAATAATACATACAACATTTTAAGGATTATTTATATATTATATACCATCCAATTACATAGGATTTCACCATCAATAGAATGATATTTTCGCTCGTGTGTACGTAAGGATTACAGTCTCCACAAACGCGATGAAATTCTTTCCCCGTAATAACCATTCAAGAATAATTTTTAATTTATAAATAAAAATAATGTTTAAGAACTTAATTTCATTCTGCATATGAATCAAATATATCATATCCATAAATAACATGGATTACAGATCCAAGCATATAAAGGAAAAAAAATTAAGTTAACACCCAAAATAATGATACTACTGAAATACTATTAACAAAGTAATATTAGAATATTATATATGATATCATATTTATGTTTGTGGAACTTATATAACATAATAAAAATGATTTAAATATTATACAGGAGATTAATGTTCCCTTGATCAAGGAAATTTACAAGGTAAAGGTTAGTTCTAATATCTCTTCATTATCTGAGGTTGTTTATACGTGGGTGTCATCTGGGAACCTCTTTATCATCCACATCTGTGTTTTATAAAATGTATTTTAAAAATTTTTACTATTTCCTAGACTATGGTTTAAATTCATTTATACACTTGTTTGAATTTTTATGATCTTTTTATAAAGGAATCATTATTTTGTTTTCCAAACAAGGTCCATTATGACTTTTTAGACAAAATTAAGGAAAGAATGTTCTTTTTAACTTATATGGTGGGTGTAGATATTTTATACTGTTGTAACACCTTCGAAGCATCCCTTACAAGCTTATAATAATATTTCCAAATTAAATGTTTTCTTTTATAATTACTTTACTTTTAAATGGTTTAAAAATTAAAAGAGTCTTTTCTCTCAAATAGTTTTGATTTAATCTATGTCTACATCCATTGATGGATTTTACACTTGTGTGAAGTTGATTTATTATGATATAATCCTCCATATTGTATTGAAGGTTTCGTGATATTTTTGACTTTGGATGAGTTATTTTTATACCATTCATGGTTTATGGTTAAAGTATTAACATTCCATATGTATGTTTGAATATGCATGTTTATGTTATGTTTCAACCATTTCAAATGATGAATGCATTGGACTTAGTAAGTGATGGTCAAAGCACGCTATAACTCATCGATATATCGGTAGGTATCATGAGACAAACCAGTGTCTGGGAACAATGCCTTAACTAAATCTTATTGGTAGTCTTGACACGAGGCCATGACTCTGTGGTTAAGATGTTCGACATTATGCATTCCATCATTATGAAATTGGCTATTGATGATGCATGTGATTATTCAACAAGTTTGATATCCATGTAAATAATTAAATGGAATTATTTGATTTAATTTTGAAATATTATGCTGAAGTTTATGTTTAAATTGATTTTTTAATTCATATACATTACCTTAAATGTTTATTCTTATTTAATAAAGTTTCATATATATTGTTATCCTTATTGACCACCTAAGCTCGCCCATTTCAAAGTTTTATTTTTCCTAGGATGCGAAGAAGTATATTATAAATGACCTGTAGGGATATTATAAAGGATATTAATGAGTTCAAAGGAGATAATAATGTTTCTCTTTTTCATTTTATATTTAATGTAAAACTTATGTATGTATCTAGTACTTCCAAGGCTACTAAACTGATCGGTCTTTTGGGATATGATCACTTGTGATCATGCCAATGTTATGTAATAATGCACCGACTTTGGGTAATTGGGGTTAAGGTGTTATAGTTGGTATCATAGGGTGTTTAGTAATAACCTTGGAAACTAGATTTAGAAAAACTATGATTAGAGAACATTAACCTCAGATAAACATTGAGGATTACTATAGAATAACTTCATTGAATATTGGTAATGTAGAGATTTTGTGAGTCTTCCAATAAACACATTCTTGTCTGGATACGAGTAGGTAGAGGTAGATCTAGAATAAATTTACCTAGGTGTAAAAAATATGATAAGGAGTTTGATGTTTGACCCTAGGAATCCTGGTACATGACAATGGGCCTTGTTGCACTTTTGGTTACGAAACACCAAGGGATGTGCTTAGGATAATTCAAATTTTCTTTAAAAATCATTATGAATGATTTATGAATATATAATTCCTCAAAGAAAACTC
The DNA here is from genome assembly GCA_963277665.1 of Viscum album. Lineage (NCBI taxonomy): Eukaryota > Viridiplantae > Streptophyta > Magnoliopsida > Santalales > Viscaceae > Viscum > Viscum album. The sequence continues at coordinate 873,008,230 of OY728119.1, read as the reverse complement.
TAAAGACCAAGAAATGTTAGGGATTGTTTTTAATTTCTTTGGAATTTTACGACTCTGTGGCTTCTGAGGGCAATTCATTCTGAGGCTCGGTGTGCTTGGAATCAATTTCAGAAGTTTATCTCGGGTACGTTCAGTGAACGGACGAGCGGGTTTTTCTATCTTTTGAACCGGTGCTCAGAAATAAATTCTGAGGGCACCGATGAACTCGCAATGCTGATAATTACATAATGTGATCCTTACCGTAGTTGCGTTCGCAAAGGTGGAGAAGATATTTATTGGGGGTTTATTTAAGAAGTAAATAAAAATTGTCGGAACAATTTTTATTTTATAAGGAGGATTTTCCCTCCCATGGGTAGTTAAGGGTGGGGCCCACATCCACCTAACTACCCAAGTGAGGATGTTAGAGGGGTGGGTCCCACACGATCCCCACCATTTATTTTACTCTAATCTCCTTAAGAACCCCTCCTTAAATTGGAAAACCCCCATTAAATGCCAATCTCTCCACATGAATCCATTAAATTATGTCAACCCATAATTTAATGAGGACCCTTCCTCTTTCCCCCTTTTTATTTAACTGCCAACGCGTTTAATAAATGGGAACTTTCCCTCTCCCATCATTAATTAATTGTCATCACATTTTATTTAATGTGTTGATTTAATTTGGGGAGAGTTTCTTTGGGTGTGTAATAAAATAATAGGAGGATCCTATAATTTTATTAAGGGGGAGATCTTTCATTGTGCGAGGAAGAACGCCGGCCTCCGACGAAGAACGACGAAGAACACCGACCTCCGATGAATAATGATGAAGATTGATGGTTCCTCGAAGATCGACGATGCGCCATCAATTCTCTTCTCCACGACAAGAGAGGAGACACCGCTTCCTCCTTGGCGCACTCTGACGACGCCTACAAACCCTTTTCCCCGCAACGCTGTCTACCGCGACACCGACGTTCGTATTCAATTATTGAGGTAGGGTAATTTGTATACATTTCTCTATGTGATTTATACCCTCGGCATGGCGTGAAATTGTTGGGTGACGTTTTGAACCACTAACGTGGTGGGTAAGGACTAATGAACAAGTCCGAAACCACCGCTACTTTGTTCATGATGTGCGGAATATTTTTTGATGATGAAGTGGGACCAAAATGGCGATTGGAGGCCTTCACAGTGATTTACGGGTCCCAAGGTGACCACAGGCGCAGACAGGAGAAAAATTAGACCACCGGAACGACTCTGGTGGCCCGCAGAAGCCCCCGGTGGCGGCGCCCCAGCGCGCCGCCGGCAGAAGCCCGCCGCGGCTGATACCATGGCGGCGAGGGCCAGATCCCGTGGCCACGTAGGATCCATGGAAACCGCGGTGCCACCATGGCTCCACGTCCGCATAAAGCGGGGGCCGTGCCCCCCACCCGGCTCGCTGGCCGAGCCAGCAGACCCCCCCCGGCGGGTAGGGGCGGGTCGCGCGGACCGGGCCATTCTCGGCTGGGCCGGGCCACGACCTCCCGAGGCAGACCCGGACCCAGGTCGGGTTGACTCAGTTCGGGCCGACCCAGGGGGGTTGGGCCGGGTCGGACAGGGCCCAGACCCCCCACTTCGGACCGTTTTCGGTCTTTTTCCCATAACATGAGCTACATACCTCCAATCAACGCACTGTTAGTTGCGTATGAATCTTTGGATCGAGAAGGTTGTTTCGGTATATTACCCTTGAGGTTTTGGCAATGTTTGGGTACAGATGGGTTGGTTCGAACCCGAAACCAACCGGACCCTTGGAGCAGAAACACTTATAACTTAAGGACCGGACGTCCATTTGACGTCCCATCAACTACGTTGAATTCCACTTGATTATACGATCCTTTTGGATTACTCCGATTGAGGTTTGGACGCAGCTGGAGTACGGTCGGGTTGGTTTTAGCGTAAAAACTATCTGGGCCCCTGGAACGGAAAAGCCAATAACTCTCAGACTGTGCGTCCGATTGACGCACCGTCTATCGCGTTTGGTTTCTCCCAATGAGACAGAACTTTGAAATACATCATATCTGGACTTAGTTACAATTGACGTATCGAGTCTCTTTCTCGAGGAGCGGACCCTCCCAGAATCGAGCATTCTATGTGCGAAAACCCTAGAGCTAGATGCGACTGCGATGATGACGACTGCACTTGGATCCTCCGTGGGTTTGGAAGTGAGGACGACTGTACTTGGATCCTCTGTGGGTTCGGCAGCGATGACGACCATACTGGGATCCTCTGTGGGTTCGACGGTGATGACTACTGTTCTTGTATCCTATGTGGGTCCGGCAGTATTGACCACTGTACTTGTATCCTGAGTGGGTCTGGTAGAGTAGCTGGTTTTGTATCCTATGTGGGTCTGACAGCTTAGTTGGTCTTGTATCCTATGTGGGTCCGACAGCTGAGATGAATTAGGGGATACATCTGATCAGCTCTATCGCTTTATGAAGTGTATACCTGTGTGAGCTAATTCTTGACTTCAATCTTTTTCATTGATGTGATTGACTTGCTTTCCTGTGTGGTCTGGGTTGTGTTTTCTTGTGTGTAATGGGTTGTGTTTTCCTATGTGAACTGGGTTTTACATGGGCTTGAGAGATGGAGTCATTTTGTAATTGATGACCTAGGTATATTTATGGGAATATACCTAAGTAGAGTGGGTTGATACTTCATGATTGTATCATTCCTTTGTGGTTTATCCTTCGTGGATTCTGAGAGACCTACTGGGGTCTCAGGGTCCCTACTGAATATCATATACTCACCCGTGCACGGGCTATACCTGCACTACATTGTGTTGGATGTAGACGAGGGAAAGTACAGATCGAGGTGGAGGCTTGTGGAGTTGGGTAGTACCCGGAGGTGGACCACTTGGCGGTACGTACACAGAGTGGACGGCCAGACCCGAGGAGCTGAGGAGACTATCTATACCCACCCTTCAGGTGGGATTTCTGGAGGACGACTCGATGTTTCTGTTTTACTTACTACTATTGTACTTTCCTTTTAGTTGTACTGTACTTCCAGTTGGGTTTGTATACTGGCCCATTTACTTTTCAGCACATACCTTGTACCCAGTTTTACTTAGTGCTTACTTCACTTGCATACTCTGTTGTGTTTTTGTTTACTATATAAAATGCAATGCCTTCCCTTTTTTGGGATTGACGCCTTTGGTTCTAGTCACCATCCCCTGGCCTATGGAAGGCAGGCTTGGGGTAGTCACGACACGGGTCCCGCGGAAGGGTCGTGACAATTCGGTACCAGAGGAGTTTATTCTACCGCAGAACTCAGGACTCTGATAATTTCTTCTTTGTGAAGAAATATTGTTAAGAATAATGAGTGTGGTTTTCAGTCCATGGAGTCTAGTGTTGGTGCGGTGACTGACGTATCCTTACACCAAGACACTGACTTCTGATTTTCAACTCAGTGCTCAAAAACCCTGATTTATTTTTTGTTTCAAAAGTTTTCTTTGTGATTACTTTGATTCAACTCACCAGGTATACTTTATTAACCGTGGAGAACCTGCTACTTTTCAGGATGGCCCACAAAGGCAGCCAGCTAGGGTTTGGAGCTTTGTGCGGGATGGCATCCCACTGAGCGACGAGGCCTCGGTGTAGGGACCAATTACAGTGGAGGCACCAACGGTACCACTACCCGCTTGGCCACCGATACCACCAGCCCCAGCAGCGGAGAATTCACATCGCCTGAGTGGGTTGCACGAGTTTCAACGATAGAGGCCGCCCAGGTTCCACAGAGAGACGGATCCTCAGGCAGCCGAGGAATGGATGGAGGCTATCGTCAGAGTCTTCAGATTGGTAGGGAAACCATCAGACCTTATGGCGATCCTTGTCACGAGTCTCCTTCATGCAATAGTAGGTAGATGGTGGAGCCTGATGCTCCAGCTGAATGACGAGGCATATCTACTTTGGACGGACTTTGAGAGCCTCTTCCACTCAGAGTTCATTCCATCCACCCTCCGTGCGGTTCGCATCCAGGAGTTACTACAGCTGCGACATGGCAGCATGATAGTAGCCCAGTGCTCGGCTAGATTTACAGACCTCTCACGCTACTCCACAAACATTGTACGAGATCCATTCTTCTGGGTCCAGACCTTTGAGAAGGGACTAAGGCATGAGATCAGAGCTTCGATGATCTCTTTCAACATCCCGACGTAAGCGGGGGTGCTGGAGAAAGACCTTATAGTGGAGATTTTTCTTGCTGAGTAGTCACCAGCAGCGAGACCCTCTATAGGAAGACACATAACGGAGTCTTCTACAGATGGCAGTAGACAGTTGACGCGGAGGTCTAAGAAGACCAGGATATCAGATGAGCGACCTCAGGATACGTGTTCGGCTGTGCGGGGAAAACGGAACAGAGCCAGCCATACAAGGAGCAGGTAGTGCTATGCATGTGGTGGGCAGGGTCACATGGCTCGAGACTGCCCAAATCTCCCTGCAGATGAGCAGCAGGTGATAGAGGGACCTCTTAGGAAGAGGCAAAGGTTCGATCAAGGCAGACCGCATAGAGCAGGAGACCGCGACAGAGGAGTTGGCCATGCAGCTGGTGGTGGACGGCACTTGGAGGTGTTGCCACCACCAACACTAGGAGGACCACCCGACCGCAGGGAATGACTGGATAGGGGAGAGCTCAGCTTCAGGCAGCTGAGGCCTACGACCATAGAGCTCCGGGAGCAGACGGGCAGGAGCGGGACTAGCTCCAGGCATGGAGACTTTTGTTCATGTTTCTTCTAGCTTTGTAAATTTCACTATTTGTGGTTGATTTGTGTCTTTGTACTTTGAGCTGTAGTAATAAAAGAAACTTGTCCTTGTGACTTTTGTTATCCTGTCCTTTTTGTATGGTTGATGCTGAGAGGTTCCGGTTAAAATAGTTGACTTGACCCTCACTTGTGAGATTCTAACTAGAGGAGACCCAGTAACCACGCATTGATGCCGATAGTGTGACTCAACCCTTAGAGGCGAGAGTAACAGTTGGATCTCTTAGTAGTAGTGTCGAGGCCTTACGATGTCGTCTATGACATGAAATTGTACCGTTCATGTCAGGATTGACTGTATTAGGCAAAGAATGTGGTCATACAGGGGTGTGAGACCATATTTCTCTTTTCGGTAGAGGATAAATCTTAGCAGCGCTTTGGTAGAATGCAGACAGAGAAGGTTGGAGATGAGTTCTTACAATTGGATAGTCTCACCCATTGTTCGTTGAGTGAACGGTTTACAGTTCTCTCCAACTTAATAGTCTCAGGTGTATCTTCTCTCAGCAGGACATGAACCTGAGACAGCGGCGATGGCTTGAATTCCTCCGGGACAATGACTTCGAGATAGTTTATACTCCTGGTGAGGGTATCGTTGTAGAAGATGATCTTAGTAAGAGATCGGGCATTCAACTGTTAGGATTAGAGAGACAGCAGTTAGCCGCATTGCAGATATCCTTTCTGGTAATGATGGAATCAACATGTGTAGAACCAGAGATGGTTTGGGCTATGATGGAGAAGGTGCAGATAATCCAGGAGCGGATGAAGACTGCACAGAACAGGAAGAAGTCCTATGCTGATAGGGGATGAGAATACTGGAGTTCGAAGGGGATGACCAAATCTTCTTACGGGTCTCACCTCGATGCGGTCTGCGGAGTTTTGGCTGGGGCGACTAGTTATCTCCGTGTTTTATCTGTCCTTTCTACCTCAGATGCACCGGGTGCACGACGTCATCCACATATCTTAGCTGAGGAGATGTTTGCATGACCTATCTGTCATCATCGACCACAGGGAGCTGGATATCGATGACGGGGCGACCTTCACGAGGTTCCAATAGAGGTTGAGGATCGACAGGAGTGGGTCCTATGAGGACGGTGGATTCCTCTTGTGAGTTTTTGTTGACAACACGAGAACCTCCAAGATAGCACTTGGGAGTGAATGGCTCAGATGTGATCTCAGTACCTCCTTTAGTTTCCCTAGTTTGTGTTATAGCTTTACGGGGACGTAAAGCCCTGAGGTGGGAGTAATATAAAGACCCAGAAATTTCAAGGAAATTTGTTTTTAATTTCTTTGGAATTTTACGAGTATGTGGCTTCTAACGAGACTTGATTCCGAGGCCCAGTGTGCCCGGACTCAGTTTCTGATGTTTAGCTCGGGTACATTCAGTGAACGGACGATCGGGTTTTTCTATCTTTTGAATCGGTTCTCAGAATTAAAATCTGAGGGCACCGTTGAACTCGCAATGCCGGTAATTGCTTGACGTGATCCTTACCGTAGTTGAGTTCTCAATGGAGGATAAGATATATATTGGGGATTTATTTAAGAAATAAATCAAAATGTCGGAACAATTTTTATTTTATAAGGAGGTTTTTCCCTCCCATGGGTAGTTAAGGGTGGGGCCCATATCCACCTAACTACACAAGTGTGGATGTTAGAGAGGTGGGGCCTACATGATCCCTGATATTTATTTTCCACTAATCTCTTTAAGAACCCCTCATTAAATTGGCAAACCCCCATTAAATTCTAATATCTCCACCTCAATCCATTAAATTATGTCAACCCATAATTTAATGAGTATCCTTCCTCTTTCCCCCCTTTTTATTTAACTTCCAATGCGGTTAATAAATGGGAACCTTCCCTTTCCCTTCTTTAATTAATTTTCATCACATTTTATTTAATGTGGTGATTTAATTTGGGGAGAGTTTCTTTGGGTGTGTAATATAATAATAGAAGGAGCCTATTATTTTATTGAGGGGGAGAGCTTTCGTTGTGCGAGGAAGGACGCTGGCCTCCGACGAAGAACGATGAAGAACGCCGTCCTTTGACGAAGAACGACGAAGAATTCCGGTTCCTCGAAGATCGACGACGCACCACAAATTCTCTTCTCCGCGACAAGAGAGGAGATGCCACTTCCTCTTCGGCGCACTATGATGACGCCTATGAACCCTTTACCCCGCGATGCCGTCTACCGCGACGCCGATTTTCATCTTCAATTATTGAGGTAGGGGAATTTGTATAAATTTATTTATGTGATTTATACCCTCAGAATGGTGTGAAATTGTTGGGTGATGTTTTGAACCACTAACATGGTGGGTGCAGACTAACGAACAAGTCGGAACCCACTGTTACTTTGTTATTGATGTGCGGAATATTTGGCGATGACAAAGCAGGACCGAAATGGCGATTGGAGGCATTCGCAGTGATGTATGGGTCCCGAGGTGACCGCAGGCGCAGACAGGAGCAAAATCGGACCACTGGAATGACTCCGATTGCACGTGGAAGCCCCCGGCGGAGCCCCGAAACATCGCCATCAGAAGCCCTCCATGGATGAAGACGCAGTGGCGAGGGCAAATCTCGCGGCTGTGCGGGATCTAGGGAAACCACGGTGCCACCCTAGCACCACGTCCGCGGAAATCGGGGGCTGCTCCCCCCACCCGTCGCGCTGGCTGCGCCAGCGCGCCCCCCAGCCGGTTCGGGGTGGGTCTCACAGACCGGGCCATGCCGCGCCCTCCCTGGCCGGACCTGGACCCGGCTTGGGTCGACCCGGTTCAGGCCAACCCAGGGGGGTTGGGCCTGGTTGGACCGGGCCCAGACCCCCCACTTCGGACCGTTTTCGGTCTTTTGCCATAACATGAGCTAAGGACCTCCGATCGACGGACCGTCAGTTGCATATGAATTCTTTGATCGAGATGGTCTTTTTGGTATATTATATTAGATGTTTTGGAAATGTTTGCTTATGGCCGGGTTTGTTCAAACCCGAAACCAACCGGGCCCTTGGAGTGGATACGCTTATAATGTAAGGACCGGACATCTGTTTGACGTGCCGTCAACTACGTTGAGTTCCCCTTGATGAGACTATCCTTTTGCTTACTTTTCTTGAGGTTTGGACACAGCTGGAGTATGGTCAAGTTGGTTTTAGCTTAAAAACAACTGGGCCCCTGGAACGAAAAAGCCAATAACTCTCAGACCGGACGTCCGATTGACGCACCGTCTGTCACGTTGGGTTTCTTTTGACGAGAGGGAACTTCGGGATACATCAAATATGGACTTCGTGACAGTTGATGTATCGACTCTCTTGATCAAGGAGCAGACCCTCTTGGAGTCGAGCATGTTGTGTGCGGAAACCATAGTGCTGGCTGCGACTGCGACGATGACGACTGCACTTGGATCCTCTATGGGTTCGGCAGTGAGGACGACTGTACTTGGATCCTCTGTGGGTTTGATAGCGACGACGACTATACTGGGATCCTCTGTGGGTTCTTTGGCGATGACTACTGTTCTTGTATCCTACGTGATTCTGGAAGTATTGAACTCTGTACCTGTATCCTGAGTGGGTCTGATAGAGTAGCTGGTCTTTTATCCTATGTGGGTCCGGCAACTTAACTGGTCTTGTATCCTATGTGGGTCTGACAACTTAGATGAATCAGGGGCTACATCTGATTATCTCAATCTCTTTAAGAAGTGTATACATGTGTGAGATAAGTCTTGACTTCATTCATTTTCTTCGATGTGATTGAATTGCTTTACTATGTGGATTGGGTTGTGTTTTCCTCTATGGACTAGGTTGTGTTTTCCTGTGTGGACTGGGTTGTACTTGGGATCGTGAGTTTGAGACGTTTTGTAATTGATGACTTAGGTATATGTATAGGCATATTCCTAAGTAGAGTTGGTTGATACTTCGTGATTGTATCTTTCCTTTGTGGTTAATCCTTCGTGGATTCTGAGAGACCGTCGGGGGTCTCGGGGTCCCTATTGAGTATAGTATACTCACACCTTCATGGGCTATGCCCGCAATACGTTGTGTTGGATGTAGGCGACAGACAAAACTGATCGAGGTGGAGGCTTGTGGAGTTGCGTGGTACTCGGAGGTGGACCACTTGGCGGGACGTACACGGAGCAGACGGCCAGACCCGAGGAGCTGAGGAGACTATATGTACCCACCCTTTAGGTGGGATTTCTGGAGGACGACTCAGTGTTGTTGTTTTACTTACTGCTGTTGTGCATTCCTTTCAGTTGTACTATACTTTCAGTTTGGTTTTTATACTGGCCCATTTACTTTTAAGCACTTACCTTGTACCCAGTTTTACTTAGTTCTTAATTCACTTGCGTACTCTGTTGTGTTTTTTTACTATATAAAAGGAAATGCCTTCCCTTTTTCGGGAGTTATGCATTTGGTTCTAGTCGCTATCCCCTGGCCTATGGAAGGCGGGCTTGGGGTAGTCACGGAACGGGTCCCGAGGATGAGTCGTGACAAAAACATTTTTATGATTATGGATTATATCCATAAACTATTAAATTTATGTTAATTGTTTTACATGTTTACAATTATGTGCTGCGATTCAGAAACTTACAGAGTGTGTTCCATTGTTTAGAAATTTCACCTAGTAGATGGAATGGAAACTATTTCAACACACATAATCCATGTTGGGATTGACCTTCTACTCAAGATAATTATTGTAGAAATGGTGATGAAACTGGTGCTGATCAGCTTATCACCATACTGGGACAACTCACTCAGGTTATGAATAATAACCTTACCCGTATGGTGCACCCTGATCCGAAACTCATAGGATCAATGTTAGACCGCTTAATGAGGCAACAACCACCAACATTAAATAGGACTACAAATCCATTTGTATCTTAGCAATGGATAAGTTCCTTTGATAAAGTATTTCATACTTTGGGGAGTAGTGAAAGGGAAAAAGTTGTCACTGTAGTTTATCTTCTCACGGGAGATGCAGATCAATAGTGGTCATTAATTAAAACACAAAGGAAGATGAAGATGTATCAAATATGTAATGGAGATAGTGTAAAGATATTTTTTTAGAAAAATAATTTCTGAGTGACAATCGAGTGGATATAGAAGGCCAATTTCCGCGTCTGAGGAAAAAGGAGGATGAGAATGTGGCTAAGTATGAGGATAACATTACAAGGTTAGCAAGACATGCTGCAGATTATATATGCAACCCAAAGAGTAATATTGATCGATTCATAGATGGGTTAAAACCATTTCTCTGTCAATAATTATTCCCACAATCATTCCCATTATACGAAGATATAGTCTCATATGATATCAAGATGAAAAAGTAATTCTCTATGTCTTATGACTAGAAATCAAAGCATGAGATGAAGAGATCTGCTGAACACTCTATAAATGGAAATAAGGGGAAGAAGGGAAAAGCTTAATATCCATCCTATAGTAAATGTGGGAAGAAACACCCAAATACATTCCTGAAAAGAATTGAAGTCTATTACAAGTGTGGTGAATAAAACCAACAAGATCATGATTGCAAGGGAAAAAAATAGGCTGTCTATATTGAAAGCAACAATTGTGGATAAAAGGGGAATTAGGAAAATGAATGGCCTATGTCCCAAATAATATTACCTCAGAAAAGTCCATGAGATAAAGGCCAAGATTATATGATCACTACAGATGAGGTTAAATCTCCGAAAGATGTGGTGGAAAGTAATTTAATGGTTTCTTCATGTTTAGAAAATGTTTTATTTGATTCTGGATCATCATATTAATTCATATCTTCCAAGTTTTGTAAGAAAATTAAATATTTATAATTTGATTTAACAAGGGATTTGTCAGTCAAAAATCATAAGCGAAGTATCATTGCAATAATGTTTTGTGAATCAGTCCCCATTAGGGCAAATAAATGTTCTTTATCAATTGATCTCATCTTCATACCCATGATCTAATTTGATATAATCCTCGGTATGGATTGGATTTCAGACCACGATGTGAAAATGTATTATAAGAAGAAAGATATTACAATTTTTGAGGATGATATAGAGCACCTTATCTTTAGAGTAAAAATTCCACCACCTGATTCATATCTATATCCACCCACAGTAGCTCAACTAAATTAATCAGGAGGAAAAGAATGAAATAACTATAGGTGAGTAAAATAATGTTTGAATAGAGGAAATACCTATTGTACCAGAATATGTAGATGTGTGTCCAGAGGATTTACTTGGACATCCTTTCGAGAAATTTAGTTCTCCATTGATTTAATTCCTAGTTCAAGGCCCATATCGAAGACCCCTTGTAGAATTGCTACTGTGGAATTTGTGGAACTAAAGAAACAAACAGAATAATTTAGTGATAATTTATTTAGTCTCCCTAGCATTTCCCCATGGGGAGCCCCTGTTTTTTTTGTTAGGAAGAATGATTGATCTGTGAGGTTGTGTATTGACTACAGGGAGATCAATGCTATAACAATAAAGAAAAATTATCCCCTACCTCTCATTGATGATTTATTTGACCAACTTCATGGAGCTTAGTATTTTTAAATTATTGACCTTCGATCTGGATGTCATCAGTTTTGTGTGAAGAAGGAAGACATTCCGGAAACAACATTTCAAACAATGTACTTGCATTATGAGTTTACAATAATTCCTTTTGAACTGACATATACACACTCAATTTTCATGGATCTAATAAATGTAGTTTTCAAATAATATCTTGATGAATATGTAGTGGTATTTATTGATGATATCTTGGTTTACTCCAAAAACTAGGAAGATCATGAAAATCCCTTGCACACTATTCTGAAATCCATTAGATGAAATGAATTATATAATATGTTTAGCTTGTGTGAATTATGGATTTAGAATTTTTTAATGACCATATTATCTCTAAGGAAGGAATATTTGTTGATTCTTCCAAGAAAAGAGTAATACAAGAATGGGCAGCACCAATGTGTATAATTGAGGTACACTATTTTATTGGTTTAGCAGGTTATTATCGACGTTTCATTCAGAATTTTTCTGGATTGGCTAACCCATTTACCAAGATCCCATGTTAAGGGGTTAAATTAGTTTGAAAAAAAAACCAGTGTGAAGAATGTTTTGAAGAACTGAGGTGAAGATTGGTCAATGCTCCTATCTTGACTCTACCACCAGGGAATGATGAGTTTGTTATTTTTAGTGATTCTTCGAAGAAAGGACTTTTTTGTATCCTTATGCAGAATGATAGATTTATTTCCTATGCATCATGAAAGATAAAAATTCATGAACAAAACTACACCACTAATGATCTTGAGTTAGCAGTTGTAATATTTTCTTTCAGGATATATAGAAACTATCTCTATGGCCCAAAATTTGAGATATATACTAATCATAAGAGCATGAAGTATATTTTCTCACAAAAAGAACTCAACATGAGGCAAAGGAGATGGCTCGAGCTACTCAAGGACTTTGATTTCACTATTCACTACCTCTAGGGGAAGGAAAATAAGGTGGAAGATGCTTTGATCAGAAAAGATCATGGAGTTTTGAACAAGATGATAGTTGAAAGGATTCATATATTCATGGATCTAGTAATGATGGATATGGGAATAACAACGGAAGGTGAAACATTAACACTTTTTCAAATGGTTTCCAAACCATCTTTTCTAGAAAGGATAAAAATTCTTCAGACTGATGATGATGAGTTTCAAAATAAAATTAAAGCTAAGAACGATGGGAGATTAAAGTACTTCGTATATGAAGATGTGATTTTGAAATTTGGGAAGAGACTTTGTGTTACTAACATACCTAATCTAAAAAAGGAAATGTTGGATGATGCTCATATATCCAATTTCCTTATATACCATGGTAGCACTAAGATGTATAGATTCTTGAAGGAACAATTTGGGTGGGACAACATGAAGAGAGACATTTCTAATTATGTGTCAATATATATGGTTTGACAATAGGTGAAGGCTGGAAGACAACATCCCAGAGGATTCATGCATCCTATTCTCATTCCTGAGTGAAAATGGGATGATATTATGATGAAATTTTTCATTGGGATATAGAAGAATCTGAGAAGGAACGATGCCATATTGGTCATTGTTGATCGTTTTACCATGTCAGTACATTTTATTACAATAAGAGAATATTAACCACTTGAAAGTTTTGAAAGACTATATATTAATGAAGTTGTAAGACTTCATGGTGTACCCTAATCGATTGTTTCTGATCATGATCCCCATTTTAAATCAATATTCTATAAAATTATTTAGAAGGCCATGGATAGTGAAGTTTGTTTTAGCACTCCCTACCACCCTCAATCTAATGAACAATTAGAACGGTCTATTAGAACCTTATAAGACATGTTGAGATCTTCTTCACTTGACTTTCAAGGTATGCGGGGTCAGTATTAACCTCTAGTAGAATTTTCTTATAATGATAGCTTCCATTAAATTTTTTATATCGCACCATACGAAGAGTTATATGGAAAGAGATGTCACACACCATCTTTTTGGGATGATGTTGGTGAAAAAATCTCATAAGCCATGAACTTGTTGAGGAAGAAACTGAAAAGGTGAATATTATCCAAACCCACATTCAAGTAGCTCAAAGGAGTTAAAAGTGCTATGCCGAAAACCGAAGTATTTGGAATTTCATGTAGGTGATCATGATTTCCAGGTGGTATCTCCATGGAAGGGTTTTATACAATTCGGTAATATGGTAAAATTATGTCCTAGGTACATCAGAACATGTGAAATTCTAGAACGAATTGGAGATGTAGGTTATTGTTTGGCAATACCGCCAAGTCTCCCCAAAGTTCATGATGTCTTCCATGTATCAATATTAATAAAATACATGCCTGACCCAACGCATGTACTCACCTATGAAGAAATAGAACTGAAACCCATCCTATCTTATTGCGAAGAGCCTATCAAAACTCATGATGCCAGAGAAAAAGTGTTGAGAAACCGGGCATCTATTTTGGTAAATGTTCTATTGAGAATCCATATGATGGAAGAGTCAATGTGGGAAACCTAGGAACTTGTGATGAAGAACAACCCAAATCTTTTTATGTAATAATATTCTGGAAATTTTGAGGAAGAAATTATTTTTAGGAGGGGAGAGTGTTACACCTAAAACTTCCACAGTACGTTTCACTTTGAATAATGCAACATGTGTCATTGTACACAACATGGAGTTTTAACACACCATGTCCAATCAAACAAACTGTTATGAATAGTAATACCCCCTTTTTGAAATTTTATAAATTTATTTTTCAAAATGGACTTCATTTTTAGATTCATAATATCAAAATAAGCTTAGGATAAATTTTTGGTACTTTTTTGAAGACATTCAATTTTTGGTGAATAGTGAAAACACTGCATTATTGTTTAAAACCGACATTTTATTTAAATAATTAGTTATTTTAAATAAATTTATATTAGGTAAAAATAGATACATAATACCTTTATATGTTCAATGTAATTATTTGAAGTCATTTTATAATAATATTAGATTTATAAAATTTTATTGAACTTTTTAACCTCTTTTACTAACCTTCTAGGCGCATTTACAAATTTGAATAAAAGATAATTTTACCGCCTCTGTGAATTGAATTTAAAAAATATGAGAGATACGGTTGAAATCAGTAAGTAAAATGTGGTTCAATAAGATGAAAATACTTTTTGGTGAATAGCTACATTTGAATTTTATTAATTATCATTAAAAGTAAATAGGGTAATTAAATGTAAAAATGATATTATAATTACCCTAACACATGTACTAACTCTATTAGATACGTTTGATCTACCAAAATCAACATTAGGAATGAAATATGATCCTTTTCATCCACTTTGATAAGAATTGGACATTTATTATTATTTTATTTAAATAAGAGTTAAAACTATTAAATTCGATGTTTAATAACTAAACCATTTTGAATATAATGTTATAAATAAGATAAATTCGACTATAAATATTCATTAGAAATATAAAATTATTTCTTACATAATTTTATTTAATTTTTAATTTTTTTACATTAAATAGTTAAATTTATTTATGACACAATGATGATGCAATAATTACTTTATTAGTGAAATATTAATATAATTGATATTATAAATATCCAAATAAATATAAATTGAGGTGTTTGATGAATTGAACAAATTTTATAGGTGAATATGACATTTTAGGGTTGATTATATAAATATGTTTCAATGTTATAAAGTTGTTATGACTTTCACAATTACAAAATACCAAATAGTGTCAAAACTGACCTAAATGAGTTTTTTTTAAAACAAATACTATATTATTAATTGATATAATATCACAAAAAATATAAGGATTTTCCAAAGGACTAGGATAAGGTTATATATATTAATAATGAGACAATTGGGGTTTTATTGTCTTTTTATAGTATTTTTATTAACCCTTTATCATAATAATACAAGAATACTTGCTAAAAGGTAAACTATTTAACTAAGAGTTAAATCTAAATGATAAGGCCAATATGGTGACCTAAACCTGTATAAAACCTATTGGTTGAGATTTTTTCGTCCCATACCCACATTAACCTTGGAATAAATCATTTTTGAGCCATTATAAACCAAATATGATAGTATAATAAATTAATATTTCAAGGTTTTCTTTAAGTGACCCTCACCTTTCTTATAAAAGGGTTCTTCCCCTTCTATCAAAATCACACCTCCAAATACATTTGGCTCTGCCAACCCCTACTCAAATATCCTCCCAACTACCCTCAATTAAACCTAGATTCCCTACATTGATCATATTTTCATCCTAATGATCTCTTCTCATCACCACAATAGGAAACACAGGAGGAAGAGGTAATAATTTCACCACCTCTTTCAATGTTCTTCTCTTCTTCCACTTCCTCTTTCTATGTTGTTTCCATAAAAAAGTAATAACTCAAATAACTTATAAATACTGTGATATTATTATAAATATGGTAAAATAATATTCATTATTCTATCAATCCTATGAATGGCTTGTGACCATACATACGTACGTACAACTTACCGTCTCCACGTCATGGTGTAGTTTGTTATTCAAACACTTCATTAATTAGATGAGTATAATAATAAGTATAACTAATGTAAATAATAAATATAACATGTTAAGGATTATGTATATATGTTATTACATACAATTACATATGATTTCACCATCAATAGAATGATATTGTTTCTCGTGCGTGCGTACAAATTACCGTCTCCACGAACGTGATGAAATGCATTAACCATCATAACCATTCATGATTAATTTTTATTTTTACAATTAAAAATAATTTTTAAGAACATAATATCATTTTTTTGTGAATAAAATATATAAAATTCATAACAAACCTATCTTACATAACCATGTATATAAACTTAGGTGAATTAGTTAACTCCTAAAATAGTGATACTACTGAAATACTATTAATAATGAAATATTAAAAGATCATATATGATATAATATTTATGTATTTGGTTATTCTATAATTTAATAAAAATAATTTAACTATTATAAATGAGGTTAATTTACCCTCGACCAAGAAAAATTACATGTTAAGGGTTAATTCTAAAATCTCTTCATTATCTGAGGTGGTTTATACGTGAGTATATACTATGACCTCTTTATCATCCACAATCGTGTTTCTTACTATGTATTAAAAAACATTTTTAAAATTTCATATACTAAGGGTTAAAGTCATTTATATGATTATTTTACTATTTATTAGATGTTTATAAAGGGATCAACCTGTCATTTTCTAAACAAGGTCCTTTACGGCCTTTTCAATAAAATTAAAGAAAGAATGTTTTTTTATCTTATACGGCGGGTTCAGCTATTTTTTTCCATTGTAACACATTCGAAGCTTCCCTTGAAAGATTATATTAATATTTTAAAAATAAATGTTTTATTTTTTAATTACATGTAATTTAAATTATTTTAAAATAGAAAGAGATATTTATCTCAAATAGTACTATTTCTTCTATGTCAACATCCTTTGATGGATTTGACACTTGTTTGAATATGTTTTGTTAGGATTCAATCCTATATATTGTATTGAAGGTTTTGTGATATGTTTGACTATGGATGTGTTATTTTTATACAATTCATGGTTTATGGTTAAATTATTAACATTTTCTATGCTAGTTTTAATACGAATATTTATGTTATGTTTCATCCTTTTCTTATGAGGGGTTAATTAGACTTAGTATGTGATAGGTGGAGCCCACTATAGCTTCTCGATGAATTAGTAGGTATCATGAGACAAACTAGTGTCTTGGCACATGACCATGAAAAAAAATTATTTGTAGTATTGGAATGATTCCTTGACTATATGATTATGATGTCCAGCATTATGCATTCCATCATTATGAAATTGGATATTGTTGTTTCATGTGATTATTCGACTAGTAGAATATCCACATGAATATGTAAATGGAATTATTTGATTTTTTTTTCATATTACGCTGAATTTTATTTTTAAAAGGATTTTGGTTTAGTCTTATACATTCCATTAGATGTTTATGCTTATTTATGAAAGTTTCCACTATATTGTTATCCTTACTGAGCACCTGATCACACCCCTTTCTATGTTTTATTTTTCCCAGGATGTGAAAAATTATATTATGACATACTTTCAGGGATATTCTAAGGGATATGAATGTGTTCAAAAGAGAAAATGTTGTTGTTTTTTTTCATTTTATATGTAATGTAAAACTTAGGTATGTTTCTAATACTTAAAAGGCTACTAAACCTATATTTCATTCGGGATTTGATCACTTTTGATCTTGCCAATGTTATGTAATAATGCACCGACTCAAGGTAACTGGGGTCGGTGTGTAAAATGTTTAACATATACACATAATTATTCCCAAGTTATAATTTATCATGTTTTTGAAGAGTTAGAGGGGAAAGAACATTTTCATCCTATATTAATTAAACTCACCAAAATTCTATGGGAAAATTAATTTTTTCCATCATGGGAAAGTCTCAAATTCCATCCTCTTAAGTTGTAAATTCCTCTAATTAAAGAATATGTAATTGAACTTATAAATGTTCACTAAGTCGAAAATAAACAAATTATACCCACTATCAGAGATATATATATATATATATCCATTTATAAATGGTTCATTAGTTTGTGAACATGGTAATCATCGAAAAACCAATAATGGACCAAATAATCATAAATAATTATCAATGGTTAAGAAAACATTTTCTCAATTGAAATTATTTTTATATTCTCGTAGTTGGTATGATACTCACATCACTATATAATGAAAACATGAATAAACCATTAGTAAATCTTAGGTATAATCTACCTTGAAATTTTAGTATCCCACAAGATAAATATTGACAATCATTTTCGTGTCAAATTATTGGAAACAATTCCCTATTTAAACAACTAAAAAATCAAAGAAAACCATTTAATAACAATGAAAAGATGATTGAATGAATGATTTAATGGAAGAGGATGGTTAGAATTTCCTATCACATTCTATCATAACTAACAACACTAAATTCATAAAAGGATCAAGGTGGGAGGAGCCAAAATAATCAAGCAATGGAGAGTGTTTGAGTTATGGTTCATATTACGTGAGCTTGGTGAGGAAATGAATTAAATAGAGATTAAATTATCAAAATATGATCTTACCATGACATTAAAGAATGGTTAATGGGCCTCCACTAAAACCCTGTTAGGTGGGAAGTGGAATCTCCCATCAACTATATCAAATGGACATCCGTTGGACCTCCACTAGATCTATGGTGGGGTGGGTAGTGGTACACCACATGGAATAGGTCTCACAAATGTCTATAGACAACCACTGGGATTATGGTGGGGAATATATTCTTGGGATTATTTCCTATACTACAACCTTTCCCACAATAATAAAATCTCATACTACACATGGGATATTTTATATCCAAAATAGTTCATAAAAATATTATATTGCAAAAAATGAATAAAAAAATGCAACTCAGAGTTTTAGGGTTGATAAAACATCCCCACTATAGGGAAGGTTATTTCTGAGATGCATCATTGAGAATCAAATGTAATCAACTTCACCTACAACCCTCACATATCCACCTCCCCCACCCAATAATCTTCTTAGATATTCCATTAGTACTAGTGTACTAAAACTATAGATACTATCATATTATAAAGAATTTTCTTAATCTGGTTCATTTTATGAACCAATCATTCCTCGAATGATGTATTGTGATACATCTCATCATCATCGATGATAATTATATTATATGGTTCAAAGTGTAATCCCAAATGTTGTGATACATGAAACCAGAAAATCAATTCACTATAATATTATGGAAGTGTTAATTAATAATCCATAATACTAATCTGTGAGGAATGTGAAATCAAATTTAAATTTTAATGAAATGACTAGAAAGAGAATATCCAAATATTATGTCAATCCGATGAAGGAAATAATAAGATACACACTCTATCAGATGTGGTTTTTCATAATTTATTATTTTGGTGTGTTGGTCAGTGTCTGAGAAGATGCAAAAAGACATTATGGGTATATGTTGGAGATTTTGAATGGGGATAAATGAATGTCATTCCCAATAGGATTTACTGAAATGGATATGATATATAAGTGTCTTTCAGTGGAATATAAGAGTAAATTATACTATTTACATGATTTTGGAGTTTGTATCAAGGCGTTCTATATATAATTGATAATTATCTTTCTCATTATGGGTAAATCTATTAATATTGGATGTCATTGATCCTGAATGACAAGTTGAGAGACACTATAAATGGGCTAGAACAGATATACATGTTTGAGGATTTTAGTGATCGATCAATGATAATTAGTGATCAAATTTGATTATTAGTCAAAGTGACTATAATGTTTATCATTTTCAAAGAAATAAAAATGTTGCAGCATTATCCCATAGACATAGAACTTAATATCCAAACTATGTAAAACCAATGATTTCTTTACTTTTAAATTTTTCACATAAAAGATTTTTTTAGAAATTATAGAATTTTTTGTGTGGTAATTTATAGTGTGGTAAGGATTTCTATGTTATGGAACAACAATTTTAGGGGAATCTTATAGTCATGTATGTTTTAGATTTTGTTTTCTCTATAGAATATCACATATATGAAAAGTCCAATGTGTTCATAGAGAGGGGGAGTGGGGAACTATTATTCCTTTTATTTTTTCAATTTATTCATTCTTATGAAACAACCATTGACTCTTCTAAATGAGTTATAACATTGATGAAGAACAATCATTCAAACACAACCATAAGAAAAAAATAATTTACAAGGATTAATACAGAACAAGAGTATCCATACCATGTAATAGTTTATTAAAAATCCAAAACCACAAAATATATATGAAGAAAAGTTGTTTTATGTGGTTATAGAAAGCATGGAATATCTTACACTTGTGTTTCACTTTTTTCAAAATAAAATTTCATGTGAGATTCACACAACTAAAATATGTAACAAGTATTTAGTAATAACATTAGAAACCTTCACAAACAATATTTGAATGTTCTCATTACACCGATTTTAAAAATTTCACTTTTTTATCTTATTGTAAAAACACATCCACTTTTTTAAATTTCTTACCCCAAACCATATAGGAATTTTTTTTTGGAATTTGTTCTGAAAATTGTATCCATTTATAGTTTCTCTATTTTATCTGTTGGTTTTTTCCATATATAATGTTACTTTTGTGATAAATACCTTTCATTTTAGTTTTTCTAATTACACATATTATAAAAATTTGTACAGTAAAAATGTTATGTGTCAACTATTTCTGATTACAATAATTATGATCAATACCAAATTCTTCTTTCTCTTCTAAAACTAGGAGAGACCTTAGTTACAAACATTCCAATTAAAATTATTCCATTATAAGTTCATTTGGTAAATATATTCAAAACCAATTCCCCACCACTTTAACTTTTTCACATGTGAATAGTACTCCCTAAAATTTCTACAAGCATCATATTTATAGGTTCATGCCTAGAGAAAAGGTGGGATTCCAAATTTACATTCCATATAAACATGTTAAAATTATTTAATTATAAGTTCATTTGGTAAATCTATTCAAAACCAATTCAACATCACATTAGATTTTTCATTTGTGAATAGAACACCCTAAATATTCTACTTGCATCATATTTATAGGTTCTTTCTAGGAGAGAAGGTGGGATTCCAAATTTACTTTCTTTCTTAATGAAAACAAAAAATTAAAATGTCCCAATTAGTATATTTTTCAAATTCAAACATTAAAAACATTCCATCCAAAAAATAAAAAATCATGGATCTTCCTCCCATGATATTTTTCACATCAAGTTATCATTACATCATTGTAACTTTTTATATCAATAAACACATTTTGTAAATAAATTCAATTAACAAAACTTCATATAGAAATTATTTGTATTAAATGATCCTACAAAATGTTGGTATGAAATATTTTGTTGAAATTATTATTTTAAAATTTCAATTTGTTTATTTGAAAACGTTAATTTGAATTTTTTATGAAATTTTCACTTCCTTTTCCCGAAGCATTCCTCAGAAATATTCATCAAGATTTCTAACATTGATTGTTCGAAAATGTTCTTATGAAATTTTATCATTGATCATAAGAAAATGTTCTAAATCATTCATCTAATTTCAACTATCAAACAACTTTAATCTATCCATTAGACTTTAAAAATATCCCTAAAAAACATCATACTACCTCAACTTCAAAACATTATTCACCACCTTCTATGTTTGGTAACCGTTTGTTAATATTTTTATAATGAAACTCCATTTAATATTATTTCATTGTTAAGTAAAGTTGATATGATATTATTTCGTTTCATTAAGAAATTCTATCAGATCATTTTAAATTTATTAGGGACCATTCATCTGATTCTATTCAAAATATTACGAAAAGTTCATTTAATCTTTATTACCTTCTTAAGAAAGTTACATTTGATATTTTTCACATTCTTAAGAAATATTCATCCAATATTTTCACCTTATTAGGAGAAGTTCATCTAATATTTATCACTATCTGATTACATTTGTTTGAAAAAATTACATTGGGATGTCATTTTTTTAACATTAAAAAAGAAAACCATTTCCCTAAATCCATCTTTTAAAAAAATCATACCGAACTTCTTCAAAGTAACATCTGATAACCCAAAAATTTGTTTTAGCCATCTTATTCACCAAAATCCTCCCTTTAGATTTTTTTGTCAATGAAGATAAATAAATTAATAATACTTTGTAACAAAATATATGGATTTCATACCAAAAATTATATGCCTACTTTAGTGAACTAGATATATGAAATATATAGAGAAAATTATAACAAAACTGTGTAGTTCCTAAGTAGTGATTTAAGATACTTATTCTTACACACTTCCTCATATACATTTCCCCAATTCACAAACATTCACAACATATTCATGTTATACAACATGAACAATGTTTTATACATCCACATAAATAAATTTTCAAAATTGTCCACACTTTCTGTGATCACATCTTACCCCTTTTAAAAAACTACCCCTAAATATATTCCTTTTTAAAAAGGATTACGAACATACAAATGGATAGATTTAGGTTGTATCATTATTATCCCCCTTGGAAAAACTATCCAAGGGAAATATAATAGAGGGGGTGGAAATCACACACCTTATCCCTGAAGAGTGGGATATTATACACACATGTTAGACCTCAGATTATAAAATGATTCCTTCAAAAATTGTATAGTGAATATATTAAAAACATGTTCAATTAAATGAAAAAAAACCATATTAAACCCATTATTCTCTAAATTCTCTTTTATGAAGTTATAGTATATATAAATATTATTTTAATGATAATGTTTCCCAAGTTTTAGGGATATTTTTAAAACATTTATTATTAAAAACCAAGAGAATGGGTACCATCATTTCTACTAAAAGATATTTCAAATGAGTAGTTGTCAACATATGTTGTGTTGTAGATTCAGGGGTAGCAATATACTCAGATTTATCCATATAAGGAAATAAATAAATTTTCATCTTTTTATTCGATCATACATAACTTCCCCGAATAAGGAAAAATCCACCAAATGTGGATCTTATATCAACAACACTTCTTTCTGAATCATCATCTGTATAACTAAACAAATAACTCTTTTTCAATATGTCATATTTTATAGAAAAATATGTAATGCCTTTGATATATCTATGAATTAATTTTCTTAATATTATATGTGATTATTTTGGAGAAGTTAGATATAGGAATTATAAAGTAACATCATTCAAAAATTATGGTATTGAAGTAGTTAGATGTAAAACATTTCTAACTAGCTTCCTAAACTCCTTAGGATCCACCTCATTTCCTTCTCTATAATTAAACAACATGGTTCCCAAAGAAATTATTGAGGAAATTTCTTTTAATACTCCATAAAAAATTCATTAAGAGTTTCTTAACATAATTCTCATGAGATAGGAAAAAATATGTTTTCTTTTTTGAGAATTGTAAGGTATGAAAATATATCATTTATCAAAAAATAGTCATTTCTTATAAATTCTGTGTCTTTTTAGAAAACAAATAATATTTTTCTTCACCATTTTAAAGAAATATTTTATCATCAATAAAAATGATCACAATAGGGAAGGTATATTGATTTTATTTAATGTAGATATTACTATCAACTATTCCGTTCATGGAGTTTTATTTCCTTAAGCAGGAAATCATTTTGGAATAACAAGCTCTCAAAGTTTACATCAACACTCATAAATCCTTTCTCATCTTAAACCCATAACATTCATCTTCACAAATCAGGAAACCACATGGTTCTTTAATATAAATTTCTTAATTAAGCACTCTATTATGAAAAACCGACTTTGTAACCATCTAAAAACTTTTATAAACTCATTGTGTGGTGATAAAAAGAAATATTCTAATAGTTTTTAATAATTACACTAGTTAAAATTACTCACCAATATAAATTCTTCAATCATTGAAAAAACTTTTAAAACTAATAAGGATTTTTTTCTTATAACTTCACAATATTTATTTAACATATTTTGAAAAACCTACTTTGTACCAGTCACATTGTTTTATATGATTTTGGTATAAGTTACCAATTATCATTATTATAAATCTGATCCAAATGTTCATTCATATCATCAATCCACACCTTATTATTCCATTCGTCATAAAAATGTTTTGGTTCAACCTGAAAATATAGAGGAGAATGTAAAATATAATTTAAATATATTCATGTTTGAACCTTATTTTGTTGATATCTAAAGATGTTATGAAACTCCACTTACTTCCTCATACAAGGGTGATATGAACAAATGTTTTTATATAAAATTGAGATAGATGAGTCTATGTCATAACTTTGTGTAGAATCGACATCATTATTATCATTAAAAAAATATTCATGTTTCTCAACTATAATCAACTCATCTTCTACATATTGAACATATACATTAGATTTTAAAAGTTTCTTTTTATATTTTTAATGAAATTTTGAATCTATAGAATCAAATATCAAATATTCTTTTTATTAAAACATCTATATCCTCTAACATTAGGATAATATCCAAGAATAATTCCATCAACACATATATGACCAAAATTCCCTAGATTTTTACCCTTGAATTTTTATAATTCATGAATTCCTTATAAAAGAATGTTATTCAAATATCTAGTTTCACTGTAAAACCTTTACTAATAATTCATATCATAGTTTGGTCTACAAAAAAATTGATTCCAAATTTAAACTGATACACATATAGTCTTCCACAACAAATTATGAGAAGTGTCATGTTTGATCAACATTATTTGCACCATTTCCACCAAAATTTGGTTTATTTGTTCAGAAAAAATCCTTTTCCTATGGTGGGTACAATTCATTAAATTCATGAATAATTTCATTTTATTTAATATAATCTTTGAAAAAAATATTTTTACATTCACTGTCATCATCATTTCGTAACAACTTCACAAAATATAAAAAAATATTCTCTTCTCCAACAACATTAAAATTTTAATATCCTCTATTTTATGTTTTTTAAACATAATCCTTTTATTTTGAGTAAAATAATATATGAAAGAAATAATTTATACATCAGTATATATTTATTTTTTCTTTATTGTCCCATATATATCTGACTGAATAATCTCCAAGGGTATTGTTAAATCAATCTTAACATTCTTATAAAATGATATTTTTTATGTTCACATTCTAGAAGATGGAACAATGAAAATATATTATGATTTTAATATCATCAATATTATTGATTCTATCTGTCATGTAAATTTTTTTATACTCTCCTAACTCATATTCCCTAACATTTTATGCTATAACTTATTATCATAAATCATGCTAAAATTGTATGATATTTATTCAAAAAAGAGATAAAACAAAATTTCCTTTAGCTATTTGTCCTTTTGTTACAACTTTCAAACATTATAAATATGTAACAAATAAAAATATTTTATGAAAAAAAATTATTACCTTCATAAAAAATTTATGATATTTTTTTTGTTTCAGCCCATCAAAAAACAAGGCTCTTGTGGATTTCAACTCTTATTCCATAATGATAGCAGATCCTAATGGTTTAATATTTAGTAACTCATCATTTCCAAAACACACCAAAACTTATTTAAAATATTTTAAATTTTTTAATAGATTCAAATAGAATATAATATGTTAAGATCACATGCGATTCAAAATCATGGATCATTATCCTATTTAGATTTGAGAGTAGTTCCAACAACTATGGCTTTTTCTTTTCCTTTCTTCTCACAAGGATCATGAGTTTTTTAAAATCATTTTTATAATAGTATGAAAACAATAAATAATTTAGAATGGTTTACAAGATGATCACATCTTTTATAAATAGATTTTGACGGTTGGAATTTACTTTCAATATTCAAACTGACTTTCTCAGATTGTATATTTTGAGTGTGTTTAATTCCCATAAATAAATTGTCTCCATATTCTTCTAGGATCACTAAAATATTGGTGATTAAGACAACACATATATTTTGTATTCCCAAAACCTCTATAATTAAATTAGTTACCATAGAACTCATATATTCAGTTGTATCTTACCTTTTTTTCAGTTTTTTATTTCTAGTTTTTGTCAAATTTATTACCTCCCACTGTGAAATTTTATTTTACACCATGGTTCTTTACTTCCTCATATTTTATTCTCAAAATTACCAAAATCACCTATAAAAATAATTTTTTATTTTGGTTTTTTAATATCAGAAACATTGTGATTTTCATCCCTTCAAGTTTTAGCTATATACATGGTTTTATTAACTTATATTTCCTTTTGATCATCTTCATTCTTATTATTGACCTTTGAAGATAACATTTTTTTATCATTATTAGGTTTTATTTTCTTTGATGTTTCACTATCTTCTGTAACTGTGTTTTGGTAATATGAAACTTCTTTCTTTGATTTATGATGTTATTTTGAACATGTTATAATTTTTAATCCATTACCCTAATGTTTTATCCAAGCTCAATATTTTTATTTTTCTCTTCATCAAGTGATTTTTTCAGAACCTAAATCTATTTAATAAACATTATTTTTTCTTCAAGATAAAATTAATTATTTTTTATCAAGATATAATATTATTTCAACTTATTATTGTCCCTTTAACATTTTATAGTATTGGGAAGTCAATATTTAAAATCCATTCTTTGTATAAATTTAGTCTATGTTTTTTTCATCAGATCTACTTTCTCTTTCACTATGTAAGTCTTAACCATTCAATTTTTCAATAATGCTATTCTTTATATCTTTATCACTAAGGTAATATTAGTCATATTTAGATAAAATCCTACTCTTTTTGAATTTAAAAAATATTTTATCCTTTCTCTTGAAAATGGAGTTGGATTTTTCTACATCCATATTAATTTGCTTTCTTATTTTTTATCATCATCATCGCTCTATCTTTTTTCCTTCATATTAAATTTGTAGCAAAGTAACCAGTAGATTCATTTCAAAAACCATTCAGTGGTAACTTCCTATTGTACTTTCCTATTCCCCATTGCACATTTTTAGAAAACAAGGACCTAAATTCATCTAGATTCTTATTAATCACACATTTGGTGTTAGAGTCACCAGTTTCTTCTACTTCAATAACATTCATGTATTTTACATTCTTTGTATATTTGAATGAAATTTCATTATCAGCCTTATATTAAAACTTTATATATTTCACTCTTTTCATTCCATACATGATGAGAGTGATATGAAAATCATTTAGAGATTGAGTGTCAAGATCTCTATCTTTCAAAAATGAAACTTCTACATCAAACTTTTCAAGAATAATTTTTAATATCTCTTCAAATATGATTGAATATTCTTACTCATCACCAAGGAATATTATGCCTCTTACAATTTCATCCACCCTTTTTAAGAAGTCACTAATAGATTTATAATCACATATTTTTAGATCTTCATAATTGAGCCTCTATATTCCTAACATGGATTTCTTAACTATCATATTTACTTTATAGATGTTCATCAACATCTCATAGATTTTATTAGTAGCTACAACTTCTTTAACCCCAAGAATCTCACTTTAAGAGAGTGAGGATAAAATAAAATTTCTAGATTTCCAATCATTATCTAAATTTTTCATATAAAAAACTATTGGATAAACATTATCAGCATGAGGTAGTAAACCATATATCATTTATTCAAGAGCTTCATAACTAAGGGAGATAAGATATGTAAATTGTCTATCTCTTTTGATTTGATAATTAATTCCATCAAAAACTTGAATCCCATAATTGATTAATGAATTATAAAAATTAATTATAAATTAACATTTCTTCCAAATTTAGAAAATATTAAACAAAGGAATCATTACCGATGATTCCAATTGAAAGGACCGATGTGATCATTGACAGTGGGTGGGTGAGTTAGTGATCTTTTTTTTATATTTCTTATTTCATAAAAAATAACCCCCACCACTTGTTAAATAGTTGTAACTCTACTAAAAAACAAGCATTCAATCACAACCATAGTAATATATGAATTTACAAGGTTCACTACTCAAAAAGAGTATCATGTCCTTGGTATGACTGGAAAATAACCCAATACCATATAATCAACTAGAATATGGTCATTTATGTGGGTACATCAACCTAGGAATATCCTTACACATGAATTAAACTTTTATCAAAAAAATAGTACTTGTTCTTTTAGGAGATATAAATATAGTAAAAATTATTTGGTATCAAATTTTGGGACTTTCAAAAACATGCTTAGAATATAGTTACTGTGCTGCTTGTAAAAACATCATCTTTTAACTCTAGTTACAGAAAACACTTCTTCTAATTACAATTTCTTACCCTCCAATACATATTAACTTTATTCATGGACTATTTTATGAGAACTGTATCCATTAATTGTTCATCCATTTTATCTATCCATTTTTCTATTTGGAACAATTTTATGGTGATAACCACTAAACACTTTTGTTCAACCAATTCCACCTATAATAATTGCTTTTATATTAAAAAATTTGATTGTACATTACTTCTGATTACCTCATATATGATTGAGTGAAACTTCTTCTTCTTCTTATTTTTAATAAGGAGAATTTATTATTAGAAATTTTCATTCCGAAATTCTATATTTAGATGTTTGTTATGCATCTCTATCTAAAGCACATTATCCATCACTTCCTTTTTTTCAATTGAGCAGTACATCATGTAATTTTTACTTTCATTGTATTTATAAGTTTATGACAATAAAAAATAATGAGATTACAAATTTACATTCCCACTCAATGAAAACATGAAATTAAAATATCCTGATTTTTACATTTCGTAAATTCAAACATTAAAAAACATTCAATCAAACTCATACAGAATGATGATTCTTCCTCGCATGATTTTTGTGACATTGAAATATAATTTCAACATCATCACTTTTGATATATTAATTATTAGTTTGTAAAGAACATCACTTCAAAACACAACATTTGAAAATTGTTGTCTAAGAATAATCCTCAGAAATGTACTTCTGTAATGATCTTTGAAAATTCCCATAAATTTTTTTTCATATTTTTCATCTAAAAATATTTTTCCAAAATGTTCATTTAAAAGTTTCACATTTTTCATCTGAAATGCTCATTCAAAGTTTTCACTTATTCATCTAAAAATGTTAATCTACCATTTTCATCTAAAATTGTTACTTTGTTCATCCAAAAAATTTCAGCAATATATATTTGACATCCACTCTTTAGAAACATATCTCTATACACTAGAAGTCTTTAATATCCATCACAAATTTTTTCTAATGTAGCTCCAAAACATGGTAATCTTAAAAAAATAATATTCCTTATCCAAATATATTTCTAACATTGTACACCTGAAAAACATTCACCCGTTTCTTCCAAACACATGGGTCATGAGATTTTTTAACTCTTGGTGTTGGAAACAATTAAAAAAAACATTGACAAATTGGATTTTCACGGCATTCAACATCCTTAAACATTATCATCACAAAATTCTTAAGAAAACAATTTTCAATGTTTTTCACTTTATTAAAGAATTTTTATTTGATATTTTTCAATTTATTTCGTAAATTTCATCAAATATTCTTTTTTTCTTAAGGAATGTTTGTTGGGTCATTTTCCATTTCTTCATAAAGTTTCATCTAATCTTTTTCACATTCATAAGAAAATTTCACCTAATCTTTATCACATTCTTAATGAAATTTTATCTAAAATTTTTAGCCTTCTATTGAAAATTTTATCTTATCTTTTTCAATGTATGATTTCATTTTTTAGAAAACATTATAATGTGACGTGAATTTTTTTAACAGAAAATAATAAAACCATTTCCGAAAAAACTACCTTGTTAAAAAAAATAAAAAACATATTCTTTAAAACAACATCAAGCATCGTAAAAAATTCCTTCAGCCAAATTGGTCACAAAAATACAATGCACCTTTTTTTGATTGGTGATTTAAGACCCTTATTAGTATGTTCCAATATTATATTATGTCTCAATAACATAATTTTTAGACTCATGTATCTTTAATCCAATTTGTTTACATTACTTCAATTAATTAGGATTTATTATATCAGAATTCATTTTTATTAAAAAAGGAACGACACCGAGAGATAAATTTGATTATATTGAATTTTTTTCAATAGAATACTAATAGTAGACTATCTTATGAATATGTACATGGATGTTTCGTTGATGAAAATTAAATGGAGAATTTTGGAAAATGAGGATGATATTGGCTGTGAAAACACATGGATTGATTTGTATTTTATTTTCTCAGAATATAACCTTTAACATCCAAGAGGTGAAAATCAATGTCTAGCTAATGAAATATATGAAAAATGAGTTTGATATGTCAATGACATTGAAGAAATTATTAATGATATAGAGGTTATTCAACATGATATAATCAAAATGAAAAATATAATTGATCATGTAATTGTCTTTAACATGAATTGAGGGTATCAAAGATCGATTAATTTCATGTTCAGAGAATATGTGTTGGCACTAATTTTATTTTTAGTGTTTCTGTTATCATTGGATAGAATGATAACTACTGTAAGAAAATGATATGTTAAAAAGGGATTATCATTTTATGAAGTAAATTTATTGTTTCTAAATGAATAACTTAGAAGTATTAATGTTTAATAACCTACTACAATAGGGATAAACATGGATGGTATATTATAGTCACCCCATCAAATTCTATTTCAATGGAAATCAGAAGATGAGTCTATATATTAGAGTCATGGTAAATGAATTGTACCAGATCCTATATGTTGGCACTACTTGAAGAGAATATAAATCAAGAAGGACACAATGGATCATAGGGTGAACTCTATGAGAGAAGAATTAATATGTTCATGTTCAATTAATTTAGCTAAATGGAGTAGCATAATTATGTTGAGAATCAAAATTCTACTAGAATCATTAGTGATTGATTCTATAGAATCATTCCATCTAACAACAATGTAAGGTTTCTTGGTAAAATATGTAACCATAAGATTAATAAGGTAAACACAGTGAATGGTGAGTCTATTAATGATATGGGGATTAGAACATTCAATATATAGATATTAAAATGGGTAACCTTATTGTTAAAATAAAAAAACATAAACTAGGATAACGAAGGAAGCTAATTTACAATGGTTATATAGATGAAGTTGGTCACAAAATGATCTTCACAAATGTTGTATGTAATGTGACTCAGGGATCCATTTTTTTAGGAACAAGATTAATGGATGGAACACAATATCATACAATAAGATTAAAACGAGTGATAATTATTCATAAAAAACTTCCAAAATTATTGAGGTGTTGAATTTTCATCTTGATTAGATGATTGAGAAGAACATGATACTTCTAGGTGAGAAATGAATAATGAATCTTGACCACATTGAAATTGGTTTTTAACAATTTTAAATTCATAAATTGGACGAACTTTTTGTTCAATTTGAAGATAATGAATCCTATATTTTGGATGTTAGAACTTGTTTATATATATGTTTTGGGTAAATTCACAACTAGATCTCATGATAGATCTATGTAATTCACCATATTCATTGATGATTCAGTATGTAATGTATGTGGTTACTTCCTCTAAGATGGTATTTAGGTGTTTAGAGTGATATTTATGGTAGGGTTGTGATTGAAATTTAAATTGGATGGAATATAATATTCTTAGAGTATAATAATTTTATTAGGTACAATAAAATACATTTATAGAAATATAACCATACGAATAGAATTAGTATAGAAAATACTATACATTAGAAAAATAAGTAGAATAGTGTGGCTAAGGGAATAAATAAAAAAATAATAGATAAGAATGAATTATAAGCCTATATTTCATAATTCCTAATGATATTTGGTTGAAAGTAGTCAAAATTCAAATTTACATAGTCAACAGTAATCTATCAACACTAATGGGGATGGATATTCCAAATACATTACTGTTTGGAAAACACGTATAATTTAATTTAATACTCCCTATTTGATGAATATGAAACTCTTTTATGTTTTTTTCAGATATGGCATTGTTAGTCATAGTATCATGCTGTTTTTGGGAGTTTTTGTTTAGTTTTAGAATAATCTTGAAGGTAAAAATTAAGGGAATTTTGGGGAATTCCCTAGGTATCAATGAAGAATGATGAGGATATCCACTAGGTGGTTCACATTTAGAAGAAACTGTATCGATTTCATAGGTAAATATGCAATATAGAATAGAGAATTTTTTCATAGTTTATGAATAATTTCCCCTACCATACTGAAAAACCTTGAAAGCTGGGAATTTTGGGAAAGTGGAACCCATACGGTTTGTTAAATTATGAATTATAACCATGTGACACAATTAATGAAATAAAAATATTTCTTTTTGACCCAAAACTCCCATATAACCCACATTATTCCTTTTTTTTCAAGGGATCTCAAACGAACAAACTTATAAAGGTGTTTTTGGAAATTGTCATTTACCAGTAAATGATTTAAATTAATATAAGATTTTTATATCTACAAAATGATGGTTTACAGTTTATTTATCCATATACTTCATGATCCATTTATCCCATCCTGGGCAGAACCCTAGATCATAAATTTCATTCCTAGATAAATGTGTTAGGTAATTTTTTTAGGTTTTATTGTTATGAATTGTTGGGGATTAGGAATTAGAAATATTAGATCACATTTTTTATTGAGTTTTATTAAATTACAATTTCTATTACATGGTAATTGGTTTCTACCTCTCTCTATTTTCACTATAAATTAATTTTTTTATTTATAAAATTAGTTTTTTACGTTCTCAAATAGAAAATCTTAGTAAATATATCTAAGAGAAACCCCTTTGTTTAAGGGTGGAAAAATAATATATTTTTATAAATGTATACTATGTTTTTGACAAAATATTTGAAATAAAAATGTTTTTAAAAGAAATTATTAAATGAGAACATTCAATACATGGTTTAGATTTAGTTTATTATTTCATTATGAGGGGAATTTTTGGATATTGACATGGTTTCATGTGCCAAATAGGGAACACTAGCTCATGATAGAGTGATGAAAGTGTAGGGTAGATTATTTACCAGTAATGAATTTTGTGATTTTCATATTCGATGAATGCATGTGTGTTTTAGTATATGGAATGGGTATTACAAGAAGAAATAATAGACACAATTATTGTAAAGTATTGTTATTTTATAAATATATTATAAAACTATATGATTGATAAATTTTTATTTTGAGAAAAACTATTTTGATGTGCCTACTTCATTATTTGATATGAAATTATCTAGATAAATATTTTGATACTCCTTCATGTTTTATATTAGTTATTATTTATTGTTCCAATAATGGTGTAACTATTGGGAATATTCCAACATATTTTGTACCTTGTCAATACAAATACACTTTTATACGCATATTTTGGCATATGTAGATATTGTTTGTCATGACATGGGTAAGGGGAATATTTCATATTAATCAAGGGGATGATAAGGATCTGATAATATTGGTGAATGTTGGTGGAGAATGGATATTTTAAGTATGTTTTTTTTGGATTAATGTCACATTAACATAATTATATTAGTGTTTCATTTTGGTTTTATGAGAAATTAGATTTTAATTTCCACTCCAAGTCTAATTTAATTTTTTTTCTTGGTTTTTTGGTTTTTTGGTTTACTCTCATGAATCTCACAATATAATGGTTTTATAATTTTTTTTCTCTTATATGTTTTTTTATTAAAGGTAAAATCATTCCCTAAGGATCATGTATTTTGTTAGATTTTATTGGTATCCTTTGGTTTTATGGGAATCTCTGTTATGTTTTGTATTACTACAGCCTCTTCCACCGATAATACATTAGGATTGTTATACGTGCATGAAAAGAATTATATTAAAAATTATCAGGAACTATCCATGGTTTTAAATGGATTGAAAATTTGGAATCATTATCTATTTTTTGAAATGATAACTATGTTTACTAATGATAACAGATTGAAACATATCTTTTCATAAAGATATTTTAACATTGGGAAATAATGATGGCTATATTATCAGATTTTTAACATTGATGTAGTGTATACATTGGGTTAAGGTAATTATATAGATATTTCATTAAGTAAAAATTCATATAATCAAATGGTAAAAGTTGTTTCTGATTGGTGGAAATTGATTATGATGATGATAGCATATATGTATCTGGATTGAAACAAATAGGATTGTAATGTAGTTTTCCTTCCAATGGATCTTATTCCTGATATGGTTGAGCATGTCATGGATTCTAATATATCTATCATGTATTTTTAGATTATGAGGTCAAACTAAATAGTGGTGAGAATACTCAATGATGGATGGGTGACATGAAATCAGTTTTATGTTTTTGAGATTAGAGATTAGTTATCCCATAGTATTAGGAACTATTCTTTCTACTTATCACCATTTAAACTTGGATATTCATCAAGAAACCCAAAAGACGTGCAAGGCACTAAAGTCACATTTTTGGTGGTTGGGTATGAAACTAACAGGGGATTAATATGGTTTTAATCCCTCAACTTCCAGTATATCATGTTTGAACAATAATGACTAGTTGGTATGCTACAATCCTTACATATATTAGTATTGTAGTGGGAAAAAATTGATATAGACATTGTGACTGGTTTATCTAGAATAATAAAAAATCATAAATCCAATTAGGTAATTATAAAATGGCTCACAAAGTATTCCTACTTCATTATGATTAATGAATCAAATACAATGGATGGCCTAACAAAGATTTATTTTTAGGAATTAGTAAATCTATATGGTGTAATAGGTTTAATTGTATCTAACCAATACATGAGGCTTACCTCTCTATTTTGGTGATCATTTTAGAAGTCCATAGGAACCATTTAACCATGGTCATGGCATATTTTTCTCAAATATATAAGTAACCATATAATAAAATTTTGATACTGGAGTACATTATTAGATATTGTGTTATGTATTTTGGTGGCTCATGGGAGGATTATTTACCTTTATTGGAGCTCTCATATAACAAAAATGATGCCCTGATACATGTAGTACCATTTAATGCATTTTATTCACTTACATATTTCTCTCAACTTTGTAGGGTAAAGAGAGGAGAGACGACACTAATTAGAGATATCCATGTTTATGAAATGACTTAGAAATTTCATATGACCGAGAAAATAATATAAATTGAAAATAGTTCTAATAAATAGTATGAAAAGAATTTTCATCTTCCAATATTGTTTTTAGTGGGGGACCATGTGTTCTTGAAGTCTTAGTATATCTAGGGAACCATTATTGTGTTAAATAATTGGTGTTATATCCTCGGTATGATGAAAATATTGTTATACATGAATCTATTAGTGAATTAGATTATCTATTGGATTTACTGACAATGTTCATTTTGGATCATATTTTGTATCATTTGTATTAAAAAAATAAGTACAATCCTAACCCAGACCATGAGATTTCATGAGATCCTGTTGATCTTGAGCCGAATACAAAAGTTATACATCCTCCGATACATACTTTGGATATAAAATAAAATATATATCATAGGAAACTAATTATGTTTGTTTGTGAGTATTATAGAATAATATTCATATTCATGAGGATATGTTCGAAAATGAAAAATTTGTAGTGGAGAAATGGCCAAATCTTTTCTGAAGAATCTCTAAACTTCATCATTCTGAGGATATAATGGCCAATGGTTGAATTTATCCCCTTTGGATTCAGGAACATGCTTATTCTTCATAAAATTTTGAGCTATGTATTATATGGGCATTATATCAGTATGTATCGAGGATATTTTTGTGTGTTTTTATGTAATTTTTAAGGCACATAGTATGCACATTGTTAGGGGAAACCATATGAATTCCAAATTTAACTATGTGACATCTAAAGGAAGTCTATAGTGAGGTTCATTGTTAGAAAACTATTAGAAATAACCTTGTGATATGGGACATAAGAGTTTCACTTTGTTAAAACATAGTATTCAAAATTGTACATCCAAACTATGAAAGATATGTGTTTTGAAATAGTTGTTCCCATAGAGTTTGTGAATAATTTTTTATAACAAGAAACCTAACTTTGAAAAACAATATTTAAATCCAAAATTAATATTTTTAACTCAAAATATCATTTGAAACCGAATTTATTCCTTTATTTTCCTAGTTTATCAATCCAAAGGGATTATCTATGAACTTTTTCTATTTACATAAATCCATAGATGATTTAAATGGATCTTTGTGCATCAAATCTAGAAAATCAAGTTATATTTTCATATTCTATTTATCTTCTCATTCACATCATTTCTTCTTGGGAAGAACCATCGATCAGTATTTTTTATGCCCAAATTAATTTATTAGGAAATGTTTTTAGTTTAATTTTTTGGAACTAGTGAATGTAAATAAATAAAAATATACTTTTACCTTGTTTTTCAGCTTTTCCTCTCTGATAGTTTTAGTTTTGAGGTGGGTGTATTTTCTTTCTTTCCACATTATTGACCAATTAAAGCTTTGGATTTTTAAAATGAATTCATTGTGATGGTAAATAAAAAATATCATTAAATCTATATTACAGAAATGCATTTATTTAATGTATTTAAAATAATGTATTTCTATTGACAGTCACTATAACGACTCGTACTTTATATACATTGCTAATACTTCAAAATTTAAGTACGCTTATTACATCACATAACAAAACCATGAAAGGATCGTATAGGTATAGTGTCTTTAGAAACTGTGAAACATAAACAACTGGTTCATAAATCATCTATGTTGTCTCCCATTTATTTCATCATATCTAGAGTCCCTTTTTGGCATATCCTACTTAATAACCTTATTCCTGACCTGGGGAAAGAAAACATACAAAAGGGTGAGCTCAAATGCCTAG
Source organism: Viscum album (assembly GCA_963277665.1). Taxonomy (NCBI): domain Eukaryota; kingdom Viridiplantae; phylum Streptophyta; class Magnoliopsida; order Santalales; family Viscaceae; genus Viscum; species Viscum album. The sequence continues at coordinate 872,971,564 of OY728119.1, read as the reverse complement.
TAAGGGTAAACAAAAGAAATATCAATCATATCATATTCATAAGAACATAACATTTTGGAAATATTAACCTGCAAAAGAGATTATAAATTCATAACATGGGATAAATCATATTAGTGAAATTTAATCCCAATAATAATAACTTAAAACATGAAACTTTGTGGCATACACACATAATCATAGAGAATCATTTCTTAGTAGTCAAGACTCATTGCCAAGACTATCTTAGTGGGCAAAGTCCATTTCTGAACCGAGTTCACTCCTCGTTTCAGTCCTGTTTCACTAAACCGGTTTAACCTACCATTCCAGCCATGTCTATCTCATGAGATATAAATCTTTACCCAATGAATTTTAGGGAGATATAGGTCCCACCCATCTCATAATGATACCATTATTATGTGTGCCACAAAATCAAAAAAATCATACATCATTGCATAACCCATGTAATAAAAATGGGATTCTTAAACATCGTGACATCATAAAACAATTCATATAAGATAAAAGAATTCATAAAAACAATTACATCACAAGATAATCAGATCAATGTAATAATAGGGATAGAAACAGAACCCTATATTATCTTAGATGGAAAATAATTTTGATAAAACACTTGAACTCCATTCTTGAGGAAAATATCCTTTCTACTTCACAAACATTTTTCCTTTCTTAACTTGTCATAAAATTTTAAACTAAAAGAATTTGATTAAAAATAAACATGAAAACATGTAAAGGAAGCTTCTTTGAAATAATTTTTTAAAAATCCATTCATGCCGTATAAGTTAAAAAAACATTTTTCTCGTACTTTTGTTCGAAAAGTCAAAAAGTACCTCGTACGAAAAACGACAAAATATTCCTTTCATATCTTTTACTAAAAACCCACTGAAGGGTAAAATTGGATATAAACAATTTAGAAGGATATAAATATTACATATTGAGGAAACATGGATGTGGATGATAAATATTCCCCAGTAAATTCTGAAGTATAAACAATCTCGGATAAAAATGAGATTGCGAGATTTTCCCTTACCTTAGGTCTGATTTGCTTTGTAAGTGTCCGAACCTCCTGTATAATGATTTAAATAATGTCATTGAATTATTCCAGAATCATACTCATTGTTATGATATAATAAATGGCCATATTCTTAGCTTCTTATTAGTAATATTTCATTGCTACTTGTTATTCGGGTGTTTATTACTTTTTGTTCTTATGCGTGTTTTGTCGAATAAATTATTATTATTCTCTTTATGTTAGATATATCTCATTTATATAATGGTATTAGTGTAATATATATCATATTCATTCATTAAATTCATTTATATAATCATTATGCAATGAAGATAATGTAGAATGAGTCACATCACATCGTGGAGACGGTATTCCGTACGTACACACGAGCAATGATATCGTTCCCATGATCATGGAATTGTATTGGAGTGTATGTATATTATTTCAGAATCAATATAACTTTAAAATAATCATATATAGTTATTATTTACACCATTATACCCATCCAGGTAAGGTGGTGGTGGAAAATAGATTACACCACGGCGTGGAGACGGTATTCCGTACGTACGCACGCGCGGTGATTTCATTTTCCGTAGGATGGATAGATGGTGAAATAGGGTTTTTTCATACTTATAATAACATACCAGTATATGAGTGATACTTATGTTATTACTTCATAATGAAACAACTAAATCTTAATAAGTGGAAGAAGAAATAAAGTTGAAAGAATTAGGAACAGACATTACCTCTTCTTTGAAGCACCTCTTTGAGACCTCCTCTTAGGGCACTAAAATTGGTCTTTAAAGAAGACCACGACCTCTAGGATGTTTCTAGGGAAGTGGAGAAGATAATTTGACAGGGGTTGGCCGAGATTGAAGTCTCAATGTGGTGTGAGGAATAGAGGGAGGAGGTGCCCTTTTATAAGGGAGGAGAGGGGGCACCTTACGAAAAACAAAAAATATTATTTTATTATAAAATCATATTCAGTTTTTAATAGCTCCAAATTGATTTATTTTTAAGCTAAGGTGGGGATGGGTCGAAATACTCTCATCCAATAGAATTGAGACATGTTTAGGTATCTATTTTAACCTTATCATTTAGATTTAACTTTAAGTTAGATAATTTAACTTTTACCGTGTCTTCTTGTTTTCTTACACTATAAGGTTAATAAACTTACTATAGCAAGTCAAAATAACCCCATGTTGTTTATTATTAATATATATAACATTATCTAAGTCATTTAGACGAACCTTAGATTTTTAGGAATAAAATAAAAATTTATAATATAATATTTGTTTTAAAAACCATTTTATGTCAATTTTGACACTATTTGGTAATTGATTTTTGTGAAAATCATAACAGAATGATTAGTTCAAAAAACGTTAATTAAATCAATAATAACATTTCATATAAACCTATATAATTATTTTAATTCATAAAAAGTCTAAAATTACATTTAGTTGGGTATTTATAACATCAATTATGTCAATATTTCATTAATAAGATAATTACTGCATCATCATTATGTCATAAATAAATTAAATTATTTGTTGTCTAAAAATTAAAAATAAAATACGATTATGTAGGAAAGATTTTTAGTTTTCTAATGAATATTTATAGTCGAATTTAACTTATGTATAAACCTATATTAAAAATTATTTAATTATTAAACTTTGATTTTAACTATTTTAACCCTTCTTTAAATAAATTAATAATAAATATACTAATCTAATCCAAGTGGGCCTAAATGGTCATATTTTATTCCTAAGGTTGTTTTTGGTTGAATTAAACTTATCTAATAGAATTAGGACATGTTTTAGGGAAATAATAATAACATTTTAACCCTTAATTACCCTATTTACTTTTAACAGTGGTAAAAAAATGTAAAAAGTTACTATTCACCAAAAAATTAATTTTATCTCATTGAACCAAATTTTAGTCCTTGATATTAACTGTTTCTCTCTGATTTTCTAAATTCCACTCACAGAAGCGGTAAAATTAAATTTACAAATTCTCCTAGGAGTTGGGTAAAAGACGGTGAAAAGTTCAATAAAATTTCTATATATCTAAAATTCTTATAAAATGACTCCAAGGAATTACATTGAACTTATATAGGTATTATGTATCAATTTATACCCAAAATAAATTTAAATAAAATAAATAATTAATTAAATAAAAAGTCGGTTTTTAAATAGTAACCCAGTGTTTTCACTATTCATCAAAAATTGAAAGTTTTCTGAAAAATACCAAAATTTCACCCTAGGCTAATTTCGATATTCCGAATCAAAAAATGAAGTCAATTTTGAAAAATAAAATTTAAAAAATTTCAAAAAGTGGGTATTACTATTCATAATGAGTATTTTTAGTAATATTTTAATAGCATATCGTTGTTTAGTGAAACTTGGTATTGCGTACGACGCAAGCTATCGAGGAAGGTCGTGATTGCGTGTAAAGCAAGACAAGATAGTGTTGTGTGTAGTGAATGATTCCTTTGATGATTTATATAACATAAAAAAAAATATTTCTCATAAAAGTATCGAGTGTTACATTCTACCCCTCATAAAATGTATTTCGCCCTCGAAATTCATCACTTTGTAACAGACAGATAAGTATACCTCTCCCTCATCATATCTTCATGATCCCATGTAGCTTCTTAAAATTGGTGGTTCCTCCATAAAACTTTCACCAAGCGAGTGGTCTTGTTCCATAAAACTTTTTCGCTACGATCCAGAATCTCTATTGGCTGTTCTTCGTAAGAAAGATCTTGCTCCAGCGGTACAACTTCTGAGATGAGTACATGTGAAGGATCAGGTATGTAATTTCTCAGGATAGATACATGGAACACATCATGAACTTGGGGTAGATTTGGTGGAAGCGCCAATCTGTAAGCTACCTTCCCAACACGATCCAGTATTTCGAAAGGACCGATATATCTAGGGCTCAACTTTCCCTTCATTCCAAATCTCATGAACCACTTCAAGGGAGATATTCATAAGAACACTTTATCACCAACTTCAAACTCTAGGTCTTTTCTTCGGTTGTCGGCATAACTTTTTTGTCGGCTCTGAGCTGCTCTTATGTGTTGTTGAATAGTTCTGACCTTTTCTGCCATCTCATCAACAAGATTAGGTACTAATAGATTTCTTTCCCCAACTTCATCCCAGCAAGTTGGAGTCCTGCATTACTTTCCATAGAGAGATTCATAAGGAGCCATCTGAATACTGGAGTGAAAGCTATTATTATAAGAAAATTACACCAAAGGTAGGTGTTGATCCCAACCACCTTTGAAATCCATAGAGCAAGATCTCAACATATCTTCTAGAGTTTGAATTGTCCTCTCAGACTAACCATCTTTCTGACGATGATAAGCAGTGCTGAAACTCAACTCTGTATCCAGAGTATGCTGAAGACTTTGCCAGATCATCGAGGTAAATCTCGAATCCTGATCAGATATAATGGAAAGTGGTACTCCACGCAATCTTACCACTTCCTTTACATATATCCTGGTAAGCTGATCTAGATAGAAATCATCTCTAATAGCAATGAAGTGTGCAGACTTTGTAAGACGATAAACTATGACCCAGATAACATTATTACCTTTGGATGTTTTAGGAAGTCCGGTGACAAAGTCCATAATGATGTTTTCCCATTTCCATTCGGGTATGGGTAATGGTTGTAAAATCCCCTTAGACTTCTGTCTATCAGCTTTAACTTGCTGACAAACCAAGCATCGAGAGACATATTCAGCAACATCTCTTTTCATGCCATCCCACTAGAAGTACTCTTTCAGGTCCCTATACATCTTCGTGCTTCTAGGATGAATAGATAATGAAGAACTATGAGCCTCATCCAGTAGCTCCTTCTTTTATTCTGGGATGGGAGGAACACAAACCTGATTCCTGAACTTTATTATCCCATCACAATCAAGGTTGAATTCAGGAATATTTCTCACCTTCTTTTGTAACTCTACATCTTCTTTCTGTGCCTCTTTAATCTTCACATGTATAGATGGTTGAACATTCAATTGAGAAAGATACGATTTTCCCCTTTCATTATAATTCCAAAATCCATCCTTTTTAAATCCATAAATATTGGATCTTTTGTGATCCTCATCATGGATAAGCTAGCATGGTCTTGTCGACTTAATGCATCTTCCACCTTGTTTGCTTTCCCAGGGTGGTAATGAATTGAGCAGTCGTAATACTTAATCAGCTCCAACCATCTTCTTTGGCGCATATTCACCTCCTTTTGTGTGAAAATATACTTTAAACATTTATGATCTGTATAAATATCACACCTTTCTCCGTAAAGATAATGCCTCCAAATCATTAATGCAAAGATTACCACAGCTAACTCCAAATCATGTGTTGGGTAATTTTGCTCATGGATTTTCAACTGTCGTGAGGCATAAGCTATCACCATATCATTTTTCATAAGAACACACCCCATCCACTTCTTGGATGCATCACTGTAGATCACAAACCTTTCTCTACTACAAGGAAGTGTGAGTACAGGTGCACTAGATAACCTTCTTTTCAACTCCTTGAAATTATATTCACATTCCTCTGTCCACACGATCTTAACTTCTTTTCAAGTCAACTTGGTGGGTGGATTATATAATCATGAAAAATATTTCACAAAACGTCGATAATATCAAGCCAAACCATGAAAACTTCGGATCTCGGTTACTGTTTTTGGTCTCGACCATCTTTCGATAACCTCTGTTTTTGCTGGATCCACAGATATCCCCTCTTTTGAGATTATGTGACCCAAAAATGCAACTTTTTAAGACAAAATTCACACTTGGTAAATTTGGCATAAACCTTATCCTTTCTTAGGGTCTTCAATACAATTCTCAAGTGATCTTCATGTTCTTCCTTTCTCTGTGAATAGATAAGAATATCATCTATAAAGACTACCACAAACTGATCAAGATAGTCTCTAAAGACTCCATTCATCAGATCCATGAAGATAGTAGGGGCATTAGTAAGACCAAATTTCATCACTATAAATTCATAGTGTCCATACCTTGTACGGAAAGCCGTCTTTGGTATATCCTCCCTCTTGACCCTTAATTGATGATACCCTGAATGAAGAACAATCTTGGAAAATTATTTAGCTCCACGTAGTTGGTCAAATAAGTCATCAATGTGCGGGAGAGGATATTTGTTCTTGATAGTGATCATGTTAAGTTCTCGATAATCAATGTAGAGTCTCATTGATCCATCTTTCTTCTTAACAAACAGAACAGGTTCTCCCCAAGGTGACGCACTAGGGCGTATGAATCCCTTATCAATATTCTCTTGGAGTTTCTTCTTCAATTCCTGCAACTCAATTGGGGCCATTCTATAAGGTGTCTTTGAAATATGCAAAGCACCAGGTATGAGTTCTATTGAAAAATCAACTTCACGATTTGGTGGAAGACCTGGAAATTCCTCCGGAAAGTCATAATCAAACACTCGTACAATGGGAATATTCTTAATCGTGTGTTTCTAACCAACCATTTGAGATAAATAACCTTCATTTAGTGGAATCAAGACCCATAAGATGGAAGAAATTTCCACTGGAAGGTTATGTTCATCCTTGCATCGATAGACGATCATAGATTGATCTGGAATATGAAATGTGACTTCCCTTCCTTGGAAATTGATATGAGCTCCATATAGAGAAAGCCAATCCATGCAAAGAATCACATCAAATTCCACTATAGAAAGGATCACAAGATTTGCAGGAATCACATTCCCACAAACTTCAATCGGAGAAGAATTATAAACATTTGATGTGAATGTTGTGCCATTAGGGGTTGTCACAGCTAACTCAACATCTAATTGTTGAGGTAATATGGCGATACCCTTAGAAAATTCTTCAGAAATAAAAGAGTGGGTGGATCCAGAATCAAATAAAACATTTTCTACTTTAGAGTGGATGGTAAGTGTACCTTTCACCACTTCATTGTCGTACTCTACATCACCGATAGTAATTGCATGTGACTTTCCTTTGTATTTGACCTTAAGAGTTTGTTGACGTCGATAATCATCACCAACCCTTGGATTTGGGCATTTATTGGAATAATGCCCCATCTCCTTGCACTACTAGAATTTAGAGCTACGGCTACGGACATATACTGACGGACAAAAGGAAACGTGGCTATATCCTGCTTATAGCCATGGAAATTTCGTTGTCCGTGGCAATTAACCCACCCCACTCCTCAATTTACTGTAACCCTCTCGTGACCCTCCTCCTCGCGACTCTTCTCCCTGACATTCCACGATCCCCCTCCTCCGATGGGCCACCCAACCTCGCCATGATCATCCTCCTCCGGCGCGGCCACTCCACTTCCCCACTGTCGCTGCTCCAACATGGACTCCCCACCTCCTCTGGTGACATGCCTCCGATGCGGTCACCCCACTTCACTGCGATTCTCCTTCTCAGACACTGCCCCGACACGGCTTCGATGCTGCCCCAACCGGCTCAGACACGGCCACTCCACCTCTCGGGATCCTCCTTCCACGCGTCCACCCCCGATTCTTCTCCTCCGACACAATGACCCCACCTTTCCAATTTCTCAGTCGAACCAAGTCCTACCTTGTCATCCTCCTCCCGTGATTTTTCACTGACCCCACTCAGGGGACCCTAGCGAAATCCATCCTTCTTCAATTTCTCATGAGAAATCCCTACCTACTGCACTTCTTCCCTCGCCAGGTATTTTCTGAATTTCGGCTCCAACGTGGTATTTAGGTCTCATGTTTTCCCTTCTCTAGATCGGTGGATCAATTTATTCTAATCTTGGGTTTCATGGAACTGACATCCAAGAGGAATGGTAATTTTTTTAATTAGGCATGTGATCCTAGTTCAGTTGTGAAGTGACTTCTGGAGCTGTGAGATGGGTTGCAACTGGGTGGTACAGAAGCATACACCTATTGAATTTGACATAAGTTGAGTAAGCACAAACAATTCATGCATAAAAGTTGTGTATTTTTTAATCAGTGTTAGATGACAGAGGGCAGAGAATCGATGGAAATTTTAGCGAGATTCTCATAGGTGAGGTATCTCATAGCTTCAAATAAAATAGAGGAAGTGCCCTATGAAAAAGGGCTCTTTGGAAATATATTGGGTATGGTTATACCAGATCTTGGTTAAGTAAAAGTGTTTCCTAGGGTGATTTGATAATGGCTTGAAATAAGTGGTATATAGATTTAGATTTTGATCTTCGAGGTGTTTCTTATAGGGAAATTTTAAGTAAATCCATGTGGTGGTGAGTGCACCAATGGATGGTGTGGAAGGTGATAATCTTTTTTTCTAGAAAACTCATCACATGCCAAGAATGGAATTATCATGCATAGAGAATGGGTATTGAGTAGTTTTTTGGTTATCTCTTAAGAATGCATGGGTTTTGGATGAATCTAGTCATCATGTTTGGGGATAGAACGAATGTGGGTTGTGGTGCTTGGATTTTGATCAAGTGATGTTATGACAAGGGTTATCCTATAGTGGAGAGAGTGACATCAGTCATGGGAAATATAAACCCATGAGGGTAGAGTTCTGGTTTTGGGAGACCAATAGGTAGGTATTTCAAATGGAAATTAGTTTCCAAGAACCCAATGAGTACCTAAATTGAGTTGGGTTTTCTTGGAGATTAGAGTCCGAACATGGGCATTTGGGTTGAGTGGAAACAGTAAAGATCCAAGGTTTCTTTAGATTTGAAAATTAATTGGTTCTTATGGAGATCATAACATGGGATTTATTGACTAATGACTCAAATGAGGGAATTGCACTAGTTTTCGTAGTTGGGGTGGTTTTGATGATCCAAATGTGTTAAATCATGGTTATGTCAAAGCTGGCGATAGGGCTTGATGGTAGTCTAGTTGGTGGAGGCCCAGACCTAAGAATTTCACCATTTTTCAAGAGTTTAATTCATTGGTCTATAATGTTGAACATGATGTGCCTCCTGAAATAGGGGGATTAGGAACTGAATGTTTTGAAAATGTGGTGACGTTTGGAGTCTATGCATCATCATCAGGATCAGGATGGCTTGTGATGAACCAATATGATTGGGTTAGGAAATGTTAGTGCTTTCAATAGAGTACAATGATAGGTTTATATGGTTGAAAATTTAACCTTAGATTTACACCATGATTTGGAATGAATATCAATGTGCCAAGTTATAATAATGGAATTGAATTCACTTGTTATTTAGTTAAGAAGAATCTAGAGAAATATGATATTGCTCAACAAGCTATTGTAATGTAGACACCCTAATAGAATGGGGTGGTTGAGAGGTAAAGTAGAACCGTCAATAATATAACACAAACTATGGTGATCTCTAGTGGTATTACAATGTATAAAAAAAACTTTCCTTCTGAACTAAGTTATAAAAGGAAACCAACATTGAAGTATTTATGAGTCTTTGGTAGTAAGTTCTATATTCTTAACATGGAAGGGAATCAAGAAAAGTATAGAAATAACACGATTAAGTTATATTTCATATATATTCTTTAAAATTTCCCATGAAGTAACTATGGGCATGAAATATGCTTATGATGTCATTGTTGATAGATTATAAAAAGTTTTAAGAAGGGTGGTCAATTATAAAAATGATCCATAAGATGGTCAATTATATAGAGGTTTGGATGATGTCATTGTGGAGATGATGTCCATAAGATGGTCAAAAGTACAGTCAATCATTTTTATAATTGACCATCCTTCTTATAATTGAATGAAAAAGTAGCATGTATGATGTCATTGTTGATAGATAATTGACCATCATTCTTAAAACCTTTCTTTATTTCTAAGTGAGAAATCTTAAAGAGACATTCTTTAAGTTTCTTTTTTAGCATGAACTCTATTTTTATATCTCTTTCATTTTCATCACTGCTTCTATCATCACTTTTGAATACTTCATTATTCACCTTCTCAGTTAGTAGCATTTCACCATCTTCACTAGATGATTCTACCTCTTCATTATCCTTACTAAAATCACTATCTTCACACTTAGATAAAAAGTTTCAAATCTTAAACTTAGATAAATTCTTACCTTTCCCATTAAGAGAATAATTTTATGCCTTATTATTCAAGTAATTTCTTGGAATATCATCTTCATCTTCACTCTATTTTTATATCTCTTTCATTTTCATCATTTCTTCTATCATCAATTTTGAATACTTCATTATTCACCTTTTCAGCTAGTAGCATTTCACCATCTTCACTAGATGATTCCACCTCTTCATTAACCTTACAAAAATTGCTATCTACACACTTAGATAAAAAGTTTCACATCTTAAACTTAGATAAATTCTCACCTTTCCCATTAAAAGAATAATTTTATGCCTTATTCTTCAAGTAATTTCTTGGAATATCATATTCATCTTCACTCTCTTAATTAAAGATGTTTACCAGTTTTCTTTTTCATTTGATCATAGAAACGTCAGTCACAACCAATTTCAGGGCCAAATTCCGGATATGTTTCAAAATATTTCTGTCCTTTCCAAACTGTAAGGATTTCTTCACTGTCTTTCTCATTTGAATAACCCCTTCAGTGATGTCAGCATTTCGATGACTACTTAATTGGTTCCATCATTGATAGGGACAATTAGTAATTATTTTTTGTCACTTGCTATTGTTTTTTTTCTTATGCTATATTCTGTTTAAGATTCATCCATTGAAGTTAAGGCATTATCTCTTATAATATATGTTTTTATTGTTTGAAAATGGCAATTTTGTACGGATTTCCTTGAATTACTTTCATTAATGTATTCCTTTCTCTCAATCTATAAAAGTATTTGTCTCAACTTCAGGTAAGGGGATTTCATCTTCTACATGGTATCAGTGGGTTCTCTTTAAACCGAACCCTCCCTCTTTTTTTTCTCTCTTGTCTAGGGTTGCCAGAAAATCTTGCGGATTCCCGGTTCTATCCAGCCCACCCTCCCAGCATCCTCCCAGCTACGGATGGCCCCTGCCCGACACCACTCTTCCTCTGCCCTGCGGCCTCCAGCCTCCGGCCTCCTAGCCTACGTGGTGCCTCTCCAGGTCTCCAAACCACCCTTCTCGGCAGAGTTGTCTCTCTTCCAGCATCGATGTTGTCATAGGTGTAACTCTGAAAAACATCATGTGAGAGACAAAAAGACCTTCACTCTAGACTTTGAGTATCTCTGGAAGATCCTACCCTCAAAGAGAACATTATATGCTCTAAGACACTGCTCTAGTGTTCCAGGTTTAGTCTCCTCAAATTTCAGGCGACACCACAAGCAGATCTTTCAAAACTCCAACATCTTCTAAACTCGAAACCTCACAGATCCAGACTTCAAGAATCTCTACGATATCTCTCCTTCAATTTCATTGACTATTCACTGCACATGAGATAGATATTTGAAAATCATATAATGGCCCCTTTATGAACTATATGTCGATTGATTTTTATCCTTTCATAATTATCAATGCCCAAGTCCCCTACCATGGGCTCAACTACAAAATTCTATAACATTACATGTCTTGTTATCATGATATTAAAATGCACAACTACCATCAATGGCTATAAGTTAAGATATAGCCTCACTTTTTTTTAAACTGTGGCTTTAGAGTAGAAAAACCCACGGTACCGACCTCCTCTCGTTTTATTCGTGGGTTTAGAAACCCTCCCTCCATCGTGACTCATGTCCATTCCCTCCCTCCGTCATGAGAATAATGGCCAATACATTTTTTTCCACAATAATATACTGGAAGACATATTCGATTGAAGCATTGAAATATTCTGAATGTATCCCTCCATTTTCTACTAGGATATGCTAATGGTATTCTTGTGAAGTGGTGGGGATATGTGCATAATCCCTATTTTCTTCTAGAATATATTGGTAAACTTGAAATATTATCTCATTCCCTATGATCGACAACTCTCTATTCCTAGAAAGATTTCCAAAGGGCCCTAATTTTAGAGTTTAGGGTGACAACCTATAGCGCGACACCCTCAATAGTATACTGAGGGGTAGTAATTGTATTTCTCTATGATCAACAACTCTATATTCCTACAAAGAATTTTTGAATAATAGGTGCTTGGGAAGACCATGACATAGACAATGTTTCCATGAGGTTATAGAACTTTTAGAGATTATCATAAAAGAACCTTTCCAAGAAAATTAGCTTAGAAAATTTGAAATAAAAAATGGGTTATAGGATCTAGATATGACATGAATCACTTTTTAAAGCATGTATAAACTTGGTTAATGTTTTAAAACCAACCAACATACCCATTAGTTTTAAAGATTCCTGAAAACAGAAGCATATTTCAGTATTCTACATCACAGTTTGACACTTTAGCACGTAGTGGTAGGTCCATAGAAGCTTCCTACACCTGTTAAGCATGTTATACTTTTTACATTTTCAAACCCATGTTTTTATGCTCTTTGAAATGGTTGGTGCATCACCTGATAATATGCTTTTGTTGAGCAAGATATTAAAAGGGAGATAAGGCGTGCTTACAAGTTAACGAGGATGAATTTTTTCTATTCACAAGCATAAGAATGAGGATATGCTTACATGAGTGTAGATTATTAGATTCTTTCAGCCACCTATGTTCAATATATGAGTAGTCATTCAATTTGACATTACCATTTATCTGCTTATAGGGTGCTTCTTCTGGTGCAAGATCCCAAACAATAGACTCAGGTACTATATCAATGTCATAATTGTACCTAATGGTATGTAATAACTTATTCCATCATGCTTTTTGTTTTATGTACTCTGAATTCTTTATTCAAATTACAAAATTGTAAATGTACTTTTCAAAATATTCTCTTAATGAAAAATATAATTTTATCTTATGAAATTTAATTTCTCCATGCATCCAAATCTAACATATCATTCTTTATACATTGAACATCAACTATTCTCTATACTTTCAAGGGAGTTATATGATTATTAGATGCTTTATTGTATTTATTACTCAGCTCGATTGTATTATTATCACATGATCATCAGTAGTTGCATTTTTTTTGGTGCTCCAACTCTTGTGTATGTAGATTCATATCATATTCTTTCAACTTTTCTACTACCGGGTATGTTATACAGGAATCGTCTGATCATAGGGTGTCTACTTAGCGTACAATTTTATTGGACCATCCGATGATCCTCCATTGCATATTGTATTCTCACAGCGCACATTCTTTCCTCTGATTACAGTGTACTCCATCCGATGATCAATCCGATATTCTCACTCTTCCCATTCGTGTCATTGCACGACCCCTTCATTTGGTTGTTTTACATTAAAATTCTCATACTATGTCTGGTTATCTTGAACCATTTCATCTATGATTATAACCTTCTGATAGTTACTGCATGCGGAAGTATTCCTAGATCGCCTCTATCTGAGCAATGTAGTCTTGGTTTATCCGAGCATCTCGGTCGTTGTATTTATGTCTGAACATCCCCCCTGCCCGCAACACCCCCCTGCCGCCTTCGAATCAGCCCACACCATCCCCCCAACACCTGCAACCAGCCCCTTTCAACCAGCATTCCATCCTCCTCCTTCTCCCTTCGCTCCTGGTCTGAAGATGTTGCCCCGTGGATGTCGCTGGATTGGGCCAACATGCTGCGGTCACACTGCGGTCATGCCGCGGTCACGCCGCGGTCACTCCGCGGTCACTCCGCGGTCACTCTGCGGTCACGCCGCGGTCACGCCGCGGTCACGCCGCGGTCACGCCGCGGTCACACCGTAGTCACGCCATGATTTGGCCCTGCTCCAGCCACATCCAGCCCACACCATCCCCCTTCCACCTTCATTTCAGCCCGCTGCCACCAGCATTCCAGCCCGTAAGAGCCCCTCCCCCCCACCACCTTCGAATCAGCCCGCACCATCCCCCCAACACCTGCAACCAGCCCCCTTCCACCCGCATTCTATCCTCCTCTCGCTCCCTTCGCTCTTGGCCGGAAGATGCTGCCCCGCGGATGTTGCTGGATCGGGCCAACACGCTGCGGTCATGCCGCGGTCACGCCGCAGTCACGCCGCGGTCACACCGTAGTCACGCCATGATTTGGCTCTGCTCCAGCCACATCCAGCCCACACCATCCCCCTTCCAGCTTCATTTCAGCCCGCTGCCACCAGCATTCCAGCCCCCAACAGCCCCCCCCCCCCCACCACCATCAAATCAGCCCGCACCATCCCCCCAACACCTGTAACCAGCCCCCTTCCACCCGCTTTCCAGCCTCCTCCCTCTCCCTTCGCTCCTGGCCAGAAGATGCTGCCCCGCGGATGTCACTGGATCGGGCCAACACGCTGCAGTCACATCGCAGTCACGCCGCGGTCACGCCGCGGTCACGCCGCAGTCACGCCGTGATTTGGCCCTGCTCCAGCCACATCCAGCCCACACCAGCCCCCTTCCACCTTCATTTCAGCCCACTGCCACCAACATTCCATCCCGCAACCCCCCCCCCCACCACCTTCGAATCAGCCCGCACCATCCCCCCAACACATGCAACCAGCCCCCTTCCACCCGCATTCCAGCCTCCTCCCGCTCCCTTTGCTCCTGGCCGGAAGATGCTGCCCCGCGGATGTCGCTGGATCGGGTCAACACGCTGCGGTCACGCCGCGGTCACGCTGCGGTCACGCTGTGGTCACGCTGCAGTCACGCCGCGGTCACGCCGCGGTCACGCCACGGTCACATCGCGGTCACGCCGTGGTCACGCCGCGGTCATGTCGCGGTCACGCCGCGGTCACGCCGCAGTCATGCTGCAGTCACGCCGTAGTCATGCCATGATTTGGCCCTTCTCCAGCCACATCCAGCCCACACCAGACCCCTTCCACCTTCATTTCAGCCCACTGCCATCGACATTCCAGCCCGCAACAGCCCCCTACCACCTTCGAATCTGCCCGCACCATCCCCCCAACACCTGCAACCAACCCCCTTCCACCAGCATTCCAGCCCCCTCCCGCTTCCTTCGCTCCTAGCCAAAAGATGCTGCCCCGCGGATGTCACTGGATCGGGTCAACAGGATGTGGTCACGCCGCGGTCACGTTGCGATCATGCCGAGGTCACGCCATGGTATTAATATTTTTCCCTTTCAGAGAATCTTTCAACAAATTATTAATAGAGGATGGCATGCAGAATTTCTGTACAATTCTTCACTTATCAGTGGCATGGCCTATCATCCTGCAATGCTCATTGTACTTTTGGATGTTTTCTAATACAAAACATACCTCAATAAGATGATCATTTATATCAATAGAAACACATTCCAGGGGGTGTAGAAAGGGGCAGGGTGAGGGGTGTCCGGCAGGGGGGGTGTCCAGCAGGGGGGAGGGGTGTCCAGGGGGTGCAGGGGGTGTCCAGTGGGGCTGTCCAGTTGGGGCATGGGGGCTGTCTAATGGGGTGCAGGGGGAAGGGTGCAGGGGGCAGGGGTGTCCAGTAGGGGGAGGGGTGTCCAGTAGGGGGAGGGGCTGTCCAAGAAGGGGGGAGAGGTGTTCGGAAGGGGGGGAGGGCTGTCCAGGGGGTGCAGGGGGTGTCCAGTGGGGCTGTCCAGTTGGGGCATGGGGGCTGTCCAGTGGGGTGCAGGGGGGCATGGGGGACTAAGGGGGCATGGGGGGTGCGGGGGGGGGGGGTGTTCAAGGGGGTTGTCCAGGGGGTTGCAAGGGGGTGCAAGAGGGCTGTCCAGGATCCTAAGCCCATGCAGGTTATGAATGTCTCTATAGAGAAAATGCAGTGCTGTCCAGATCTGGAAAATATCATAAAACATCCCACAGATACTTCACAGGCACCAGGTATAACTATTTCACCACCTATAGATAGTGAGCACGATGCTATAAAATCTGGTAACTCTATTTCAAATCATAATTCCAATGTTTTGTTTAATGCAGTACTACATGAAATCTGATGATTTATGTTGATGACATGATTACAGTTTGTCATAACATGAGCCTCATAATTATTGTAAAATCACAAAATAATGGTAAGTTTGAAGTGAAAGACTTAGGCATAGATAATAAAACCATAGGCATTGAAATTGTTAGAGATAGACCAAATAAATTTTCTTACTTATCTCAAAATGGTTAAATACTAAATATTAAAAATAGACACATGTTTGAATCTCTCAACATTTCCAATGTACTCCTAGTAAAACACTTTAAATTTTCTTTAACACAAAAACCCATTGCTGATGATGATATTCAATTTAGGTGTAAAATCCATTATGATAATATTTTTGGTAGCATTATGTACTCTGATTTCCATGGGACCTGATATTGCCTATGAAATCTACAGTCATAGCAGATTTATGACCACACCTGGGATGCCATATTTTCATGCCCTTAAGTGGATTCTTTGATACCCATCATGTAACTCTAATCTGTCTTTCTGTTACGGTAAAGATGTCAACAATTCTGAAATTGTGGTTGGATATGTAGATGTAGACTATGAATGTAATATTTAGACTAGAAAATCCTTGAATGGTTATGTGTTCACTTCCTATGGGGGCCTCATTTATTTTAAATGTAACATGCAGTCAATGTTTTCTATTTCAACCCTGGAATATATGTATATTTCCTTGATTGAGGATGTGAAATAATCCATATGGATGAAAGGTGCATCTTCTAAACTTATCCTTTTCAATTCTGTTATAAATGTTTATTCTAATAGTAAATCAACCCTTTATTTTTCCAATATTTTAGTTTTTCATGGTAAACTAAAACACATAGACATTAGGGGGGGACAGGTGCAGGTGTGCTGGGGTAGCAAGGGGGCTGGGGAGGGGGGACAGGTGCAGGTGGGCTGGGGTAGCAGGGGGCTGGGGGGGGGGGGCTGGTGCAGCTGGGGGCTAGGGTTGGGGGCTGGTGCAGGTGGGCTGCGGGGGGGGGGGGGGGACTAGTGCTAGGGGTGGCAGGGGGCTGGGGGGGGGGGCTTGTGAAGCTAGGGTTTGGGGTTGGGGGCTGGTCCAGGTGGGCTGCGGGGGGGGGGGGGGGGTGGGGTGGAGGTGGGCTGGGGGTGGCAGGGGGGATGGGGAGGGGGATAGGTGCAGGTGGGCTGGGGTAGCAGGGGGCTGGGGGGGGGATGGTGCAGCTGGGGGGCTGGGGTTGGGGGCTGGTGCAGGTGGGCTGCGGGGGGGGGGGGGGGACTGGTGCTGGTGGGCTGGGGGGTGGTAGGGGCTAGGGGGCGTGGTGCAACTAGGGGTAGTGCAGGGGGCTGGGGTTGGGGGCTGGTGCAGGTGGGCTACGAGGGGGGGGGGTGTAACACCCCAGGTAAATAAAGAATATGACATTTTCATATTTATCCATATTTGTGAATCAAATATTAATATTACTTTATAGGGGATTCTATGCTCGATGGCATACCCAATACGCAACAACGAGTTTCTTGGGAATCTTACGTTGCACTCTAATAATAAAATAATATTATTTTAAATGGTAGTTAACATGTAGACGTTGTATTGGCGGGAATGGATAGAAATAACTAAAATATTATTATATATGTTTTTTAAATGTTTTTACATTTATCCAAAGGCTTAAAATACAGAAAGAATTCAATTTTAGGCTTTTATACCCTAATTTTCACTAAAGGTTCACTTATCGCCTTTTGATGGCGAACTGTCATTAAATATAGTTTTGATCACTCTTATACATTCTTTTGGACCAAATAAAACTCTTCTTTAGAATCGGAACATCAAATTTTACTTTGTGTAAATTTTTGGTATCTTTCCGATAATGTTCATTTTTTTAATGAATAGTGTAAAATGTTGTATTTTAATTCAAAACCACTTTTTAATCTAATTTATTTATATGATTAGATTATCTTTTGAATTGGTTTTAAAGTGAAATTATAATATATTTTTTCCATTAAATCCAATAGGGGTTGTTGGAATTAATTTCACTTTGAAATCAGACTTAAACTAGTGTCAATTTTTTGATACTTATTGTTTCATAAAAACACGCTATTTGCTCTGACAGCGGAAATTAATTATTAAATTAATTAATGAAAATTATATGTTGTGAATTTTTTAAAATGTACCTTATTTTGGAATTCGGAAAATCAAATATAGCTTAGGGTGAATTTTTGGTATTTTTCTGAAAAACTTCAATTTTTGATGAATAGTGAAACCACTAAGTGGTACTTATATTAAACTGATTTTTCATTTAAATGAAATTTTACCACTTCTGTGTTTTGAATTTTAAAAATCCGACATACATGGTTGTCATTAAGAAGTAAAATGTGGTTCAATGAGATAAAGATATTATTTTGTTGAATAGTAACTTATTAAGTTTTTAATCGCGATTAGAGGTAATTAGTGAAATTTAAGGCAAAAATTATATTATAATAAAATGAAAATACCTTGACACATGTCCTACCCTTATTGGATGTGTCGTGGCTGACCAAGACAATCCATGGGTCAACTTGGGGACCCCATGGAGCCACTTTGGTTGGAAAATGACATAAATACCTTTTATTTAATGTTAATGTAAAAATGACACAAACATGATGTGTTTTACTAAAACAATTTTTAAGTGGGGTTATACAAGTCAGATTCTTTATTATAAATAGTCATTGGAAAGCTAAAAATATTTACTATATAATAGTAATTTTTTATAATTTTTATACATTAAATAAATTAAATTATTTATGACATAATAATGATGCAGCGATGACATCATTATTTGACGATTTAAATAAAATGGAAAGATAATGTAAAATCTATGAACTACACATGTCCAAAACCTATTGGATGGGTGGATTTCTAAACCTTATCACCTTATCCTCGATGTATATCAATGTGGGACCCTTTAAATCCGAAACTCATTTTCAAATAAAGCAATATTTCTTACTTTCCAAAAGTGCCCCTCCTCTCCTCTTATAAAAGGCCCCCACCTCTACCACATTTCACACACTCCTCAAGCCTTTGGCTAGGCCAACCCCTGCCCATTTACCCTCTCCACATCCCTCTACTCATCCTAGAGGATTCCCTTTGGGCATAATCCTTTCAAAGGAAGCCTTTAGGCTCAAATCAAAAGGAGGTACACTTTTAAAGGTAATTCATTCTCTCATGTTCATTTGTTTTATTTTGCTTCTCCAACCCCCTAAACTCTTTTTATTTACTTATTTTGTAACAAAAACAGTATCTTCAATATACTAGGATGTGTTTATAAGATTTATTCGAGATACACTCTCACAAAACTACATCAAATGGTTAAAGAACATACGGTTTCCGTGGATGGCGAAATTCTGCCTCCCGAAACGATGATTGTTAAATACTCATTTAACTCCTTCAAAGGTAGCCATTATGATGTCACTATTTTTATATATGATATATAATATTTTTATGTTTTCCTTAAGCTTCTGTTTTTTTAATTTTGGTAATACCTTTATGGTTTCCATTATGGGTAAACGCGATATCTTCATTTAAGGAAGTGCGGACTACTGCCCCCTCAAAGTGATTTGATTCGTTAAATACCATATGTGGGACGTATAAAGGATGTAACTATGATATTATATATGATATTATACTGTAATTATAATATACCTTTATATCATTATTATTACATTCTATAAAATACGAAATAGAAATGAAAGTAGCGTTCATGCGTACGTATGGCTTACCGTCTCCATGAACAGTGCATTTCATTTCTTACCCCTAAATGATTATGTAATATTATAAATACATGTATATGCTGGATATATATGATATATATGATATCCAAATCAGGAATGTCATTCTGGATATAAATAACCTTTGACCAGACAAACATCATGTAATTGTAAGAAGTCCACTTTCGACTTAAGAACCAAATATCGACAAAACAAACATTATTAACTTAAATGGTTACATAATGTTTATAATATGAAAATAAGTGATATAAAAGGAATAATGAACTATAAAAAGGTTCTTAATCAAGTAGAAATTAACTCAAGTTTATTATTCAGGACATTAAAGAACGATCGAGTCAAGTCGGACTCGAGGTAAGGGATCCTACAACTCTATTTCTTTTTAAGTACACTCTTTTATGTCATTCCTTTTAAGCTCATCTTTCTTATGATTTGGATGTTCTTTTGTATTAATCCTACTGTACTTGTTATGTTCATGTGATAGGAGACCCTATTCTCTCTCATCAATCCATTTTGGAAGTTTTGAGTGGCGCCGTTAGGCTGCCGAATTTTCGTAAGAGATCTAACCTCTCTCTTTCTTTTTAAGTACTCTCCTTTATGTAACTTCTTTTAAGCTCCTTTTTTTATGATGGGGGATGTTCTTTTATATTCCTAGTGATGTAAATTTTATTGTAATGTGATGAGATACCCTATTTGATCTCATCAATCCATTTTTGGAGGTTTTAAGTGGCGCCGTTAGGCTTCCGAGTTTTCGTAAGTGATTTTCATCTCACTTTTATTCTCGTGAGATTTATGCTACATTTTCCACAATTTCCATTGAGTGGTGTATGTACTGCCCATTATTTTACTCATTGTGTAATATACTTTCTTTTATGAGTATTTACATCAATGTTGTATTGTCCCTCTTTCACGAGGTGTATGTTTTGAAAGATACCCATGTCGGTAAGGGAACCATTCACCCTCCTCTTTTTAAAAGAATTCTATTTTTGGGTCTTTTAATTTACATATTGTTATGTTGGGATATGTTCTCATATATCCTTATTGATGTAACTTTTATGTCCAAGTGATGAGATACACTTTTTATCTCTCATCAACTCATTTTGATGTGACGCCGTTAGGCTGTAAAGGGAACTTCTTAACCCAATTTCGATTTCTTTGGGTTCAACATGTTGTTATTGAATATGTCATCCTTTGAATATGTGTGAATGACCTTTGATTATTTTACACTTAATATCCACTTATATTTGGTGTATTCGTTTGTCACACATAATTATGTAATTGATTTATCCTTAAACCAAGGATATCGTCTTTGTAAGGGACTTCGTCTCAATCTCCTTTCATTGAGGCATATTTCGTTTTATACACAACTTTCTTTTATACGGTGTATAAAAACCTTTGAATTTTACTTTTATACAAAAGGAATCTTTTTCTACGAAGCGTTTTACTAAACAACAAAAAGGAATGTTTTTCTAATGTACGTGGTGACAACGACCTTTTCCGCCACCGTGAGTATTATTTGGTCTTTGGCTTCCTCAACAAGCCATAATGTTTTTAAAATAAAATAAATACCATATAATCTTTTATGTATTTCGGTATTGAAAATGGTTTTGATAAAGGATTCTATTATTATTGAAATGTGGAAATATTATCATTCCTTTATATTGGTTTTATGTTTTATGATTTTATTATGGTACTTGGACATTTTAACGGGTGGTTACGTTATAACCTCCAATGCATTGGGTAGGGAAGTCGGCCGTATGGCTATTCCATTTAGTATGTATGGAAATTGGCCGTATGGCTATTCCATTAAGTGATATGTGTGGGAGTCGACCGTATGGTTATTCCACTTAAGTATGTTTATGTCCCAAGTTACCTTTATATGTTATGTGTTCTTTATATGGGTTTTATGGTAATCCTTTGGTTACAAAAAGGAAAGTAATGAAATTTTATTCAGTGAAGAGTTTTTACTACATCGAAGAGGTGAAAAGTATTACTTTGATAATGTATACATGGTTTACTTGTTGTTTTGAAAATCTAACAGTTTTCATTCTTTGTGTATCCCTTACTGAGCTTTTTATGCTCATCCCAAGTTTTTGAAATGTTTTTCACAGGACTTATCGTGGAATAGGGTCAAGGATGGGATCAAGGGAAAGTCATGCTACCTAAAACATGGAACTAGACATGTTTCTTTTTAAGAGTTTTTATTTTATAGAAATTTGGTAGAAGAGACTACTTTGTAATCTTTTGAGATGTAATAGTTATGTCCTAATTCTCTAAAACTGTAAACCTGAAAAGATCCTCAATGTGAATTATTCATTTAATTCAATATTATGTAAGGTTTAAGGCTGGGGCCTTATAGTTGGTATCAAAGGTCGGTTTAGATAACTTTAGAGGTTAGGGTATTCTTTAATCATCAGTGACATTACCATAATGGTTAGGATTTCAGAAAGAGTCCTAGTTTTAGATAAAGTGAATGAGTAAGTATATCTTAGTGTTTACCTTCCTCATTAGTACATGATGGTTTTGTTGATATACTCACACTGACCTTTTTGGTTTTAGTAAATGGTTGGATCTAGCAGGCACCAAAGTGACAATGGGTTTGAAGGAATCTGTGGTGGTTCTCTGATAAACAGACTGGATGAGATGGGGGATTCAATGAGGAATCTCATGGTTGTTCTAAACCAACTATCAAGGAGTCATGATCAACCACGCGAACCTTGGTATGTTCTATAATGCATCATGTACGAGATGACCAATCGATGTGGAAGTTCAGGTAATAATTAAAAAGGTAACCATTAGGGTTTATATGATACTTACTTTTTATGTAATTATTGGTTACTCTATGATATGATGGAAAATGAAAGGAATGAGATAAACTTGAGGTTAAAATATGTTATGATTATTTTTGAAGATTTTATCTCATTTTGGGGAATGTTTTAAGAATTATATAGTTTTGGAAAAAGGACAACACGCAGACCGTGTGACAACCCATCGCGTCGGACAAAGCTGCGGGAATCGAACCCACAACCAAAGTGCGACTGGTATTTATCACCTACCACTGGACTACGTGAAGTCCCTGGTTAGTTTGACTGATTCTTTTTAGTTATATGATTTTATGAATTAAGAGTAAGTTGATTTTGGGTTATTTATGAAAATGATTAACCTATCATGGAGGATATGTGATTAGGTTAATTACTTTTCAATACGAGACTTTAGGAGCAACAGATGTTGTTTGGAGATAAATGTTACGATTTAACTTGGAAGACTATGTGACTAAATCCTTCAAACATTTGGGTTTCAATCTTAGTTTGGTTTACTTTGAAGGATTTTGTGGAAAAATTGTTTATCTAATGGTCTTCATTGAACTTTGGGTTTTTTTGGACAAATTTTGGAGATTAAGCATAGATTTTATTTTTAAAGGGTTATCCTTTTTTGGATTATCTGATCTTGAACTAGCCTTTTTGGTTTTGGTTTTGGTTAAATTATAAAGACATGGGAAGTATATAGTTCTATTTTGTGGATTAGGTGATTCTCTAGAAGTTGATTATAGTACTCTTAATGTGAACAAGTCTTCCTAAATACTCGTTTTTTGGAGGAAATATGAGTTTGTGTAAGGAATCTAATAAAAGTTAAAAGTCAACATGATAAGTGATTATGTTTCCTTATGAATAAATTCCCCAATAAAAAGTAACTTAAAACAAAAATTTTGTCTATTAACTTTTCCTACTGGGGAATCAAATACCGTTTAACCCATCACAAGTTTGTGATTTTCTTGTGGTTAACTTTCTCTTAAACATGTTTTCTATCACTCTCCCTCGGAACATAACCCTTGGTTTTACCCTCCATGTCCATGTTTTCATACTTGGAATCCTAGTATGGGTTAACTCGGGTGACCTTTGTACTTATCTTTCTTTATTTTAAAGTGATTGTTTTACCGACTCTTCTCCAATGTGGGACTTCCAAGGATGTTTCCAAGCCCAATTTTAAAATTGCGAGGACGCAATTCCCAAAAGGGGGGAAGGATGTAACACCCCAGGTAAATAAAGAATATGACATTTTCATATTTATCCCTATTTCTGAATCAAATATTAATATTACTTTAAAGGGGATGCTATGCTCGATGGCGTACCCAATACGCAACAGCGAGTTTCTTGGGAATCTTACGTTGCACTCTAATAATAAAATAATATTATTTTAAATGGTAGTAAACATGTAGATGTTGTATTGGAGGGAATGGATAGAAATAACTAAAATATGATTATATATGTTTTTTAAATGTTTTTACATTTATCCAAATTCTTAAAATATGGAAAGAATTCAATTTTAGGCCTTTATACCCTAATTTTCACTAAAGGTTCACTTATCGCCTTTTGATGGCGAACTGTAATTAAATATAGTTTTGATCACTCTTATAAATTATTTTGGACCAAATAAAACTCTTCTTTTGAATCGGAACATCAAATTTTACTTTGTGTAAATTTTTGGTATCTTTCCGATAATGTTCATTTTTTTAATGAATAGTGTAAAATGTTGTATTTTAATTCAAAACCTCTTTTTAATCTAATTTATTTATATGATTCGATTATCTTTTGAATTGGTTTTAAAGTGAAATTAGAATATATTTTTACCATTAAATCCAATAGTGGTCGTTGGAATTAATTTCACTTTGAAATCAGACTTAAACTAATGTCAATATTTTGATACTTATTGTTTCATAAAAACATGCTATTTGCTCTGACAGTGGGAATTAATTATTAAATTAATTAATGAAACATATATGTTGTGAATTTTGTAAAATGGACTTTATTTTTGAATTCGGAATATCAAATATAGCTTAGGGTGAATTTTGGGTATTTTTCTGAAAAACTTCAATTTTTGATGAATAGTGAAACCACTAAGTGGTACTTATATTAAACTGATTTTTCATTTAAATGAAATTTTACCACTTATGTGTTTTGAATTTTAAAAATCCGACATACATGGTTGTCATTAAGAAGTAAAATGTGGTTCAATGAGATAAAAATATTTTTTTGGTGAATAGTAACTTATTAAGTTTTTAATCGCGATTAGAGGTAATTAGTGAAATTTAAGGCAAAAATGATATTATAATAAAATGAAAATACCTTGACACATGTCCTACCCTTATTGGATGTGTCATGGCCGACCAAGAAAAGCCATGGGTCAACTTGGGGACCCCATAGAGCCACTTTGGTTGGAAAATGACATAAATACCTTTTATTTAATGTTAATGTAAAAATGACACAAACATGATATGTTTTACTAAAACAATTCTTAAGTGGGGTTATACAAGTCAGATTTTTAATTATAAATAGTCATTGGAAAGACAAAAATATTTCCTACATCATAGTTATTTTTTTATAATTTTTAGACATTAAATAAATTAAATTATTTATGACATAATAATGATGCAGCGATGACATCATTATTTGACGATTTAAATAAAATGGAAAGATAATGTAAAATATATGAACTACAAATGTCCAAAACCTATTGGATGGGTGGATTTCGAAACCTTATCACCTTATCCTCTAAGTATATCAATGTGGGACCCTTTAAATATGAAACTCATTTTCAAATAAAGTAATATTTCTTACTTTCCAAAAGTGCCCCTCCTCTCCCCTTATAAAAGGCCCCCACCTCTACCTCATTTCACACACTCCTCAAGCCTTTTTCTCGGCCAAAACCTGCCCATTTACTCTCTCCACATCCCTCTCCTCATCCTAGAGGATTCCCTTTGGGCAGAATACTTTCAAAGGAAGCCTTTAGGCTCAAATCAAAAGGAGTTACACTTTTAAAGGTAATTCATTCTCTCATGTTCATTTTTTTTATTTTGCTTCTCCAACCCCCTAAACTCTTTTTATTTACTTATTTTGTAACAAAACCAGTATATTAAATATACTAGGATGTTTTTATAAGATTTATTCGAGATACACTCTCACACAACTACATCAAATGGTTAATGAACATACGGTTTCCGTGGATGGCGAAATTCTGCCTCCCGAAACGATGATTGTTCAGTACTCATTTAACACCTTCAAAGGTGGCCATTATGATGTCAGTATTTTTATATATGATATATAATATGTTTATTTTTTCCTTAAGATTCTGGTTTTCTTCATTTTGGGCATACCTTTATGGTTTCCATTATGGGTAAACGTGATATCTTCATTTAAGGAAGTGCGGACTACCGCCCCCTCAAAGTGATTTGATTCGTTAAATACCATATGTGGGACGTATAAAGGATGGAACTATGATATTATATATGATATTATACTGTAATTATAATATACCTTTATATCATTATTATTCCATTCTATAAAATAAGAAATAGAAATGAAAGTAGCGTTCATGCGTACGTACGGCTTACCGTCTCCATGAACGGTGCATTTCATTTCTTACCCCTAAATGATTATGTAATATTATAAATACATGTATATGATGGATATATATGATATATATGATATCCAAATCAGGAATGTCATTCTGGATATAAAGAACCTTTGACCACACGAACAACATGTAATTGTAAGAAGTCCACTTTCGACTTAAGAACCAAATATCGACAAAACAAACATTATTAACTTAAATGGTTACATAATGTTTATAACATGGAAATAAGTGATATAAAAGGAATAATGAACTCTAAAAAGGTTATTAATCAAGTATAAATTAACTCAAGTTTATTATTCAGGACGTTAAAGAACGCTTGAGTCAAGTCGGACCCGAGGTAAGGGATCCTACAACTCTCTTTCTTTTTAAGTAAACTCTTTTATGTCATTCCTTTTAAGCTCATCTTTATTATGATTTGGATGTTATTTTATATTAATCCTACTTTAGTTGTTATTTTCATGTGACGAGAGACCCTATTCTCTCTCATCAATCCATTTTGGAAGTTTTGAGTGGCACCATTAGGCTGCCGAATTTTCGTAAGAGATCTAACCTCTCTCTTTCTTTTTAAGTACTCTTCTTTATGTCACTTCTTTTAAGATCCTTTTTTTATGATGGGGGATGTTATTTTATATTCCTCTTGATGTAAATTTTATTGTAATGTGATGAGATACCCTATTTGATCTTATCAATCCATTTTTGGAGGTTTTAAGTGGCGCCGTTAGGCTGCCGAGTTTTCGTAAGTGATTTTCATCTCACTTTTATTCCCGTGAGATTTATGCTAAATTTGCCACAATTTCCTTTGAGTGGTGTATGTACTGCCCATTATTTTACTCATTGTGTAATATAATTTCTTTTATGAGTATTTATATCAATTTTGTATTGTCCCTCTTTCACGAGGTGTATGTTTCGAAAGATACCCATGTCGGTAAGGGAACCTTTCACCCTCCTCTTTTTAAAAGACTTCTTTTGTTGGGTCTTTTAATTTACATATTGTTATGTTGGGATATGTTCTCATATATCCTTATTGATGTAAATTTTATGTCCAAGTGATGATATACACTTTTTATCTCTCATCAACTCATTTTGATGTGACGCCGTCAGGCTGTCAAGAGAACTTCTTAACCCAATTTCGATTTCTTTTGGTTCAACATGTTGTTATTGAATATGTCATCTTTTGAATATGTGTGAATGACCTTTGATTATTTTACACATAATATCCACTTATATTTGGTGTATTCATTTGTCACACATAATTATGTAATTGATTTATCCTTAAACCAAGGATATCGTCTTTGTAAGGGACTTCGTCTCAATCTCCTTTCATTGAGGCATATTTCGTTTTATACACAACTTTCTTTTATACGGTGTATAAACACCTTTGACTTTTACTTTTATACAAAATGAATCTTTTTCTACGAAGCGTTTTACTAAACGACAAAAAGGAATGTTTTTTTAACGTACGCGGTGACAACGACCTTTTCCGCCGCTGTGAGTATTATTTGGTCTTTGGCTTCCTCAACAAGCCATAATGTTTTTAAAATAAAATAAATACCATATACTCTTTTATGTATTTTGGTATTGAAAATGGTTTTGATAAAGGATTCTATTATTATTGAAATGTGGAAATGTTATCATTCCTTTATATTGGTTTTATGTTTTATGATTTTATTATGGTACTTGGACATTTTAACGGGTGGTTACGTTATAACCTCCAATGCATTGGGTATGGAAGTCGGCCGTATGGCTATTCCATTTAGTATGTATGGAAATTGGTCGTATGGCTATTCCATTAAGTGATATGTGTGGGAGTCGACCGTATGGTTATTCCACTAAAGTATGTTTATGTCCCAAGTTACCTTTATATGTTATGTGTTCTTTATATGGGTTTTATGGTAATCCTTTGGTTACAAAAAGGTAAGTAATGAAATTTTATTCAGTGAAGAGTTTTTACTACTTCAAAGAGGTGAAAAGTATTACTTTGATAAAGTATACATGGTTTACTTGTTGTTTTGAAAATCTAACAGTTTTCATTCTTTGGGTATCCCTTACTGAGCTTTTTATGCTCATCCCAAGTTTTTGAAATGTTTTTCACAGGACTTATCGTGGAATAGGGTCAAGGATGGGATCAAGGGAAAGTCATGCTACCTAAAACATGGAACTAGACATGTTTCTTTTTAAGAGTTTTTATTTTATGTAAATTTGGTAGAAGAGACTACTTTGTAATCTTTTGAGATGTAATAGTTATGTCCTAATTCTCTAAAACTCTAAACCTGAAAAGATCCTCAACGTGAATTATTCATTTAGTTCAATATTAAGTAAGGTTTAAGGCTGGGGCCTTATAGGGGGGCTGGGGTAGCAGGGGGACTGGGGACGGGGGACAGGTGCAGGTTGGCTGGGGTAGCAGGGGGCTGGGGGGGGGGGGGGGCTGGTGCTGCTGGGGGCTGGGGTTGGGGGCTGGTGCAGGTGGGCTACGGGGGGGGGGGGGGGGGTGGCTGGTGCAACTGGGGGTTGGGGTTGGGGGCTGGTGCCGGTGGGCTGCGGGGGGGGGGGGGGGACTGGTGCTGGTGGGAAGGGGGGGCTAGTGCAGCTAGGGGTTGGGGTTGGGGGCTGGTGCAGGTGGGCTGCGGGGGGGGGGGGGGGTGGAGGTGGCTGGGGGTAGCAGGTGGATGGAGGGGGGGGGGGGGGGTGGTGCAGGGGGCTGGGGAGGGTGGGGGAGACTGGTGCAGCTGGGCTGGGGGTGGACTAGTGCAGCTGGGGGCTGGGGTTGGGGGCTGGTGAAGATGGGCTGCGAAGGGGGGGGGGGCTGGTGCAGGTGGGCAGGGGTGTTGCAGGGGGTAGGGGGGACTGGAAGGGGGGTGGCAGGGGGACTAGCAGGGGGATGGGGGGGGGGACTGGCAGGGGGCTGGGGGGAGGGCTGGAAGGGCGACAAGTAGGGGGGGCTGGCAGGGGGGGTGGCAGGGGGCAGGGGGCAGGGGGGACAAGCAGGGGAGTGTCAGGGGGGGACTAGCAGGGGGCAGGGGGCTGGGGGGCTGGTAGGGGGTCGCAGGGGGGGACTAGCAAGGGGCAGGGGGGGACTAGCAGGGGCAGGGGGGCTGGCAGGGGGACAAGCAGGGGGACAAGCAGGTGGGTGGCAGGGGGCAGGGGGGACTGGCAGGGGGGGTGGCAGAGGCGGACTAGAAGGGGGTGTGGCAGGGGGCAGAGGGGACTGGCAGGGGGCAGGGGGACAAGCAGGGGGGCTGGCAGGGGGGTGGCAGGGGGCAGGGGGGACTGGCAGGGTGGTGTCTGCAAGGCAGTGGGGAGGAGGGCAGGGGGGGGGGGGGGTCTGCAAGGCATAGGGGAGGGGTGCAGGAGGTGTTCAGGGGGGTGTCCAGGGGGTGTCCAGGGGTGTCCAGGGGGGTGTCCAGGGGGTGTCCAGGGGGTGTCCAGGGGGGTGTCCAGGGGGTGTCCAGGGGGTGTCTAGGGGGTGTCCAGGGGGGTGTCTAGGAGGTGTCAGGGGGGTGTCAGGGGGGTGTCCAGGGGGGTTTCCAGGGGGTGTCCCGGGGGTGTCCAGGGGGTTGGGGGGGGGGGTATGTATGTGCATACCCTATAGCCACGGTTTTAAACCGTGGCTATTTCTTTATTACCACGGTTTTTAACCGTGGCTATAGACCTAACTCCACGGTTTCCAACCGTGGCTATAAAGCCTGTCCGGCGTATAATATAGCCATGGTTGAAACTGTGGAATTAAGTATACAGCCATGGTTTGAACCGTTGCTCTAAACCTATATCCAAGGTTGAAACCGTGGCTTTAGGTATATAGCCATGGTTTGGAACCATGGCTATAGGTCTGGGCCTATAGCCATGCCAAACTTAGCCACAGTTCCTCCAACCGTGGCTATTACCTATAGCCATGGTTTGAGGGCCTATAGCCACGGTTTAGAACCATGGCTATAGCCTGAATTTCCAGTAGTGTTGCACTTGAAACATTGAAGTGTAGTATGTTCATTTTGTGTATCCCTTCCTTTTTTTGAATCATTAGACATCTTCTTCCCATTATTTCAACATTCAATTGCCCGATGACCTTCTTTTCCACACTTATAACATTTTCTTGTACTCTTAAGACAATTTCCTCCATGTTTCTTTCCACACTTTGAGAATAAGAGAAAACTCATCTTCTTTTCAGTGTTCTCTTTAGATTTTCCTTTGAATTTCATTTTCATCTTCTTATCAAACCCATATGACTGATGGGTTACTCCAATCTCCATCTCAACTTTGAGAGCACATCAAATGATTTCCTCATAGCTATTGAAGTCCCTTGTGGCTAACACCCTTCAAAGACTTGGTTTTAAGCCACTAATGAATCAATCGATCTTAATCTCAGGTTGGATAATAATACCAGAAGAGTAACTTGCAAGTCTTGTAAAATTTGCTTCGTAGGTACCAACAGACGCATCATCCATTTTCTTTAGTTCAAGAAATTCCTTCTCTTTCTTTTTTCAAAGAATACGAGGGAAGTACTTATTGAAAAATAAGTTCTTGAACTCGTCCCATTCCATGGAATCAATTTCATCCCTTTTCCTCGTATTTTTGATAAGATTCCACCATTGATCAGTTTCACCTTCCAAGCGATAAACTTCTAAGATGACTTTATCATGTTCAAAACATTGATGAACTAAAAATATCATTTCAGTAGTACTAATCCATTCTTCAGCAACTAATGGATCAATAGACCCGCTGAATGAAGGTGGACGCTGCCTCATGAAGGATTCAACAGAATGTTGCTCCTTCCTTTTCTAGTTTGGAAGTCCTGTATGATTCATAGCTTGAGAAAGTTTTGTGAGCATGGCTACAAGATTTTGCATTCCAGCTCCCATAACTTTTGGTTGCTCAGGGGGATAATCATTGCATTGCCCGTCGCATTCCGCATTAACACGGTTCCTTCGAGTTCCATCCATTGACTAAAACTAAGAATAATTGTGTGAGAAACACTAATTATAATAGGAAAACCACATTATCAAGAATAAAATTTTATACTTAAGGTCTTATCATAGGTTATTCATGGCCATTTCGAAAACACTAAAATTGTGTTCTATGCTTAGACTTATCCATAGGGTTCTTACTAAGGCTTTCATATCCTAGTTTCCAAAGGTTGACTATACCTTTCCTCTAATACCAACTATAACGACCCATACTTTAAATACATTGCTAATACTTCAAAATTGAAGTACAATTATTAAAACATATAACAAAACCATGAAAGGACCGTATAGGTATAGTGTCTTTAGAAACTAGGAAACATAAACAACTAGTTCATAAATCATCTACGTTGTCTCCCATTTATTTCATCATATCTAGAGTACCTTTTTGGAATATCCTACTTAATAACCTTCTTCCTGACCTATGGAAATAAAAAATAAAAAGTGTGATCTCAAATGCTCAGTAAGGGTAAACAAAAGAAATATCAATCATATCATATTCATAAGAACATAACATTTTGGAAATCTTAACCTGCAAAAGAGATCATAAATTCATAACATGGGATAAATCATAGTAGTGAAATGTAATCCTAATAATCATAACATAAAACATGAAACATTGTGGCATACACACATAATCATAGAGAATCATTTATTATTAGTCAAGACATATTTCCAAGACTATCTTAGCGGACAAAGTCCATTTCTAAACCGAGTTCACTCCTCGTTTCAGTCCTATTTCACTAAACCGGTTTAACCTACCTTTCCAGCCCTGTCTATCTCATGAGATATAAATATTTACCCAATGCATTGGAGGGAGATATAGGTCTCTCCCATTTCACAATGATACCATTCTTATGTGTGCCACAAAATCAAAAAAATCATACATCCTTGCATAACCCATGTAATAAAAATGGGATTCTTAAACATCGTGACATCATAAAACAATTCATATAAGATAATGGAATTCATAAAAATAATTCAAACCCAAAATAATCAAATCAATGTAATAATAGGGATATAAATAGAACCCTATATTATCTTATATGGAAAATAATTTTGATAAAACACTTGAACTCCATTCTTGATGAAAAAATCCTTTCTACTTGAAAAACATTTTTCTTTTCTTAACATGTCATACAATTTTAAACTAAAAGAAGTTGATTAAAAATAAACATGAAAACTTGTAAAGGAATATTCTTGTAAATAATGTTTTAAGAATCCATTCATGTTGTATAAGTTAAAAAAACATTCTTCTCATACTTTTGTCGGAAAAGTCAAAAAGTACCTCGTATGAAAAACGACAAAAGATTCCTTTCATATCTTTTACTAAAAACTAACTGAAGGGTAAAATTGGATATAAACAGTTGTATAAGGATATAAATATTACATATTGAGGAAACATGGATGTGGATGATAAATATTCCTTAGTAAATTCTGAATTATAAAGAATCTCGGATAAAAATGAGATTGCGAGATTTTCCCTTACCATAGGTCCGATTTGTTTCGTAAGTGTTCGAACCTCCTATATATTGATTTAAATAATGTCATTGAATTATTACAGAATCATACTCATTGTTATGATATCATAAATTTCCATATTCTTAGCTTCTTATTAGTAATATATCATTGCTACTTGTTATTCGAGTGTTTATTACTTTTTTTTCTTATGCGTGTTTTGTCGAATAAATTATTATTCTTATCTTTAGGTTATAGATACATCATTTCCAGAATGGTATTATTGTAATATATATCATATTCCTTCATTCGATTCATTTATATAATCATTATGAAATTAAGATCATGTAGAACGAGTCGTATCACATCGTGGAGACGGTATTCCGTACGTACGCACGAACGATGATATCATTACCATGATCATGGAATTGTATTGGAGTGTATGTATACTATTTCAGAATAAATATAACTTTACAATAATAATATATAGTTATTATTTACACCATTATACCCATCCAAGTAAGGTGGTGGTGGAAAATAGATTACACCACGGTGTGGAGACGGTATCCGTACGTACGCACGCACGGTGATTTCGTTTTCCATAGGATGGATAGATGGTGAAATAGTGTTATTTCATACTTATAATAACATACCAGTATATGAGTGATACTGATAATATTACTTCATAATTAAACAACTAAATAAGAATAAGTGGAAGAAAAAAATAAAGTTGAAAGAATCGGTAACAGACATCACCTCTTCTTTGAAGCGCCTCTTTGAGACCTCCCCATTGGGCACTAAAAATGGTCTTTGAAGAAGACCAGGACCTCTAGGATGTTTCTAGGGAAGTGGATAAGAGAATTTTTTAGGTTTTGTCCGATCTTGAAAGCTCAAAGTGGTGTGATGAAGAGAGGGTGGAGGTGCTCTTTTATAAGGGAGGAGAGGGGCACCTTAGGAAAAACTAAAAATATTATTTTATTATAAAGACATATTCGGTTTTAATAGCTCCAAATTGATTTATTTCGAATATAAGGTGGGGATGGGTCTAAATCCTCTCATCAAATAGAATTTAAACAATTTAGGTCTCTATTTTTACCTTATCATTTAGATTTAACTTTAAGTTAGATAATTTAACTTTTACCGTGTCTTGTTGTTTTCTTACACTATAAGGTTAATAAACTTACTATAACAGACCAAAAGAACCCCAAGATGTTTATTATTAATATATATAACCTTATCTAAGTCATTTGGGCAAAACATAGATTTTTAGGAATAAAATAATAATTAATAATATAATATTAGTTTTAAAACTATTTTATGTCAATTTTGACACTATTTGGTAATTGTTTTTTGTGAAAATCATAACAGAACGATTAGTTCGAAAACAATTAATTAAATAAATACTAACATGTCATAATAACCTATAAAATTATTTTAATGCATAAAAATTCTAAAATTACATTTATTTGGGTATTTATAACATCAATTATGTCAATATTTCATTAATAAGATAATTACTACGTCATCATTGTGTCATAAATAAATTAAATTATTTATTGTCTAAAAATTACAAATAAAATAACATTAAGTAGGAAATATTTTTATCTTTCTAATGAATATTTATAGTCCAATTTATCTTATGTATAACTCTATATTAAATATGATTTAGTTATTAAACTTTGATTTTAACTATTTTAACCCATCTTTAAATAAATTAATAATAAATGTAATAATCTAATCCAAGTGGGCCTAAATTGTCATATGTTATTCCTAAGGTTGTTTTTGGTCTAACTACACTTATCCAATAGAATTAGGACATGTGTTAGGGTTATAATAATAACATTTTTACCCTTAATTACCCTATTTACTTTTAACCGTGGTAAAAAAAGTAAAAAGTTACTATTCACCAAAAATTATTTTTATATCATTGAACCACATTTTAGTCCTTCATATTAACCATGTCTCTTGTATTTTTGAAATTCCACTCACAGAAGCGGTAAAATTAAATTTGCAAATTCTCCTAGGAGGTGGGTAAAAGACGGTGAAAAGTTCAATAAAATTTTTATATATCTAAAATTATTATAATATGACTCCAATGAATTCCATTGAACTTATATAGGTATTATGTATAAATTTTGACCAAAAATAAATTTAAATAAAATAAATAATTATTTAAATAAAAAGTCCGTTTTTAAATAGTAACCCAGTGTTTTCACTATTCATCAAAAATTGAATGTTTTCAAAAAAATACCAAAATTTCACCCTAGGATAATATCAATATTCCAAATCCAAAAATGAAGTCCATTTTGAAAAATAAAATTTACAAAATTTCAAAAAGTGGGGATTACTATTCATAACGGCTAGTTTTAGTAATATTTTAATAGCATATCGTTGTTTAGTGAAACTCGGTATTGCGTACGACACAAGCTATCGAGGAAGGTCGTGATTGCGTGTAAAGAAAGCCAACCTAGTGTTGTGTGTAGTGAAATATTTCTTTGATGATTTATATAACATAAAAAAAAATATTTCTCATAAAAGTATCGGGTGTTACAGTCACTATATGTTTGAAAAATGTTAAAAATATCAATTGCTTCTAATGGAATGGTTAAATGGGAACTAGGAATACAAGGGATGATGTGAGATCATGATTTCAATATAAAGGGCCTTATTATATTCAAACATGGTTGCTTATGCCAACTGAGGCATGTTGGTTCATAAGTATGAGATGAATTGGTGTTTAATGTGAGTTACTTATCATGCGTATTGGGAGTTTTATTTTGGGTGCATTCTTATGTGAGTGAGTTTGTTGAACATGTATTCTAAAATAAAATAATAGATACATTTTATAAAAAACATTTATTTCATGAATCTATTTAATAACGGAATTATTGATATATTATTCTTTTTATATAAATTGTATTATATGCTTTATTCTCGCTCTTATAAGAAATGATCTTGATAACTGTTTTCATACTCATACTTTATTTTCATAAATTTTGATAACTTTTATTGGTAATGGTTGTATGTGTGGGAACATTTTGAAATATATCTTAATGAGTAAATATAATCACTCTTGTATATACACCTTGTTTTTTTGGAGATAATTTTTAATCCAAAATAGTTTCAGGGAATATTTCCATTTTTTATAGCAGAGCATCATGATACTGTAAAGGTGGTGATGTTGGTTGGATTTTTGGGATTCACTAGTGCAGAAAACATTTTTTACGTCAGTTATTTTTCATTATTTACGTCGGTTTTTAGGCGACGTTAATACGGACGATGTTATAAATAACGTTTTTTACGTCGGTTATTTAAAACCCGACGTAACATACCTAACATCACGGGGTTTATGACGTCGGTTATTTCTAAACCGACGTGATAAAACGCCTGGGATATCGTTTATCACGTCGGTTATGACATAACCGACGTGATTAACCCTTCCCCGGGTCTATTATCACGACGGTTTCTTAAATAAGCGACGTGATAAAAAGGCCTGGGAAACGTTTTAGCACGTCGGTTATCCAATAACCGACGTGGTAAATCGATTCCCAGGCCTTTTAGCACGTGGGTTATATTAAGAACCGACGTGATAAAAGGCCCGAGAACGGTTTATCACGTCGGTTCTCGAAAAAACTGACGTGATAAACCCCTACCGATTTATTTACCACGTCGGTTATAAAATAACCGACGTGAAAGCGATATTTTTTTTAAAATAATTGCACTGCTCTCACCAAAAAGCAACCAGAAACCAAACAACAAAAATAACCATGCCAGCCCTCCCCCAAGCCCCAACTGAACCCCACCCTCATCTATACCCACCTAACAACCTGGCCAGCCCTCCCCCACCACATTGGAGCCCCACCACAACCCTTGGACACCCCCCACCCCTTGGACAACCCCCCCCCCCCCCCACCCTCATTTACACCCCCACGACCCCTAGTACAGCCTCAAACACCCATTGGACACCCCTCCCATATCCCTTGGACACCCCCACCCCTTGGACACCCCCACCCCTTGGACAGCCCCCCACCCCTTGGACATCCCCCCACCCTCATTTACACCCCAAAGACCCCTAGTACAGCCTCAAACACCCATTGGACACCCCCCCACACCTTGACAGCCCTCCCAGACCCCTTGGACACCCCCCGACCCCTGGACACCCCCCCCGAGCCCTTGGACAGCCCCAAACACCCCTTGGACACCCCTCCCATATCCCTTGGACACCCCCACCCCTTGGACAGCCCCCCACCCTTATTTACACCCAACCGGCCCCTTGGACAGAACTCCCAGACACCTTGGACACCACTCCCATATCCCTTGGACACCCCCACCCCTTGGACACCCCCACCCCTTCGACAGCCCCCCCACCCTCATTTACACCCCCCGAACACTAGGACAGCCCCAAACACCCCTTGGACACCCCTCCCATATCCCTTGGACACCCCCCACCCCTTGGACACCCCCCACTCCGTGGACAGCCCCCCACCCCCTGGACACCCCCCCGACCCCTTGGAAACCCCCCCGACCCCTTGGAAACCCCCCCATCCCCTTGGACAGCCCCAAACACCCCTTGGACACCCCTCCTATATCCCTTGGACACCCCCACCACTTGGACACCCCCCACCCCTTGGACAGCCCCCCCCCCCCTCCCTCATTTACACCCAACCGACCCCTTGGACAGCCCCAAACACACCTTGGACACCCCTCCCATATCCCTTGGACACCCCCACCCCTTGGACACCCCCCACCCTCATTTACACCCCCTGACCCCTAGGATAGCCCCAAACACACCTTGGACACCCCTCCCATATCCCTTGGACACCCCCAAACACCCACCCACCCCTTGGACACCCCCCACCCCTTGGACAGCCCCCCCACCCCATGGACACCCCCCCGACCCCTTGGAAACCCCCCCATCCCCTTGGACAGCCCCAAACACCCCTTGAACACCCCTCCTATATCCCTTGGACACCCCCCACCACTTAGACACCCCCCACCCCTTGGACAGCCCCCCCACCCTCATTTACACCCAACCGACCCCTTGGACATCCCCAAACACACCTTGGACACCCCTCCCATATCCCTTGGACACCCCCCACCCCTTGGACACCCCCACCCTCATTTACACCCCCCTGACCCCTAGGACAGCCCCAAACACACCTTGGACACCCCTCCCATATCCCTTGGACACCCCCCAAACAACCACCCACCCCCTTGGAACCTCTCCCCCCATACCAAAATCCAGACCAGAAAAACCATCAACAGTAGACCAAAACAAGAAATAGAGAAAAATTAAACATTCACTTATATAACATTCAAAACTTACACTTTCAACTTCAAAAAAAAACTAAATCCAACCTAAACGACTACGAAATACACAATTACATTGACAATATTCAAAATTACATTTTACATTACAAACAACTAAAAGTCAATGAAACCTGTAAAATAATTTGACCACTCCACTTGTAAGTGTTTGATATCTTCAGCAGTAAAGGGTTGAGGGTCATCAAAAAGCTACAAAGGAAAAGGATAGTAGTCAACGTGTATAATGAATAAATCAAATTGAAATATTATGAGAAAGAGGAAATCTTACCAGGTCAAAACTCAGAACTGTCCCAGTTGTTATTATTTCATACATAAATCTTAACATGTAATATCCACATTCGATGATGCCTTGTTGCTCATGAATTTTCTATTTGAATGAGTGTAAATTCAATATATTATTTTTATGTAATAAATCAAAATGTACAAATTATAAATGGATATTTACCTTCGCATGTACATATTTGATCTTGAAATTCCTTTTCTTTGCGCTTTTTCGAAAGTGGACCCATGCCCT
This sequence comes from Viscum album, assembly GCA_963277665.1. Taxonomy (NCBI): domain Eukaryota; kingdom Viridiplantae; phylum Streptophyta; class Magnoliopsida; order Santalales; family Viscaceae; genus Viscum; species Viscum album. The sequence goes on along the minus strand of OY728119.1, from coordinate 872,933,320 downwards.
GTTAGAAAATAATACGAATGGGGTAAATTTAAAATTCATTATAATATATAAAACTATTGTGAAATTGAAACTTACGTTTCCAATATATTCTTAAAACTTTCTCGCACATCATCATGGAGAGAGCATATCCAATAAAGTGCTTTCTCCCTAGGGCAAAAAACCCCTAACATCCAATGATCCCTGATAAAAGGAAATTTAACGTTAGTGGTTTTTTATGTTAAAAGATAATTAACTCTTTGAGAGGGATGTGTTTCATACCTCTCACAAAAAGGCATCATCCAACACTGTGTGATTACATTCTTTTCAAATCTATCAGCAATATAAATCATTCTTTGTTCCTCATCCAATGCACATGCTTCAGGGGAAATCAATTGTGGGTCCATGAATCCATATACATCTGTCAGCTCATTCCTCTCACAAATTTTATACAGATACCTAATACAAAGCAGACATAAGTATACATTTTTAATAAATATAATGCAAGGAAAAGGTGTTAAGACTTACATGATAAAAATTTGCACCACGTTGATGCCCAACTTATCTCCAGTGACAAACTCCATGATATCAGTTTTCATAATCCTCACACTTAGTTCACGTCCACAGACATGAGCTTCCATTGTAAAGTCATAATGATCCGCCAACAAATTTGAATATCTTGACAATTTGTCAAGACTGCTAGTATCTGCATCTGATGTCATAGCTATCTGTCTTTGTTGTTGTCTATACAGTATTTCTTTACCTTTGAAGTATTCCTGCAAAAATAAATTGAAAAATATATTAGTTTTCAAATGATAAAACATTAATAAAAATATAAAATAAAAGATATAACATCCATACCTCTATGGTAATGAGTCGAAGAAGTCTGGATGGCCAAAGTAAAAAATGGTCGATACTATGTCCAACTGCCGTCACCTCATCTGTATGTAATGGTATCCGAGCTGATCTATCTATAATATCCTGTACAGTGACCCTCTGATTCTCTACCTCTAACTGTTGATGATGAACTGTATCTCCTATACAATATGCCATCCCATATGCAACTATATGATGTTGAGGATCATCAACATACAACTCACAATAAGTAGGTAGCTGTGGCGGAGGAGGAGGATCAAAAATGGGGTCCGCAGGCTGAGGTGGGGGAGTGGGAGCTACTGGGAGAGGTGGAGTGGGAGCTGCACCCTGAAAGTGTCTTTGCAAGTCTGCAAACATAAACTGCACCGATGCTCTAATCTTGTCCTCCATTGTCGCATTAATATTATGGACTTCAGCCTCCAAGGATTCTATTTTTTTTATAAACTCCCTCAACGTTAGAAGTTGAGGGACGTGGCAACACTTTTCTTACCGATACACCTGCCGGATATCCTCTTACACGGCTAGGATGTTCGGGCTTTCCCAATGCCACAGATAAAATATCTTCCCTCCCAGATGGTGTAAATGTCCCCTGTGAACTCTGCTCCTCAAGAGAGTCCTGTAATAATTAATTGAACATTTCTATAATGATTGGAAATATATGACGAAAATAGTAAACTTAAATAAATAAAATAGATATCTTACAATCCTCTCAACTACGAGTCTCGATTCTTCCGAAAGATATTGTCCTTTTTTGCCCTTCCGAGCTCTTTTCCATTTCTCATGTCTAGATGGAGGGGATGGAGGGGCCACCTCTCCAGAGCTTGAAGACTCAGCTCTTAGTTGTTGAAATTTTTCTGCCATCATTTGTTCTTCCAATAATGCATACCCTCCCCGAGATAAACAATGAGGGTATACATTTTTAGATTGGATCTCTTGATGAGCTTTCCTTGTTTGCTATAAATTAAGAAGAAGTAATCATTAACAAAACAATAATAAGATCATTTATATAATAAAGCTTATAAAAGTTTACATTGCCCTTACCAAAAATGATTCTTTTCTTCTACTTTCAAAAAATTGTCTCCATGTGTCTTCATCTATAAAAGGATATATACGACATGGATTCTCACGACTCCTATGACCATAAATGAAATCTGATGAGAGGGTTGATTTGAAATCCCTCCATCTCCTAGCAGCCAACGATAAGCATTTCTTCCTGACTCCTCCAGTGTCAGGAATATCAAATGTCATCTGATAAAAAAGAGGTTAAAAATATTATATATACTAGAAACATTTAAAGAATAGTCAAACAATAGCAAAAGATCTTACCAAAATGGTCTCCCACAGCTGAGAAATTATCGCCTTATCCACACTTCTCCAATCATCATAGAGAATGCTTACTTTTCTCTTAGCCTGAGTTGCTACAAAACCCTTAAAATCTTTAGCATTTGGACCTCTAGGAATATCATCATCATCAAACTCCACGACTATCCTCTCCTCCTTCGTACGGGCAAGTGATAATTTTGGTAAACGTGTGCACCCACGCTTACCAACCTTTGAACTCTTTTTCGTAATAGGAGCATGTGAATGTTCCTCCCCAGATGTATGACCAATATGCTCATCTCCAGAATCATGTGGATGATCAACTAATTGATCTGTCATTTTCCTTCAAATCAAAAAAAACAAACATTAGTTCACAAATATACAAATTCACATATTGTAATACTACTTAATCAGAAAATAGAAAAGTGTACTAAATTACATAATAGTAAACATTGGTAATATGGTAAGCATGTTAAACAATGATAAACATGGTAAACACAGTCTGTTGTACCCCTCTCTCTTGGATTTTAATGATCACAATCACTCTTATTATGTTCTAACTTGTTTTCAAGTGTTTTTGTTGATAGGCAAAAGGTTTCCAAGGAGTTGGCCCAAGAAAGCTGAAAAGTGGACTCACTGAGTCCACCGGTCAGCCGGTGTGAGCTCACCGGCCAGCCGGAGGACCCAGGCAGTAGACTTGCCCACTGCCTGGTGTCACCGGTCGGCCGGTGGACCAGACAGAGAGCCTTCCTCTCTGTCTGGACCACCGGCCGGCCGCTGGATCACCACCGGCCCGCCGGTGCGCCCATGACTTCTCCTCTTTACGGTTTTTATTGTTTTATCATTTTGGTTTGATACATGTTTTAATAAGTAAAAAATTTACAATATCTAACATTATATGAAAAAACTAAATTTAAACAAGAAATAAACATGTGTTACCTATAATTTTAGGAATGTACAGTTGGATTGTTTTCCCAAATTCCTTCGTCGTGATCGTTCCTTATGGCACAAACCATGTCTTGAACATACTCATCATTATGTTCTGTTAATCTTTCCATGGAAGTAGGGATCTCACATAAATCAGCATCTTCATCAAATTCATCCTCACCAACATATTGTTTTTTCCCTTGTAAAACAACAGCCCACTGCATATCTGATTGATCTACTACATAGAAAATTTGTTTGGCATGTGTTGCCATTATAAAAGAATCAGCTGTGTCTTCCAATCTATTCAGATTAACAAGTGTCATTCCAAATTCATCATGTCTGACACTTTTGTTACCGATAAACCATTTACAGTTAAAAACAGGAACTTTAATTTTAAAGTAATCAGCCTCCCATATGTCTTCAATCACTCCATAATATGCACTTGATGCCGAAATTGGGTTTCTGTCCTTAGCACTCGAAAAATGCATTGCTTCTGCAAACACCAATACACCACTATTCTGAACTGCACTTCTGTTGTCCTGAGCTTTCGTATGAAATGTATAGCCATTAATGTCATAAGCGGACCATGTTATCACATTTAAAGATGGACCACCCACTATCCATTTTAATGTCTCTGATACATCTGATCTACCAAGCAAGGTCTTTTTAAACCATGGAAAAAATGTTTTGTTGTGCTCATTCAAAATCCACATTTTTTCTTCTTTGGATGACATTGTTTCAACTCATTAATATGCAATGTGATATACGGTTGAACATCAGCTATGTTATTCAAGAAGTATGATTCTAACTTCTTCATCTGTTCAGCTGACAGTGATTTGACTTTCAAGCCACGAATCCCCTTTCCCTCATTATTAACCCGTTCATGGCGAGATGGAGGCAAACCTATGTGTTGCGCCGTAGCCAAGTAGCTCGTACAAAACTCTGCTACCTCCTCAGAAATATACTTTTCAATAATGGAGGCTTCAGGTTGATATGGATTTTTAACATATCCCTTTAATATTTTCATATACCTTTCAAAAGGATACATCCAACGAAGATATACAGGTCCACAAAGCTTTATTTCTCGAACCAGATGAATCATTAAATGCACCATCATATCAAAAAATGTTGGAGGAAAATACATTTCCAAATGACAAAGTATAAAAATTGCATCCTTTTCCAAAATGTTCAAAGCATTCACATCAATCGCCTTGTTACAAATTGAATTGAAAAAATAACACAACCTCATTATAGTCTTTCTGACACGGATGGGCAATATTCCACGCAGTGCAACTGGTAGAATTTGTTGCATCATGACGTGACAATCATGTGATTTCATACCTATCAACTTCAAGTCTTTCAATGAGACAAAATTTTTTACATTTGAAGAATAACCTTGAGGCACTTTGATATCATGAAGACACTGACAGAAGCTACTTTTCTCCCTCTTCGATAATGTATGACAAGCCGGGGGAAGAAATGTTCGTCTTCCTTTAGGAGTGGGAGCTAACTCCAAACGTATTCCCATTGATAGTAGGTCTAACCTTGCATTCAACCCAACTTTTGTCTTTCCTTTAATATCTAGCAATGTTCCGATCAAAGAATCACAGATATTCTTCTCCACGTGCATGACATCAATATTATGTTTGACTTCATGATACCTCCAATATGGTAGCTCAAAAAATATTGACCTTTTCTTCCAAATATGTCTATCATTACCAGATTTCTGTGTCTTTCCCAATGTCACATCAAGGTTTTTCACCCTCTCAAAATACAAATCTGGGGATAAAGGTTTTGGAGCAGTATAAAATTCTTGTGAGCCATTGAATGCCTTTTTTAGTCTTCTATAAGGGTGATCCATAGGCAAAAACTTTAGATGACCCATGTACACTGTTTTCCTCCCATGATGCAATTGACAATATGACGTCTGTTGTTCGCAAATTGGACATGCTTTATGCCCTTTAACACTGTATCCAGACAAATTTCCATATGCTGGGAAGTCATTTATAGTGAATAGAAGCACTGCATGCAGTTGAAAATATTCCATTTTATAAGAATCATACACCCTAATACCATCAGCCCATAACAGTTTCAAACCATCAATCAGCGATGACAAGTATACATCAATATCATTTCCGGGTTGCTTTGGACCAGAGATCATGATACTCAACATGACATATTTGCGCTTCATACAAACTTCAGGAGAGAGGTTGTAAATTACCAATAAAACAGGCCATGAACTATGTGTGCTACTGAGGTTTTGGTATGGATTCATTCCATCTGTTCACAAGCCTAGTCTCAGATTTCTAATTTCAATTCCAAATGTAGGGTACTGGGCATTAATTTTATTCCATTGTGGACAATCAGCTGGATGACGTATTTTTCCATCACATACCCGCTCATCATCATGCCATCTTAACCTTTTGCATCATGTGAATTAGAAAATAAACGTTTGAAACGAGGAATTATAGAAAGATACCAAAATACCTTTGAAGGGAGCTTTGTAATCTCTACATTAGCTTGTGATTTTTTCTTTCACCTTATACCGTGATGTCCCACATTTAGGAAACTCTTTCAGAAATTCATATTCCTTCCTATATATAATGCAGTCATTCGGACAGGCATGTATTTTCCTGTATCCCAATCCCATCGGGCATAATATTTTTTTGGCCTTATAATGTGAATCTGGAAGATCGTTATCCTTTGGAAGAATGTCTTCCATCAATTGTAGCAGCTCTGTAAAACTTCTGTCACTCCATCCATGTTTCGCCTTCAGGTTAATCAATCTTAACACCGCCGACAAAACCGTAAAATCTGTACAACCAGGATATAATGGTTTTTCGGCATCACCATATAGACGTGCAACTGTCGGTTCTATCTCAATTTGTTCTGCTACAATATCGCGAATCATTTCTTAAATTCCATCGGAGTTACCATCTTGCGATTCATTATCATCAGTGACATTCTGTCCAGTTTCGCCATGCCAAATCCAAGGGTTGTAACTCGGATTGAAACCATGACAAATCAGATGATCTTTTATCTCTCTACTTTTCAACTTCTTCATATTCAGACATTTCAGGCATGGGCAGAAAAAAATGTCACTACTTGGAACATTTCTTTTAGCAAATTCCAAAAAGGCATCAACACCTTCCTCATATTCATTGCTCATTCGATGTGCCGTAATCCAACTTCGACTCATTATTACCTATAACAAATAGCAAAAAAAAATATATTTTTTAGATAAGACAAATATATGTTTATATGAAAAAAATCATAATTTGAATGTAAACAATTTTGAAATATAAAACAAATCGATGTGTATTTAAAAAAATATGCTTGAATATTATTTTTTAAACAAAATATAGTAAGATATAACACCCCCTGGAACCCCCCGACCCCTCTGGACAGCCCCCCGCCCCTCCTGGACACCACCCCCCACCCCTACCCCCTTGGACACCCCCCTGGACATCCCCCAACCCTCTGGACAGCCCCCCACCCACCCGGACAACCCCAAATACCCTCTGGAGAGGCCTCCACCCACTTGGACAGCCCCCCACACCCATCCACCCCCTTGGACACCCCCCTGGACACCCCACCGACCCCTCTGGACAGGCCGCCACCCCCTTGGACAGCCCCCCCCACCCACCCATCCCCTTGGACACCACCCTGGACACCCCCCGACCCCTCTGGACAGCCCCCGACCCCTTTAGAAAGCACCCCCACCCCTCCTGGACACAACCCCCCACCCCCGACTTGCTTGGACACCCCCCTGGACACCCCCCAACCCTCTGGACAGCCCCCCACCCCTCCTAAACACCACCCCCACCCCTACCCCCTTGGACACCCCCCTGGACACCCCCCAACACCCACCCACACCCTTGGACAGCCCCCCACACCCACCCACCCCCTTGTAAACCCCCCTGCACACCCCCCGATCCCTCTAGACTGCCCCCACCCCTCCTGGACACCACCCCCCACCCCCTACCCCCTTGGACACCCCCCTGGACATCCCCCAACCCTCTGGGCAGCCCCCCACCCACCCGGACAACCCCAAATACCCTCTGGAGAGGCCGCCACCCACTTGGAAATCCCCCCACACCCATCCACCCCCTTGGACACCCCCTGGACACCCCACCGACCCCTATGGACAGGCTGCCACCCCCTTGGACAACCCCCCACACCCACCCATCCCCTTGGACACCACCTTGGACACCCCCTACCCCTCTGGACAGCCCCCGACCCCTCTAGAAAGCACCCCCACCCCTCCTGGACACAACCCCCCACCCCCGACCTGCTTGGACACCCCCCTGGACACCCCCAACCCTCTGGACAGCCCCCACCCCTCCTAAACACCACCCCCACCCCCTACCCCCTTGGACACCCCCCTGGACACCCCCCAACACCCACCCACACCCTTGGACAGCCCCCCACACCCACCCACCCCCTTGTAAACCCCCCTGGACACCCCCCGACCCCTCTGGACAGCCCCCCGCCCCTCCTGGACACCACCCCCACCCCCTACCCCCTTGGACACCCCCTGGACATCCCCCAACCCTCTGGACAGCCCCACACCCACCCGGACAACCCCAAATACCCTCTGGAGAGGCCGCCACCCACTTGGACATCCCCCACACCCATCCAACCCCTTGGACACCCCCTGGACACCCCACCGACCCCTCTGGACCGGCCACCACCCCCTTGGACAGCCCCCACACCCACCCATCCCCCTGGACACCACCCTGGACACCCCCCGACCCCTCTGGACAGCCCCCGACCCCTCTAGAAAGCACCCCCACCCCTCCTGGACACAACCCCCCACCCCCGACCTACTTGGACACCCCCCTAGACACCCCCAACCCTCTGGACAGCCCCCACCCCTCCTAAACACCACCCCCACCCCCTACCCCCTTGGACACCCCCCTGGACACCCCCAACACCCACCCACACCCTTGGAAAGCCCCCCACACCCACCCACCCCCTTGTAAACCCCCCTGGACAGCCCCCCGCCCCTCTTGGACACCACCCCCACCCCCTACCCCCTTGGACACCCCCTGGACATCCCCCAACCCTCTGGACAGCCCCCCCACCCACCCGGACAACCCCAAATACCCTCTGGAGAGTCCGCCACCCACTTGGAAAGCCCCCCACACCCATCCACCCCCTTGGACACCCCCCTGGACACCCCACCGACCCCTCTGGACAGGCCGCCACCCCCTTGGACAGCCCCCCACACCCACCCATCCCCTTGGACACCACCCTGGACACCCCCCGACCCCTCTAGACAGCCCCAGACCCCTCTAGAAAGCACCCCCACCCCTCCTGGACACAACCCCCCACCCCCGACCTTCTTGGACACCCCCCTGGACACCCCCAACCCTCTTGACAGCCCCCCCACCCCTCCTAAACACCACCCCCACCCCCTACCCCCTTGGACACCCCTTGGACACCCCCCAACACCCACCCACACCCTTGGACAGCCCCCCACACCCACCCACCCCCTTGTAAACCCCCCTGGACACCCCCCAACCCCTCTGGATAGCCCCCCACCCCTCCTGGACACCACCCCCCACACCCTACCCCGTTGGACACCCCCCTGGACACCCCCCAACCCTCTTGATAGCCCTCCCACCCCCCCAGAATCACTGAAAATTTACCATAACAAGAAGTTGGGCCATTCAAAGAATGTTTTTAGGTGTGGAGGAAGAACTGAGTTTCAATATTGCAAGTTGAACTAATAGATCTAGGGATGATAAATAAGATTATGGTGCCAAAACGAGTTAAAAGGGTTCGCAATCGAAGAATCATAGGTAGTTTCAACAAAAAAATCACAACACATATATATATACTATCCGCGAATAAAAACGAATAAGTGGGAGGATTACCTGAGTGCTGTGAGTTTAGAAGATTGATCCGAGGAGATTAAATATGAGAAACGATGATCGCAAAACGAATCTAAACCAACGAAATGGACGAGCTGATTCGGGTTTACGCGCGAGAGAGACGAGTCGCGACTGTCGAAGGTAAACTCGCGAATGACAATCCACGGGTCTGGGTAAATTTTTAAATGAGTTATCACTTCGGTTATTAAATAACCGACATTATAATTTTTTTAAAAACATTTATAACGTCGGTTATTCAATAACCGACGTAAAAACCTTCCTCCGATTCTTTTTTTACGTCGGTTATTTTATAACCGACGTTATAAAGGGCTCAAAATCCGCATTTTTTTACGTCGTTTATTCCATAACCGACGTCAAAAACATCTGCGGATTCTTTTTTTACGTCGGTTATTTTATAACCGACGTAAAAAGGCCTTCAAAAACCGCGTTTTTTACGTCGGCTATTGAATAACCGACGTAATAACTCGTACATATGTCGATTTTTTACGTCGGTTATTGAATAACCGACGTAACAAACACCCCCCGCTTCTGTTTTTTACGTCGGTTATAAAAATAACCGACGTTAAAGTTGTACTAAACACAGGTTTTTACGTCGGTTATTAAATAACCGACGTAAAAAACCTCATTTTACATATTATGACGTCGGTTTTATATAACCGACGTAAAAAATGGTGACGTAAAAAACGTGTTCTGCACTAGTGATTTTTAGGTTGGATGTATGGAGAGATTTAAAATTATAAATATTTCATTAGGTTATCTTTTCTTGTTTTTGAGAGGTATTGTATTTTACATTATGTCACTACTCTGATTTTCATTTTTTCTTGAATTTTTTTGTGGTGTTTACTCCCATGCATCATACAATATCATGGTATTTTTCGGATATTATCTAATATATGTTGTATATTATAAAGGTAAAATCACCGCAATAATATTATATTACCTAGTAATTTATTAATATCCTTTTGTGTCTCGGGGATTTCAACTATGATTAGTATCAACTTCACCACTTCCAAATATAATGATTTAAGGATAAGTTGTTATAGTTAACCACTATATTGTTATATAGATTTTATATGATGTTTATATGGATTTAAAATGATGATAAAATCCCAATTCCAAGTCTTATGCATGTATATTTTTGGGATATGATGATGAAAGCATCAGATTTTGGCTTTAGGATAACAGAAATAAACTGATATTCAAAGGTCAAAATGTTCTCTTTTAAGAGAAGGACATATTGAATTATCAAAACATGGTATAAGTGTATGTTGTGAAAAAATAATTAATATACTATTTTCAAGTTGATCCTAATAGATTCTAAGGAAGGAATGATGTTGTAGATTATTTGACGAATACTGAAATTTTAAAGGTTAATGTGGTGAAACATGTATGAGAGAGCTCTAGGACTATTGAGGCTCATGTTAGAGAACAAGAAGATTAATCTCTTGAATATTTAGTCACATAAAGATAATAAACATAAACTAAAATATAATGATATTTTATGGTCATATATCTATTTTATAGGTTTAGAACATATTAATTTTTTTTACTTTTAATAGATAGTAGAATTAATGGATGAACTGATGTTTCTATAGTGATTATGAGTTGTTATAGTTGGCTAAGAAGGATAAGTTACATTCAGTTTATATGAATGGATTTTTAATGATAACAGAACTATAATAATGGAATAAATTAGATGATAACAAATGATTTGACCGATTAAATGAAAAGGATTATGGTAGAATAAAGTACAATTATGGTTCGGTTTTCAATGTTTTTATGAAGAAGGATGGAATTGACCTCTCTAAAATTTTCTCACCAATAATTAAGAACACGATCATACAGATAATTCTAAGTATGTTTGCAACAGATAATTTTCACTTAGATAAAATTGATATAAATAAAAAACTTCACCATGTTGACTTGCTAGAAGAAATTTACATGATGCAATTATAGGGCTTTTAGGATTATCAAAATGTGGACTTAGTGTGTAAACCTAAGAGGAGCGTCTGTAAATTGAAAAAAAAACACAAAGACAGTAAAACAGAAGTATAACATGTTCATAGAGGGGAAACGTTTTATACATTGTATGTATTATCACTTTTTTTACAAAAAGAAATCAAGAATGTGGGAATGGACCTCTAGATCTTGTACATGGATGAAACATTTATGAAATTTACATAAATTTAGAGAACTATGAAACTTAAAAGTTAGTTTTCTTGAAAATTAAAGATGAAAAATCTTATAGAATTGAATAAAATATTAAGAATTATAATATGAAGAGATATGAAAATTAGACGTCGGTTGTTGTATTAATTGGATTGCATCTCGAGGATATTCAAAAGGTTTTAAATGTTAATATTTAAGTCAGTATAAACATCAATATATAGAATCTTTAAATTACATAAGCTTAAAGCACTAGAAATGGTAAGTGAGTTAATGTATATTCCTTTTTCTTTTCCATGAATAACCAATATCCTGTTATACTCCATGGTGTGAACTCACCTAGACAATACATTTTTCGTTGGATTTATTAGTCAGTTCCTTGAAAATAATTGGATTGAAGATGGGGAATCCATGAAATGGATTTTTAGTATCTCCAAGGAAAGTAATATACGATGTTAAGTTTCAAATAGATGGTCATTTTTAGGTGTATATTGACCAAAATTTGAGGGATATTTAGATACTCTGAATTGTAAAAAATGGCTATGTATTCACATTTAGAGTAATGATAGCTTGTTTTATGTTAGCAATGTAATCTATAACACTATTTTCCAAAATTTAAGTAGAATATGTCAGAGAATCAGAAATGGGGAAAGAACTAATATTTTTTAGGTGTATATTAGAAAATATCAGAAGGATGAATAAAGGCGTATTTGTTTACTGTGATTATAGGAGTGTAATACATTTGGATCACAATATGGTGTTCCTTTCTCAAACAACCCACCCAGACCTAAAATAACAATTAATATGGGTGTTATTGGATGATAGAGTTATTAAGATATGAACGATATAAATTACAAAAACTGCAGATGACATGTTTATCAATGTTCTAGTCCTAGAACATTTGAGGAATAATTCTGCCTTTGTGGGTCTAGGGTTACTAGAAGGTGGTAGATAAATTCTTTGTTCCAGAATTATAATATTTTTTTAATGAAAATGTGTTAGATATTTTCATGGATTCCATGAATTATAATTAATATTGAAGATTTTTAGGAACGCGGTTTATGATTAAATTTTGGATAAAATGACTAGAAAAGTGGCTAAAGAAATTAAATTATCATGATGAAGTCAATGACATGGTGAAAAATTCACAAGTATTGAATGTATTATAATAAGTATTTTGATGGTTTGTTGGTCAGTGGTCTAGAATATGGGAATGGATGTTGTGGTTCTTTGTATAGAATTTTGATTGGTGATACGAGGAAGTCATTTATAGTAATTATTTTACAAATGTTTTAATAGATAAGTGTCTGTATATGGAATGTAAGAGTAACTTTTAACATTAATTAGATGTTTTTGGTTGTATATGGACATGTTATAAGAGATCAAAAATCTCCATTCCCATTGATGGGACTTCGGTGAATATTGTAAGGTAGTGATACCTAATGAAAATATAGAAAAAAATATAATTTGTAGGGACAACTTTTACATGGGTGAAGATGTGATTAAAATATTAAATATAAATAGTGATCTATATGAAAGATTAATCGATGCGATTGTAATTATTGAAAATTATAATGAAATAATAATATCACAATGCTCACCCTGGGATGTAAGACTTAATGTCCGAACAAAAAAAAATCAAAGTGTTCTTTACTTCTTTATTTTCACATGATGTTTTTCTTATGTGTGTGTTAATTCCAGAAGACTTTATATGGTTATTACGAGTGGGGATAGCAATCATATGTTTTGGTACACCAATACATTAGGTATTTTCATATCTAATAAGTCATGGAGTTATTGTTTTCCCTTTAAACCTCATAGGAATTGTATCTTTTGGTGGTTCCTGTCATACAACCCTGACATGGTCTTATCGGGAACATTGAATAACCCCACCAACAAAGGAGTAAGAATCTGTTGTCTCCAAATATGATGATGACCCAACTATGGAGACACCCTCAGGGGATAAAAGTATCATACCTCAATCTTTAGAGGATTATGACATTGGATTTCATAAGATCATTACCTGATCTAAGAGGACTACAAAATATTTTAGATCAATCAGGTGTTCTATGAATTATCCTCGAAAAGTTTTTTATTAATACTAAAGAAATTTTTATCCTTTAATCAACATATTACAGTTCCACAAATCCTACACTAAAAGTCATCTAAAAGTTATTATAAAATTGATTCCTAAATTTTTTTATTATAAAATAATTTTTCTAATGAATAATTATTCTCACATGAATCAATGAAATCAAGAACATAATGTCAAAGAATGTTCTAGAACATCTAAATGTTGTTCTTAGATATTCATTTTTAGATTAAGGTGTCAATTTATAAGATAAAACAATTTGTATAGAACTTTATGAAATTCTTACAAGATAAATATTATATGATTGGAATCTTGATAAGAAATTATAATACTAGGAACACAATGAATATGAATTGTCTCATAGTTATGATTTATTACTATATTTTCAATTGAATAAGCATTTCAGTTATATAGTAAATGTTAGACCATTTTTAACCAGTCTGTGATATCTCAAAAAACATCACTCCACCATGGAAACCACGAAAACATTATCATATATTTCATAATGACATCGTCCAAATTCCACTTAGGAATGGTTAAAGAAAGTAATGTACCAACAAGACCCTAGTTCTCAACCCAGGCACTATGACTGATTATCTATAGAGAGAAAAAAACCATGATATCCATATACATTATAATATACTATTACTTCATATGAATGTCATCAGAAATTTGGGTAAGCCTTAGGTGAAATTTATATCTTGATCCATGTTAATCTCATACAAGCTTTACAAAGATTATTGCAAGGTCTACCAAAGAACAAATACATGAATAATCTCATTAGATTATAGAGATAATGTTAGTGGTGTATCCCTAGTATATATATTGTCTCTCATTTAATGGAAATCAAAATCCACTAATGGATACTCCATCATTCTAACTGGTGGTGAGGAGTTTATAGCCAATGACTTAATGGTCGCTCTACCCAAATTCTTCTTGACATTATGAAGAATTTTAGATAAGTGTCTCAACATCTTCCAATAAATACTCACCTCCTACACCATATGTGTCTATTTATTCTATCTAAAATAATTAGATAAGAAATAAATTTTTCTAGGGATTGATTCCATCTTTAAATGAAAAGACTATATGTACATGATCTAGATTCTCTACTAAAGGATAATTTCATGGATTTTGATGATATATCAATAGATCATGTGTTTTTTATACACCAGAATCCTATCTTAGAACAAGTAGTTATTATGAATCCTCATGGAATGCAATAACATTTCATACTATAATTCACAATCCATAAAATTATTTTCATATGTCCCCAAACACCAAGATTAATCTGAAACTAAAATCCCATCCAACATAATAACTACACCAAGACCAATGATTGATTCATTATAATTGAGGGTATACTTATTGCCTAACTTAGGGAAGTTCAATATCAACAAAATTTTAACCATCCTATTAACTCCTATAAATATTATTCATAAGAATCATAGAACATGAACATCATCCAAATCTTAGTGAGGTTAATCATTTATGATTCCAACTAGGAGAAGTCCTAGTAAAACCACGTACAATAAACATTAATACCCTAGAAACTATGAATATAAATAAAAATTATTCATATATTCATAATAATTTACATCCATAACCTTCATAGGGTCATTTTCATACCTATATAACATATCGCATAACTGATAAAGTTAACATTATTGATCTATAACTAATACATTGAGATCCTGGTGTGGATCTGATTCCTTTTTAGTGTGCCCAAAACAATATCCAGATGGAAATAAAGATCTTACCTTGAAAGGGAGTATACTATAATGTCATAGAAAATGATGATAATAACAGAATCCATATATGGATCAAAGTCATGATTCATCACGTACATAAAGATGATAGATGTGTTCTTTAATCCAAACAAAATAAAAATATAGTCATATAAAAAATAAATTCTTCCGAAAGTAATAAAAATAATATTATAATACCACAACAAAATATAGTTATAGAATAATCTTAAATAAATCATGGATAATCACTTTTCCCACATAGATTTTCAAATAGATCATCTATATGAGGAAGAGGATAATGGTTTATGACCTTAAATTAGTTTAACTACCAATAATCCACCTATAAAAAATATACATCACTTTTCATTGTGAAAAAATAGGATCATCCTAAGGGGAAGCGATTGGGATAATAAATCCCTTCAACTTAAGATCTTATTCAAATATATTCAAATCTAGATGATTAATGCTATCCAATGAATATGATGGAATATATATGGTATTCACACATAAAATGAGTTCAATCACAAAGATGACATTTATCTAGGTTGTTAAACCTGATAATTCAATTGGAAACTCATCCTAGATCTAATCAATCATTAGTGGAAGCACCTTCTCGTGTGTCTCTTCATCATGCCAAAAAATACCAAGAATCTCGGATGAAAGCATCCCCATAAAAATGGGTTAGGTATCAAATGAACAATCGGAAAATAATACTCCCGGATATTGGTATAATAATCACCCTAAAATGATTCTAATGATAAAAATAAATGGTAGAAATTATTGTGGATTTATAATAATTATGAAAATAAATTTTATGTACAACATCAACAAACACATCTGGAATATAATGAAATCCTAGAGATGCTCATAGTCAGTCAACATGATAGTGTATCCCCAGCACACCTGAATTCCCTCAGATCACAGACTTATGTTTGTATCTACTGACATCATCATAGATATGAACTAAAAGATAAATTAGAGGTGAATTCTTATAGATATAAATGAGTGTGAAGCACCAATATGAAATTAATAAAAAAATGTCGATGTTACTAAGATGATACCTCAAATGGTAGATGGTCCCTCATTATTACCCAAATAAGAATACTCACCTGCATATAACCATATTGGGACTATACCAATACCCTACACTTAAACTAACTAACTACCTTGAGGTGATCTTTAATACTTACAAGGATACATAACTCCAAGAATTCATAAATTCCAAAATTGGATGGAAGAACTCTACTCACCACCTAATCTTACAACATTAAACCCAACATTGGATCCTTGAATTTTTATATCCCCATGAAAAATAACTAGTTTTTAAAAACATAAAAAAATACTATAGGTTCACCATATATATACATAAAGGAAATTATACCATCTTTCGATGGATATGGGGTTTGGTAGGACCCACGTTTCTACACTAATACCAAATTGGATGAGATATCTCACTATCGGGAAGATATGAGACATATTTATGATTTTCATACCAATAATTAATCTGATGAGAACTATAAAATCAATATTTTATGTCAGTAAAAGATCCATAACCAATCATTGTATAAAATATTGTCTTTCTAGAATGGTTACTTCCATATTTGTTCCTCTTTATAATATAGTCCTTTTTTGACCTTTGAAAAAAATATATGGTAAATGACATTCATAAGATACAGAATTGTATGCCACAATTCATCATAAAATGGTAAAAATTTGATGTACCCTCACTCTACAGTGAAGTTTTAAACCAATGAAACATGATAAATAAGGATTAATAGTGCACCACTAACATGCACACATGAACCAGATTCATGAACTATAGAAATAATTATCTCTCAATGTCAAGGGGAATTAATACAAAAAAAACATGATTGAAATTACATATAGGATATCGCCACATATTGATCAACCTAGACTATGAAATCCTACAATTTCCTTGATATTGATTAGTGTTTATATAGTTCAAGATCAACATAACACTCTAGGGGTATCCAAATATTATTAAAGATATATTTCATATAATCAACCCACATCTCAATAAACAGGGGTCATCCTAATTTTGTAAATAGAGGGGATTTCTATTTATGAAACTCTATGTTAAAATTTAACATAGATTCCCCCACTCTCTAAGAGATCCACTTCCAAGAGACCGCATTAAATCATGAAAAATCACATTGTTCATATTTTTGATAGGATAAATAATTGAAATATGGGGATATGACTCAATAATTTGAGGGGAATTGTCATTCCCACCATCATAGACATCTATAGGAAGTCATAATGGTGGCATGGCACTATAATAATATTCATGGGACTCGGAATAAAATCCCATCCTAATACAAATAAACTCTATCCGGATAAGAATTTAAAGAAAAAACAACCCACTAAGATATATGATCACATTACATTATATGGGTCTCCCACATAAACTTGGGGGGTCTCTTTTACCCCCAACTACCTCTATAATGAATAGAATAAAATATATATGGGATTCATATTATTTTTAATTAAACAACACTAACATAATAATAATTTTAAACAACTAAACCCTATATCATAATTAGTTCCACCAACCACATATTGCTACACATATGTTATTTGAATCATAAATTCATAGAATAATTTAGACACATATTCACATTAGCATACCAAGAAAATAATAAAAACCATAAACTATTAATAAATCATAATAATAAATCATATTTGGAAAAATAAATCATGATATTGAGAACCAATAATATCAAACATGTCCATGGTAACCAAATATCACAAAATTCATGTTTTAACTACTCTTATGAATATATTCCAACCGAGGTTCTGATCATATCACATCTATTGTCTTTTAAAACCAAATAGTTTGAAAAAATGTCCCTAATAAAACATTGAAATATACATTGGCATGAATGATTTCCACCATGATCAAATATTAGGTTATAAAAACCTTCATTTCACATCACCAAATTCTATAGCATTATGAGTAGGAGTGAGGGTAGATGTATAAGAACCCTTTTTTTTCTAGGTATGTCCCTCTTTGAGTTTTTTTGTTAGACATTGGGGGATGAGTTTTGTTCACAGCAAAAGATCCTTTGTTGGATAAAGTGACCTAATGTTCTAGGATATATGTTTATTTTAATAAATAGAGTTTGAGTATAGACATGTTAAATGGGATTATAGGGGTTTTACATGAGTTTGGAAACCTTCATTGGTGGTTTGAGAACTTACCTAGAAGTTGGGAAAAGAAAACTCTGTAGAACATTTATTTGTCATGTACATGTTAAATGATGTCTAAATGATTCCAGACATATGTCGTGAACCCTTGTAGGGTGTGAAGATTTTACACATCATGAAAACCATTCAAACCATGCAAAAGTAGGGATATGGTAAATATTAATACGAGGTAATGAGTTTTTTCAGTGGATCCCTTTAAAAAGAAATACATGATTCCTAAATGGATTACAAAACATGTATTTATTGTGAGAAGTGGTTTCAAATTGGTAGCGTGGATGATTATTTTTTCATTTCATCATTTTATCCCATTCACTCAAGCCTCAAATGGATACTAATGGTTTTGAGGTGATTTCATCACCTTTAGACATGGTGATTTGGTGTTTATGTGCTGGTAGGTCTCCATGATTCCATTATCTTCCTCTATTCACATTCTTACATAGAAGAAGTGTTTTATTTTGATCATCATTATGAAATTGTTTTTATCCTATTTTCATTTGATCTAGAATCTGCTCACGATCTTCTACACCCTCTTCCTCATTCGAGTTACCAATTGGAATTACTATGTTTATAACTGATTAAGGGTATGAGGTCTAAAACCTAATCCTATGGTCTATTAAATTTCGATGTATCTGTAATATTTTGATTGTTCCAACATATCATGTGCTTTAATTGATTAATTGAGGATTTGGATTGTTCCACAGATTCCATTGGATCCAAATTGATACCTACATGGCTTATGGATACCCATTGGGTGAGTGAACCACTGAATTGATATATTAATTTGATAATTGCTTAAAGTTTGTTTATCATGACATGATTTTACTGGTGATTGATTGATATATAATAAAATTTTCAATAGATAATGGGATATTAATATGAATATTGATAATTTGATATGTAAATGAAAGTGTAATTGAATAAAAATTGGTAATTTTCATATATAACTACTGAGGATTATGATGTGTATAGCATCCCGCCTTTTTATCACATAAACATTCATTACATTATACAAAACTGAGGATCTTTAAGGTTTAGTGTCTTGGAAACCAGGAACTTAAAACATGAAAACATAAAACATTCTTCTTAAACACTTGAAAGGCTTCTCCTCATGTTCATCCTAGGTTCATTACTGCGTCTCATAACCTGGGGACATACATCTAATGAAAGGGTGAGCAGAAGGCCCAGTAAGGGAAACAAGGGAAACATTTAACATGTGAACTTGAGATACATCAACTATGTCATGAACAAGAACTTTTAGGCATGATAAAAATAATCATGTGGCATATCATAATAAAAATAACATTTTTCATAACTTTAAGATGTGGCTGAAACATTTAATATTGACAATCGTTTCATTTCACCAAGGTCCATCCCCAAGGTGTCGTTAAAAATTACCAAGGTTATTCACCAAGGCGTCGTTAAAATGGTCATCTCTAGAGATTAAGTCTTTACCCAATGCATTGGAGCGCTATCAGGGCGCACCCTTAAATTTTCCTTTATTATCATGTGAGCCACATATATCATCATCAAACATTTCATAAATAACTCATATATCATAAAATAAATGGGTTTCATTTCATAATCATAACGTTTTAAAAACTGCTTTAAAGACACGATCTTTACGTTACTTTAAACCCACGGAAAGGGAAAGCGGGTATCATGTATGTAAATCCCAGAATTTAAAATAGAACATTTTAATATATATGCGAATACCCCTGTAGAAATATGAGCTTTGAGTATTCACTTTATAACATAAAATAATTTTGAGAAAAGAGAGGCATTTTGAGACGAAAATTCTGCAGCATAACGGCTATGTTACACGGTTTTAGAAAACATTGAAAAGAGAGGGGACATGGGTCGAACAATCATAATTGACCCATAAAACAGTATAGGGACAGAATAAGAAGTATATATGGACATGGTGATGCAATTTCAAGGACATACCATTTGAAATGAAAAACATGGAAGGAAGACAAAAATTTGATTTCTCTTATGAAAATTCGGCAGCCTAACAGCGTCACTTAAACTTCAACAAAAATGAATTGAACAGATCAAATAGGGTCCCTCATCATATGATCATAAGAGATAAGTATGATTGATATAGATATCATACCCCAACATAATAAAAAGGAACTTGAAATATTTGACATGAAAATCGAACTTGAAAAATGAGAAGGGTGAAAGAATCACTTAAAAATTCGGCAGCCTAACGGTGTCACTTAAACTTTCATAAAATGAAATGATGAGAGTAATAGGGGATCTCTCATCATATAAAAATGAAAAGGGCAGTAAGAGGAATATAAAAGAACATCCTCTAACATAATAACATGGATCATAAAAGGAATGACATTAAACAGGTTACATGAAAAGAAAGAGAGAGGTCGGATCCCTCACCTTAAAACGTAACTCTTAAAACCCAAAGGTTGGGACCTTGAGGGCTTGGGGGCACCTTGGGAGGACTCCTTGGGCGGTAATGAGACCAGAACTTCGTTGGGGGAGAGTGGGGAGTCGAAATGATGAGAGGATTTCTTGGTATTTATAGGGAAAGTGAGGGGACAAGGCATTAATGGCCAAGGGACACCTCAAAAGTGGTTTTCTCAAAAGCATGGGCCCTCACATGGTAGTTACCATGGAGTTAGGCCACATGGGCCCCCAATACAATAATTAACCACCTTTGGCCGGCCATCCCTTAAAATATCTCATGACATCATCATGACACAGTTATGAGGTCATTAAACATACCGAAACCCTAAAACTGTATTTTTACTATTCACTGCAAATTCAACTTTCTCAGAAAAATCCAAAAATTTCACCTTAACCAAATATCAATGCTCTGATTTCAAAAATGAAATCCATTTTAGAAAAATAATTTTTTAAATATTTTTAATTTAATTTTTAAATAAATACACTATTCACCGAAAATTCATTTTTTTAGAAAAATCCCCAAAAATTACCATAACATAATATCGACGCTCTGAGTTCAAAAATGAAATCCATTTTATAAAAATAATTTTCTAAATACTTTTAATTAAATTTTTATTAAAAAACACTATTCACCTGAAAAAACTAATACTTGAAAAATAATTTATGAAACCGTTATTTAACCATTTTATTGAGTCCCATTACTTAATCAAGGTGCCTAGATTATATTAATACTTTCTTTAAGTGAGATTACTAATACATTTGGACACATTAATAATCCTAATCATAAAATCACTATTCATAATTTACTATTCATCAAAAATCAAGTTGATCTTATTAGACTCTAAATTTTGTACTGAACATAATTGTAGAAGACCATTTTTTGAAAATCATTACACATTTTTAATTATTTAAGGTTTACATAAACATTTTTAAAATATCCTTTTTCTAAAATTTATCAAAAATATGCATACTATATTTATCCAGTCATTTAAAAATTCATAAACTTCATCATAAGAAGGAATCCCAATTTTTATTTAAAACAAAGGATTAAACAATGTAGTTACGGTCTCCTTACATAGCCCCTTATCACACCATCATAGGACCTAAGTGTAAGGTGTGCTAAGGTGAGAGAATCTGAGGGAGGCTTGGCTAACATCGCACGGGTAGTAATTTCTACCAGTTTGAAATTCTCCCAGAGGTGATTCCGTTCTAGCTTCACACGATGAGGTTCAGCTTGGGTTTGGTCCAGAGCAAATCCCAGTGGTGCTACCACCTTCCCTAGTTCTGTTAGATGGGCTTCGATAGGTCCAACACTACTGGGTGAGGCCATCGAATCTTCTTTCTATAATAATTAACCAAGATTACTTGTATTTAGAGACAATAATCAAAACATTTAGTTTCCAGTGGTCATATTGACCAATGGTCATATAACCATCTAAACCCAACGGTCTCATTTTAATTATAATCATGTTATCAAATGAAACATTTTTGTTGAGTATAAAAATAAATAAAATAACACATAAAATTAGGAAACAAGATTTATTCAAAATTTTGGGTCGTTACATTCTTCCCCCCTTAAGAAATTGCGTCCTCGCAATTTTTAAAATTGGGTTTTGAAATTTCATTGAAATTCCCACATCATAAAAGGAGTCAGTAAAATTATTACTTTAAAAGAAAGAAAGGGAAGTACAAAGGTCACCCGAGTTAACCCACACTAGGATTCCATGTAGGAAAACATGGACATGGAAGAAAAACAAAGGGTCAAGTTCTGGGGGAGAGTGATAGAGAACATGGTTAAGAGAAAGTTAACCATAAGAAAACCCCAAACTTATGATGTGTGTAAACGGTCTTTCATTACCTAGTAGGAAACGTAAACCAAAAACGTTTTTGTTTTACGTTCCTTTTCATAATTTTGAGGAATTCATTTACAAAATAAAACAAAAACATAAGAAAATATACCTATCTTCATGTAGAGTTTCATCGTTTAATAAGTTTCTACCCAAAACTAATATTTTCTCCAAGCTATGAGCATTCAAAACTACTTGGTCTCATCAAAACACAAGAATCATCTTCATAATCCACAAAAGATTAACTATCTATTTCTTCTATCTTTAATCATTATCCCAAAAACAGTAAGGGTAAGGTAAAACAACTCTTAAAAAAAAGAATCCCATAGGAATGGAAACTACTTTTAAATCTTCAAAGTACCATGGTACTACCCAATGTTCATCATAGACCATTCCATAAATAATGGTCCTTAAGATTCCTCAAAATAAACAAAACTAAGATTGAAACCCAAATACAAGAAGGATTTGATAACATAGTCTTCCAAAATAAACTTCATTGTTCATCTCCAAACAACATCAACCACTCATAACATCTTATAACAAAAGTACCTAACCTAAACATATTTTACCCAAGATAGGTTAATCATTCCCATAAGTAACCTAAATTACTATAAGTCCACCTCAAATTCATCGATTCTTCAAAATATAAGTCAACCTTACTCCTCAATGATAATACCGTAGTAATATATTTACCTCGATCATATAGGGTCCCCAAAATAGTGAACGTCTTCCAAAATAATAATCATCTTTTAATCCCCTAATCATCTCTTTCATATTAATACGACAATCGTCGCATTTCCAATCACATTGGTTGTTGGGACATGTTCTTCCATTTCCCACCACTAACTAAGAATAGAAAGTATAATTAGGGGCTTAAATACTTAGCTAATAATCATGAAAAGGAACTTAAAGCATATAAGGATAACTTGTAGAAGAAAAGTATACCCTAACTTGTGATCCCCAAGGTTCTCATCTAGGTTATCCATGATCATATATTCTTATGTGAATCTTTATTTTATTTTATCTTTGTTCCTTTAACAATGGTTCATACTAAGCTTCTGAATTTACCAAAGAATATCCCCCGGGAGTGTCGTAACCAAGAGTGCAGCAAGGCCCGTTGTCGTGTACTAGTTCCCGTTTGAGTCTAGCTCAAAGCGGTGTTTTCGGGTTTTACCCCTATGTACATCTGTTCCAGATCCACCTCTACCTGCTCGTATCCAGACAGGGATGTATTTGCTTGGCAACCCCTTACTCAATACTCACCAAAATACCAGGAAGATTTCCTATATTTAAACTTTTCTATAGGGTTCTTCCTAGAGTTCTCATATCCTAATTTACATAAATAACTAAACCATCCTTTGATACCAACTATAGCATCCCGCCTTTTTATCACATAAACTTTCATTACATTATACAAAACTGAGGATCTTTAAGGTTTAGTGTCTTGGAAACCAGGAACTTAAAACATGAAAAAATAAAACATTCTTCTTAAACACTTTAAAGGCTTCTCCTCATGTTCATCCTAGGTTCATTACTGCATCTCATAACCTGGGGACATACATCAAATGAAAGGGTGAGCAGAAGGCCCAGTAAGGGAAACAAGGGAAACATTTAACATGTGAACTTGAGATACATCAACTATGTCATGAACAAGAACTTTTAGGCATGATAAAAATAATCATGTGGCATATCATAATAAAAATAAAATTTTTCATAACTTTAAGATGTGGCTGCAACATTTAATATTGACAATCGTTTCGTTTCACCAAGGTCCATCCCCAAGGTGTCGTTAAAAATTACCAAGGTTATTCACCAAGGCGTTGTTAAAATGGTCATCTCTAGAGATTAAGTCTTTAACCAATGCATTGGAGCACTATCAGGGCGCACCCTTAAATTTTCATTTATTATCATGTGAGCCACATATATCATCATCAAACATTTCATAAATAACCCATATATCATAAAATAAATGGGTTTCATTTCATAATCATAACGTTTTAAAAACTGCTTTAAAGACATGATCTTTATGTTACTTTAAACCCACGGAAAGGGAAAGCGGGTATCATGTATGTAAATCCCAGAATTTAAAATAGAACATTTTTATATATATTTGAATACCCCTGTAGAAATAGGAGATTTGAGTATTCACTTTATAACATAAAATAATTTTGAGAAAAGAGAGGCATTTTGAGATGAAAATTCTGCAGCATAACGTCTTTGTTACACGGTTTTAGAAAACTTTGAAAATAGAGGGGACATGGGTCGAACAATCATAATTGACCCATAAAACAGTAGAGGGACAGAATAAGAAGTATATATAGACATGGTGATGAAATTTCAAGGAAATACCATTTGAAATGAAAAACATGGAAGGAAGACAAAAATTTGATTTCTCTTATGAAAATTCGGCAGCCTAACGGCGTCACTTTAACTTCAACAAAAATGAATTGAACAGATAAAATAGGGTCTCTCATCATATGATCATAAGAGATCAGTATGATAGATATATAGATCATACCCCAACATAATAAAAAGGAACTTTAAATATTTGACATGAAAATTGAACTTCAAAAATGAGAAGGGTGAAAGAATCACTTAAAAATTCGGCAGCCTAACGGCGTCACTTAAACTTTCATAAAATGAAATGATGAGATTAATAGGGGATCTCTCATCATATAAACATGAAAAGGGAAGTAAGAGGAATATAAAAGAACATCCTCTCACATATGAACATGGATCATAAAAGAATGACATTATAGAGGTTACATGAAAAGAAAGAGAGAGGTCGGATCCCTTACCTTAAAACGTAACTCTTAAAACTCAAAGGTTGGGACCTTGAGGGCTTGGGGGCACCTTGGGAGGACTCCTTGGGAGGTAATGAGACCAGAACTTCGTTGGGGGAGAGTGGGGAGTCGAAATGATAAGAGGATTTCTTGGTATTTATAGGGAAAGTGAGGGGACAAGGCATTAATGGCCAAGGGACACCTCAAAAGTGGTTTTCTCAAAAGCATGGGCCCTCACATGGTACTTCCCATGGAGTTAGGCCTCATGGGGCCCCCAATAAAATAATTCATCACCTTTGGCCGGTCATCCCTTAAAATATCTCATGATATCATCATGACACAGTTATGAGATCATTAAACATACCGAAACCCTAAAACTGTATTTTTACTATTCACTGAAAATTCAACTTTCTCAGAAAAATCCCAAAATTTCACCTTAACCAAATATCAATGCTCTGATTTCAAAAATTAACTCCATTTTATAAAAATAATTTTTTAAATATTTTTAATTTAATTTTTAAATAAATACACTATTCACCGAAAATTCATTTTTTTAGAAAAATCCCCAAAAATTACCATAACATAATATCGACGCTCTGAGTTCAAAAATGAAATCCATTTTATAAAAATAATTTTCTAAATACTTTTAATTAAATTTTTAATTAAAAACACTATTCACCCGAAAAAAACTAATACTTGAAAAATAATTTATGAAACCGTTATTTAACCATTTTATTGGGTCACATTACTTAATCAAGGTGCCTAGATTATATTAATACTTTTGTTAAGTGAGATTACTAATACATTTGGACACATTACTAATCCTAATCATAAAATCTCTATTCATAATTTACTATTCATCAAAAATCAAGTTGATCTTATTAGACTATAAATTTCGTACTGAACATTATTGTAGAAGACCATTTTTTTAAAATCATTACACATTTTTAATTATTTAAGGTTTACATAAACATTTTTAAAATATCCTTCTTCTAAAATTTATCAAAAATATGCATACTATATTTATCCGGACATTTAAAAATTCCTAAACTTCATCATAAGAAGGAATCCCAATTTTTATTTAAAAAAAAGGATTACACAATGTAGTTACGGTCTCCTTACACAGCCCCTTATCACACAAGCATAGGACCTAAGTGTAAGGTGTGCTAAGGTGAGAGAATCTTAGGGAGGCTTGGCTAACATCGCACGGGTAGTAATTTCTACCAGTTTGAAATTCTCGCAGAGGTGATTCCGTTCTAGCTTTAGATGATGAAGTTCGGCTTGGTTTTGGTCCAGAGCAAAGCCCAGTGGTGCTACCTCCTTCCCAAGTTCTGTTAGATGGGCTTCGATCGGTCCAAGACTACTGGGTGAGGCCATCGAATCTTCTTTCTATAATAATTAACCAAGATTACTTGTATTTAGAGACAATAATCAAAACGTTTAGTTTCCAGTGGTCATATTGACCAATGGTCATATAACCATCTAAACCCAACGGTCTCATTTTAATTATAATCATGTTATCAAATGAAACATTTTTGTTGAGTATAAAAATAAATAAAATAACACATAAAATTAGGAAACAATATTTATTCAAAATTTCGGGTCGTTAAAACGTGATATTATGATATCCTTTCTATAATTCTTATATATTGGGATATTACATGAAACATTCTATAATTCTTATATACTCAGATATTCACTAACACATTATATAATGATTATATACTAGGATATACATTGACACACGTTTTAATTCTTATATACCGTCATATGCCAAAACATAGTCTATAATTCTTATATACTGGTCTATTTCCTGACACATGATGTAATGATTATAATGAGAGATCTATGCCTAGTTCTATGATGAAATTCTTAGATGGTGGGCTTGGCCTAGATTTGTGTGATTTTCCCATAGATGTTTGGTTATTGATGGAATATTTGTGACACATTCTCATAGATATTCCACCATTGCACCAAAAAAGGTTATTTGTATATATGTATATGGATGTAATGGTCGTGTTACATGCTCAGATACATTCTATTATGGTGCCAATGAAGGTTTAATGATGTATTGCATTAATTAATTAAACAATACCCCTATTTATCACTTTATTGTATAAACTTATTATCTGACTGGTTTTGTTTACACAAAGTGGTGTTTAACTACTAATTTTTACACACACCTTACTCAGGCCACAATTTGGTACTAGATAAGATTACATGGATGCATGTTTTTGACAAGGAAAATGGACCTTCTTGTATCATTTTTTCTTGCTTGATGGGATAGAGTTTGGAGATAAGACTGATTTGGGGTTCCTGTCCAGATTATTTATGTTTATTAGAGTCATCTGATTCTTTTATTTTTATTTTTTAGGTTTGAAATTTAGATGCATATCATCTTACCATTACAAGTTTCAATAGGATTTGATTATGTGGTTCTTCGTTTAATTTTCTATTTGTCTGATATTTTTTTCTTTATGTACCTATTACTCTGATATTAATTATTATTTTCTATTTCCACCGTGTTTTAACTATATACCATGGTGTATATTATCCCCACTATATCCATTCCCCTATCATTAATATTTTAAACCTCAAGTATATTTGGAAGTGCACTTGAGGTCTCATAACTAACCATTTCTGGCCATAAGAGAGACTACCAGATCAAGGACCTTATAAAGTAGTATGAGAGCATTTTTTTCTTTTCTTTTTATTTACTATTTTGGGAAAGGTAGAAAGGATACTATGATGTTTTGAGACCTTTTAAGGATCATGATCATTGGAGCATTTATCCCATGCATGAGGGAAAATCAGAGAGCCTGGGAATGAGATTGTTGTTTATATAGTTCTCTTATTATATTTGAGGTTATTTATCCTTGGGTGATTCACATGTTGTGTGATGTTATTGTTTATTGATATTTATACTCTTGAACTAGTATGTCTTGATATTAGTATGCATGTATCATGATTTGTAAATAGGGATATATATTGACATGAACTGTTTATGATATGGACACATTTGTTGCATGTGATATATACTTTCTTGTTTGAATTGTGATATAAGATACCTATTATAATAGATAAATAGAATGAAATGAACAGGTATGCTTTTTAACTAACATGTAATCCATATTTATAAAGATAGAGAATCAATGGTTCTCTGTTGTTGTCATTTTTTGAGGATGAACATGTTTTTATAGCTACTCTTATAAAGAGAGTGTTTATCTTCTAGAGAAAATTCCTCCCCATCATCTATTAGTTAATCATGAAGAGAGTGGAAATCATCACACTCCTAACACATTTTATCCAGAGCATTCTTTAGATACTATGGATCATATGGACGTTTATCTTCATGGAAGGTTATTGTGGGTCATTTGATTACTGAAAAGAGACATTATTTGAATATTCCCTTCGATGTGTGAGCTAATGAGAGAGTACCAACTAGAGTATTTTTGTACATTCACTAGGGATATAGAGCCCCAAATAACCGAGTTATAGATCAATTCAATCCATATGATCTTTAATCATCTCAATAAAAACACATATAAGAGGGTTATTCTTGAGGAATATATGATTCATGGAACTGTTGAGCATTGGATGGATATTCTAATGTTTGTTGAAAAGAGTAGATATCTTGGACAGACTTAGAGATGAATTTCCTGATCCATTTATATCCCAGATCATTTAGGGATGAAGAGGATCATGAATTTATGAACATGACATAGAAGGAAATGTTATAGTTGGAATACATCAGATGTTTCACTGTCCTTTAGTGACTTGAACCATATTTAGCAGCTAATGAGTGCTCTAGTATGATATTATTTTAGGATAGTCTTCACTATGAGATTAGGCTATAAGTGAATGTTTTTCTTCTGCACAGTTTTGAGGATGTTATGAATCTCTCAATCATCACAGAAGGGAATTTTAAAGAGGCCCCGAGCAGGGGTCAGGTTTTTTTAGTAGCGAGAACTGGGAAAAATTTTACAAATGGAAATAGGAATATCTATGATAGTATTCCCAAAGTAAATTGTAGACAGAGAAATCAGGTTAGTTGAAAACTATCTTAGGACCATGTTCTATTAATGTGCTTTCTTTATGGAAATATTAACCAAATGAGACCTCAATGTCCATAAACTAATTTGGAGTGTTGTGATAACAGATGGATGGTACACCAAGTGATTTTTTTGTGGAATTTATTTGAAGAGTGGTGGTAGAGGATCACGAAAGTTTCTGTAGTCCAAGGACTTAACTACTCATTAGCAGATAGGTGAATAGAGACCCATAGGATGTTTTGGTTAAAGAAGAGGATGTGGTACCTCAGAACAGGAATGATAGTTCCTTGTGGAGGGAATAGATCAAGGGATCTAGGCTAGAGTCCAGGGTAGGGGTTGTTCAGCTTGACACTATAAAGACTACTCTAAATATTTTGGACAAATGTCCATCAACTGTTAGAGGCACGATTCAAGAATCATATACTATTGCATGTGTTTTTTTATACATGGTAATCAAATTAATTTATATCTAATAATTTCATAAATGGTTTGGGTTTGGATTTGGAAACCTTGGATAGTGTTTTGACCACTTAATCACTATTTAGAGTACGGTTAGATAATATGAAATGTTTCAAGGTGCGTTCTCTAGATGTTGGTGGTTACTATTTCTTTTGGGAATTATTTGTGCTGGAAATGATAGATTTTGATTTGATTCTTGATATGGATTGGATAGTAATATACCTAGATCATATCAACTATTATAAGAGGACAAACACCTTTCTATCTGTCGGAGGATGCATCTATTCTCACCAGGGTGAGTGGGATATTCAGGCTGGTCCTTTTGGACCAATTCAGGGTAGATTAGATTGTCTCATGGCTCATATTTCTTGTATTTTTCTAGTTTATAGTGTCAAATAGCATGATTCATTTACTCTCATGTAGTAAAATTTTCAATATTTCTCTCATGAATAGTTATAGGACTTACTCTCACCATATATAATGATGCTAATAGATCTTTACAAATTTAAGGTTTGGTTGGAAGAATTAGAAGATACAGTTTTCATTTTTCCAAGTATATATCCATGATATTTCCATGTTCTTTTTTCAAATAGGGGTTATGGTACTTGGCAATTATGTTTGGATTATAAAAGATTGAACCAAATGAAATTAATGATCTGGTGTTCCCTTCCATGCATATAAGATCTATTTGATTATTTGAGAGGTGATAAGATATTTTCCATGATTCGAATGAGGTCTAGAAGCCACCTGTTGAGGTTGAGACCTTCAAATATACCTCAAACTCCATTTAGACGAAGTTATGGCTTGAATGAGTTCACAATGATGTCGTTTGGTTTGAAAAATTTGCTAACAGTATCATGGACATGATAAATTGGATCTTTCACCCTTTTATGGATTATTTTATAGTGATTTATGTTAATGAAATATTTCTTTATTCCCTAGAAATAGATCATCATTTCCAATATATCGACATCATCTTGATTACATTTATAGTGCATCAACATTACAAAAAACTGACCTAATTTGGTTTCTAGATTGATAGTGTGAACTACTTAGACCATGTCATATTAGAGGAAAGTGTGTCAGTGGAACCTAATAAAGTTAAATTCATAGTATCTTGGGAGTATCCAATGAATCTTGTTAGGATTCGAAGCATTATTTGTTTAGTGGCTTATATCGATTCATTATCTTAGACCTATCACTTTTTGTAGCACTGATGTTAGGGATGACCAAGAAGGGGGTGAAGTTTATTTGGTCGTATACTTGTGACAAATAATTATAGGAGATTAAAGGAAGACTAAGAAGATCACCTTTCCTAAATTTACATATACCAAGTAAATCATATACTGTGTACTATGATGAATCCAGAGTTGGACATGAAGTAGTCATAATGTAAGAGGATTGAGTGTTAGCTTATGGATCCAGATAGCTAAGACCACATGATAGGAATTACCCTACTAAAATTCTAGTGTTTTTACTAGTTGTACATGACCTGATATGCTGGCGTAATTATCCCAAGGGTGAGAGGTTTTTTGTATAAAAGGACATCAAGAGCCTCTGGTACGTCTTTTCTTAGTAGGACATAAACATTCAATAGAGTAGGCGGGTAAAGTATATGTTTTATTTTGAATTCAAGTTAGCATATACAATGGCAAATAGAAACATATTTGTTAGTGATATGATATATAAGACAAAAAAGAGATAGTTTAGGAGTCTTTTAATTAGTGTTAGATGATGGATCTCTTTTTTGACATGCATAGAGATGTTTATGAGTCCTAGGGATGAGTATATTTGGCTTAAAAATCATTTATACATGTGAATTTAGAATATAACAACACTGAGTAGTTATTTGATTTCGAGGGATTAGTTATGAGAGAGATATTAAATGTTAAGGATACCACATTTGGATAGTCTCTATGTAGAAAAAAAATATTTTCATTTATGTGGTAATGTATGGGTTCCTACGGGCTTGAATGAGGTGTTAATGAGAGTGTTTCATGATTCTAGATGGGTGGAACATCCTTGTTTGAAAAGGATGTATCATGATCTATATAGACAGTTCTGGTGTTCATGGATGAAAAAGAAGGTATCAATATTATTATTGAGACATTTCACCAGTTAAAGGGTGAAAGCTAAGAATCATAGGACTACTGGTCTATCGCCACCTTTTACTATTCCTTAGAACAAATGGGATGATGTATCTATGGATTCTGTGACTGGATTATCCAGTAAAACTGATACGAATGATGTAGTATTGATGAATATGGATCAAATAATGACGGTATCCAAACTATTTTGTATTTGGTAGACCTTCATAGAGTATGATATGGGTAATTTCTACCTGTGCAGATAGTTCGGTTTCATGATGTTTTGAGGAATATCATTTCAGGAAGAGATCCTTGTTTCACATCGTGGTTCTATAAGGGTCTTCAAAAAACCCTAGGATCATAGTTTCTATTGAGAATGACCTACTAACATAACACAAATAGTCAATCTATATAGACTATTTAGTTTTTAGAGGACATGTTATGAGCCTATATTTTAGATTTTGGTGGTCTATGGGAGAAGCATAGGACACTCATGAAGTTTTAATGTAATAAAAACCTATAGGAATCGATCCATATGGAACATTTTATGGCCTTTTATGAAATTCCATAACATTTTATTATCTGTTGGCTAGAGGTATGCTGACTGTTTTTTGTTGGACCTAGTCTCATGGATGAGATGTCGACATAGGTTCAATTGATCATGAGGTGAATAGGGGCCGCACAGAGAATGAATAAATCTTATGTTGATCATCATAGATGACATATATAGTTTGAGGCTGGTCATTTTGTTTTCCATTATGTTTTTTATAGGTTAGGGAAACACCATATCCGGAAATAGGGGAATCTAGCACAATGGTTTTTCGGGCTGTTTGAGATATTGGATATTGTTTGTCCAGTGGAAGACTGATTAACCCTTTCATAGTGATATAATTCCAAGAATGATATGGTTAATGTTTTTTAGCTTTAGAGATATTTCCCAGAACATTATAATATGGTAGATGTAGAGGATGTGGGTATTTGGGTTGATGCTTTCTTTGTGGTTCATCCGATAACGATTTTGTACTGTAGTAAGAAGTATCTCCATGGTAGGGAGATTCGTTTGGTTCAAGTGTAGTGGAATCATGGGTGTGATTATTAGGAGATCTAGGAGAGGGAGTTGAATATGTGATTATAGTGTCCTGACATTTTTTCAAATACCCCACAACGATTCTTGGAGAATCATAGGAATGAGATTGTATATAGTGCATAGGTTTTAAGATCCTATCTTTTTATAGGTACGTCCCTCCTTGAGTTTTTTTGTTGGAAAATAGTGGGCAAGTCTTGTTCAGAGACGAAGATGATTATTTGGAAATTGTACTAACACTCAGGGATGTTTTTCTATTTGAATTAATGGAGTCCAATTACAAATGTGTTAAATGGGATAACAATTGGAAGCCTTTAGAGGTGGTTCTGGAACTTCTATAGAATCTAGGCTGATAACTATCTATAAAACATTTACACATTTTGTACATGTTACATGATGTGTAACTACCACCAAACACACATCATGAACCTGTGTCGGGAATGAATTGGTAACACATCATGTAAACCCTTCAGGTCCTGTAAAATCAAATAAGGTTAAATATTAACATGAGGTGATGGTTTTTTTTATGAAATTTCCATTTTAAATGGAGTACAGAACATGTAAATGGATGACACAACTGGTACTTATCATGAGTAGGGGTTTAATGTTGGTAGTGAAGATGATTATTTTTTTCATTCCATCATTACAGCCCCTCCACCGAAGCCCAAGGTGACTCTTTGTGATTATGTGGTGATTCCATCACCTTTTAACACCATGGTTTTTGTTTTTGATCACTAGTAGGTATACTTGCTTCATTTTTATTCCTATTTCCTTATTCTTCCTTTGATGTGGTGTTTACTTTTTATATATACTATGTAAATGTGTTGATATTTTATTTGTTTGACCTAGATTCTTCTCAAGAGCTTCTATACCTTCTCCCTCATTGGCGTTACCCATTATAATCATTGTGTTAATCACCAGTTAAAGGTAGGGGTGAAAACCTATCCCTAGAGTCTATTAAATTTCCATGTTAGAGAAATATTGCAATTATGACAAGATATTACACACTTTAATCAATTAATAATGAATGAGATTATTCACAGACTCTGTTGGATCTAAATTTATTGTGACCTATATTATGGCTACTCGTTTAGTGAACAAACCCTTGAATTAATATATAAATTGGGTAATGGATTAAAGGGTGTTTAGAAAGACATGAGATTTTTGGTGATTTCATGATATAGAATCACTTTGGTAATATATTATTTGATATTTATTTTCTTGTTTAAAATATGATATTTTAATGAAAGTGTAATTTAAAAACAAATCTAATATTTCATAATTAACCATTGAGGATTATGATGTGATATTTTGGTATCCAGTCTATAATGCTTAGACAACAAGTCATTCCCTAACAAATGCGGTAATTATTATTCACTAGGGTATTCCATGATATGTGTTGTAATTATTATAAACCAGGATATTCCATCATACATGCTATAATTATTATATATTGGGATATTCCTTCACACAAGCTGTAATGCTAGTATACCGGGCTATGGTCAGACACATGATGTAATTCTTATAATGAGTGGGCACTACCCAGACCTATAATGAAATTATTAAATAGAGGTCTTGGAATTTTTTTTGTTATTATTCAATGGATTTATGGTTACGATTGGAATGGTTGTGATACATGATTGGATCCATACCAGAATGGAACCGAAGTAGGTTATTTGGATATATGGATATAGTTATTATGGTTTTCTTACATGCTTAGTGAAATTATGGTATGGTTAAAAATAAGGTTGATTGATATATTTTATTAATTGATTTACTAATATAACTATTTATCTCTTTATTTCAAACACTTATTATCTGACTAGATTTTTTTAGACCCAGTGGTTTCAACCTACTAATTCTTACCCACACCCTACTCAGGCCACTATTTGGTACTCAAGCTAATTACATGGATACAGGTTTGGACATGGGAGAAAGATCTTATTACTGATTTTTTTGGTTGATGGATGAGATTGAGTTTAGGGAATGGAAAAAAATAGAGTTTTGGACTAGGTTTTTTAAGTTTTTTAGTCTGATTTTATTATATTATTTTTATTTTATTTGTTTGAAATTTAGATACATATCATTATTTTATTACATGGTTCACTATTGTTTGATTATATGGTTCTTCCATTTATTTCCTAGTTATATGATATTTTTTCCAGGTTTTTGTTACTCTGATATTGATTCTCATTATCTATTTCCTATATTTTTAACACCATACCAGGGGTTATAGAATCCATACTATTTTTATCTCACCCCAATTGATAATAAGTAGCCTCTAAGAAATATGGAGACATTCTTGAGGTCTCATAACCAACACATGCAATAAAATTCAGACCAATTCAGTTTCAATATTTGGAGAAATGAAAAAAAGTCAGATCATGGGCTAGTCATAGAAAACAACCCATCAAGATCATGGCCCTTTCATTTTCCATATATGTGTCCATGAAATCTACCCATGTATAATTATTCATTAATATGGTGTGAGTACAACTCACTAGGGCACCGATTATAGTGTCCCTAATAAATATAGTAAACAAAAGTGTATTTATTGTGTAATATGGTTGAATAAAAATAAAAGGAAATATAAAATTAATAAATAGGTCATAGTTATAAATACTCCACAAATACCTAAGTATAACAAAAAACAACATTAACTAGTGTCAGAATTTATATGAATGTATCAAAAAAAATACTATTTGGGAATAACATCCCAAGTTATGCGCATGGGCATAAGGTCCTATTATAATATGAAAAAAATTATTAGATAATATATCAAAATTAGCATCTCACAACAATAGAATCACATCCCATGGTACCGTAGTCTTAAATGATTGGATTGTATATTTAACTATGTAGTAAAATTTCATAATTGATCAATTTAATTTCTTATGAAACATAATGAATTAGATATTATATATTTGTATTCAATATAATAATATCAAGTAATTTCTAAAAAAAATATTTGATTGATAAATATTCACATATATATATTATTGTTTTAAATAAAAGTATAATTTCAAAATTATGAAATTTTAGTTAAAAAATTGATACCGTCATTGATATATGTAAATATAAAGTATCTTAGAGTGATTTTTTTTGAAATTTTATTGAAAATGTTGATTTTTGGGTGGATATTAGAAAATACTGATTGTTTTGAAAACAAAATTTTATTTTCACGTACATATAATGTCACTTTCTATTTTGAATTGGTTTTTTAATTTAAATATTTATAATTATGATTACATAATAAATTAACTTCCATTGTAGTAAATATTAAAGTGGGTTTTGGTATAAAAATATTTTTATACTTAAAAATAAATGTTTCTAGAGATTATTTTTAATCATGTTTTGTTTGATTAATTTAATATTAATTTAATACACTTATACAAATTTAATGATATCAAATGGAATATATAATTATAATAATTATTTTGATATTTGGAAATGATTTCACTCTCATTTTTTGTCATTTTGAATTGAAAATATGGTAAATAAATGCAGTTATTATGGAAAAAGTTAAAATAAGTTGTGGGGGTTATAAATAAAGTGATAAGGTGAAAATAATATTATATAGTAATATTTTGACCCTATAATTTCTCCTCCTCTATGATAGTCCGTTTAGGATCCATTTGTCTTGAGTAAGACAGTAAATTATTTAAATCTTTTAAAAATTTCAATCGTGTCCTCTCTATCACATATAAAAGGACACTAACTATACATTATTAATAATAATTAAATATCCTTATATCCTAAAAAACACCCATAATAGCACATTAATAACATCCCTCTCAACATCACTCATGCATACATGCAGACTATAGCCGTGTGATATAATATATTTCATTTTTCATCACAGATTCATATGATTAGTCATAATGATGGACCCAAATGAAATAAAATGATATATATGTGATAAATTTCTTTATTTAATTTTAGATACGTATTCTAATTCCTTGTATTCAATTCAAATAATGGGAAAACATCACTCATGTGTATTTGTGGACCATCACCTCATGAACCGATACACTTTATTTTTCATCACAGACTCACATTTCAGGAATATAGAGGAGTATTTAATCTAATAATATGATATTTATGATATAATTGACATTTTTTTAAATAAAAAATAATTATTACATTCTTTACCTCGTGTTCATTAAAAATTGAAAGGTTACTCTTGCGTACATATGGACTACCATCTCCATGTTGTATCATAATACATTTCTATTAACAGTTATACATAGTTTTTTTAAATTGTAATTAATTAATAAAAATGATTATTAAAACTTGTTTAATATTAAAAAAAATTATAAAATTATAATCCTATTGAGGATAGATTACCTACCAAATCTATTTCCAAATTATTAGATGAATTTTCTCAAAACATTTTTTGTTAAATCAATTGATTAGGAAATTAATTATAATATGGATATAATTCAAATAATAGGAATAATAAACTTTAATTTTTTATTATTATGAATGTGAATATTTAACATCAATTTATTACTTTAAATGAAAAAAATGTTCAAAAAAATTTGGACTCAAGGAAAATGATTTATAGTCTCATTTTACTTTTTTTAGACTTAGGATATTTTAAACACATGTGTTATTTCTATATTGTATATAATTCCATGTGGATTTATTTTAACAATCAATTATAAAACTTAAATGTTTAAAAATCCATTCCATGTTTTTTCCTTTAATGTTTCATTTGTTCAAAATCTATCATATTATAAGAGAAATTATACAATAAAACCACATTTTAAATGTTTTGAGGATTTATATTCAAAATATTTTTTCCACCGTGAATAAATTCTTAAAATAATTTTTATAAATGAATATATGCTAACATTAATATATTATAAGTG
The DNA here is from genome assembly GCA_963277665.1 of Viscum album. NCBI lineage: Eukaryota > Viridiplantae > Streptophyta > Magnoliopsida > Santalales > Viscaceae > Viscum > Viscum album. Next base: position 872,895,477 of record OY728119.1, on the reverse strand, counting down.
ACAAGTTACATATCTTTTTTACTTTCTTTAAAGCATTTTCAATTGAAATCTTTTTATGAATTTTATTTGGAACATTTTGATTTTATTTACATAAGAAAAATGGAATATATTATTTTAAAGTGTACAGAATAGAAGACTTCCCCCATTATTATTTTTTTCTATTTAGATCCATTAAATGATTCCATGTTTTATTCAATGAAAAACCCCTTTACCCTTTTATTTTGGGTATTTTAATTATTAAAGTGGTGTTTTTATAGAAATGGGTTATATAAATTTAGAAAAAAAGATTTAATAATGGGTTAAAAAGTGTATTATTATGATATTGACAATGTAAACTCAAGCTCCTGAAGTAGGAGCGCCTGTCTAGAGAGTGAGCGAGGATAAAATGACTCAAAAAGTCGGATAGTAACACTGCATTCTTTAATGAATGCATAAAGGAGAAGAAGTATCTGGTCAAACCAAATATTCAACTAGATGATGGATCTTTCACAGAGGATAGGGATGTGGTGGGAGGCATGTAAAACTCCTACTTCTTTGAGCTTCTTGTTGGTCCTAACGCTCTCTTGCCCAATGGGTACCCCTCATAGAGATCGAGGATCATTTATTATTTTCGCTCCCTTGTCTCTGATGAAGATAATGATATCCTCGACTTAGTGCCAAATGAGAAGGAGATTAGGGCTACTATGTTTCACCTGAACCCTGATAGCACGGAAGGTCCTGATGGATTCACAAGTGCATTCTATAGGTCTTCTTAGGACGTGGTGAAGTAAGATTTGATTGCTTCTATCCAAGAATTCTTTCGGGGAGGAAGCTTACCCCATGTAGCATGTGCCACTACATTAATGCTTCTCCCAAAAATCAAGCCCCCTCTTTTATTCTGTATTACCGTTTAGTGAGTATGTGAAATGTCTCGTATAAAATTCTGGAGGGCATCCTTAATTCAAGGATGGGTACTCATCTCCTAAAGTGTGTCTCATAGGAACAACATGGCTTTATTAAGGTTCGTTCTATTGAGGAGGAAATTTCTTTGGCCCAGAAAATTTTTAGGGACATTAATGATAAAGGTGATGGTTCTAATGTGGCCGTTATGGTCAATTTGAACAAGGCTTTTGATCGGGTTGAATAGAGATTCATCAAATGTGTTCTTGCAGGTACGGGTATCTACTCCCAAAATGTTGATCTTATTTTTAGATGTTTCTGCTCTTAATGGATCTCAGTGACTTTCATGGGAAAATCCTACTACTTCTTCAAATCCATTCATGGCCTAAGGAATGGGGACATAATTTCTCTGAGGCTATTTATCCTTGTCCAGGAGGTTTTGAGTCGCCTCATTCATCAGAACTTGAAAATCCATGAAATACTACCTTTTAGAAGGAGGAATAAGGATCTACATGTTTCCCACCTTATATTTTTTGATGATACCATCTTGATTATGAATGCCTCCAACCATTGTTTATGTGGCCTGAATAAAGTGTTGGAGGAGTACAGTCACTGGAGAGGGAATATTATTAACTTCAATAAGAGAACCTTCTATATATCTAGCAGGTGCAACTCCCTGTGAGTCTCAGCTATGAGAAATATTTTGGGTATGTATATTGAGTCCATTCCTATGGAATAATTGGGTGCTCCCATCTCATCTGGAAGGCTGCGTATCAGGGACTTAAACTCCCTTCTTAGCAGGATTAATGATCGGGTGCTGAACAATAAGAATAAATATCTGTCTTTTGGTTGGTGGATTGCGCTGGACAACAGTGTCCTTTTAGCTACTCTAGTGCACGCCCTCTCGGTGCATAGTTTCCTGAAAGGATTAATTAAAAACATCGACTGGATCCTAGAGCGGTTCATCTGGGACCCCCATTCTGAGGGAAAAAATAATGGGTATCTTGGCACAAGATGGCGCGGCCGGTTAGAACAGGAGGTGTGAATATCCGTAATCTTGAAGATACCCTTTCTTGTATGCATGCTTGCCACACATGGAGTGTTTTAGAATTTTTTACCCTTTAGGGTATTTCAATGCACAACTATATAGGACAACTTAATTAAGTGATGATATTTACCTCTCCTTTATGGTCGATCGTCGGTCCCATGGTCACCCTCCTCCGCCCGCATTCCCGATGGATTGTCGGGGTGGGTGATCTCTCATTTTGGAACCAAAATTAATGCAGTGATTATTCTTGGTTTTCCTAGATACCTATCCACCATCATCACCTTCAAATAAGCATGTTGATTTCCTCCCTTCATCAATTCAGTTCGGAACAACAAGAAGATGGATCACTTCAACCTCAGTGATATGAACACAACCCCTGATAAAAGATTTTTTTTACCACTTCTCCGTCGGGATTATTCTCCTCAAATGACTTTTGAAAAATCAATAACATACAACTCCACTCTGATATTTGGGATGAGATACTTTGTTTTAATATTATTCCAACCAAATACAATTTTCCTAGCTGGCAGAACCAAAAAGGGTCTGTTCCAACAGAGGAAAACATCAAATGCTGTAGGATCAAACTGGCTTCCAGGTGTGTGTGTGTGTTGTACGGCCCCTAGCGAAGAATGTGTCGGTTTCTTGTTCCTTGAAATTGAATGGGCGCATGAGGTGTGGAAATTACTCAGGGAATTCACTACTATTTCTATTTCTACAGTGGCGAGATGCTCCTTCATAGAAAGGTGGTATCATGGATCGAGCGTAAGTGGTCCGGAGAAAATGGCCGGCATTGTGATTTTGCATGCTGTTTGATGGTGCATCTGGAAGGCGAGGAACAATGTTCTTTAAGAAGGGGTATCCATGTCAATTTGTTCAATTATAGTGGGAACAAGAAATCTTCTCATCAACTTCACTCGGATTTTCTGCAACTAGGATGAAGATCCTTCGCAGGTCTGACTTCATGTTGATCCCTGGGCTTATCATCTGACCAGCAGTAGCACTACGTGTAACTGGGTCTAATGGCGCCATCCATAAAAGGGCTTGAAAGTCAATACGGATGGCTCGTGTGTACTGGGAGTCATGCATGGTGGAGGAGTGGAGTAGGATGCAAATGGGTCTGTCTACTTGGATTTCTCTACCAGACTCGTTCAGGGGACCTCTCTACAGGCAGGGGCCGTGGTGCTACTCACAGGACTCACCATATGAAGCCATAGGAATTTGGAAATCTTTGAAGTTGAAACTAATTTGTTGTTAGTGGACAACTCCCTGCATGACTATTTCGTCTCCCCCTATTCGATAAACTATATTATTTGTAAGTGTCAAATAATTATCAACAACACAACTCAAGTGGTGCACACTTTGTAGGAGGGGAACTATGTAGCTGATTACATTTCCTCATTGGATGTCCTTGGATTTGAGAATATTTTCTTGCATACTATGGTTAGCTTGAAGCCTGAGGGGGTCAATCTGATTAGGGGGGATTCTCTTGGGCTTCATCATTTCACACCTCCTTAGTTCAGTCTCATGGCTCCAAGGGTGCCGAGGGCTAAACCCACAGCTCTCTTGTATTTTCGTTGAATAAATATCTACATGATGATAATTTAAATTCAAGATATTATGGGTTTTATGTTTCTTATAGACCATAGAAAATATTTATAATGATGGGTGATTCTGTTATGTCCCTCCAATAAATTTGTTAGTGGTTATGATATCTAGATAATTATGTTGGAATTAACCTAGTAGGTTATTTGATTTATAGTAGTTCTTATAAGGGTACTTATGATGGTATAATGAAGATGATTTCCTAAGGAACCTTGTTGATTTTTTTATTCCTATAATGAGTTTTCATGTAAATATTTTAATTTCATATTGTATGATAGTGATATTTTATTTAAAGGAATGATTATTTCCTCTATGTGTAAATGGTTTGTTTTTAAGAAAAGTATTATCTTGGGTACTCTTTTTTTTAAGAAAATATCAAGATTATTATTATACCTATATATTTTATGATAAATTTTTAATGATTTTTTTGTATTAAAACTCAATTTCTATATAAAAAATAATTATTTGAGTTCATTTGTTATTATGTTAACGGATGTCTATATAATAAGTTCTTATGACTTTCAAATTGAAAAAATTGCTATCTATTATTATTTTTTTATTTCTGTTAATGTGGGTTTTGTTCCAATATAACACTTTCAAATTTTTTTTCAAAGGTGTTTATGGATGAGTAGAAAAAATGATGATACCTCGTTGAAAAATGTAAAGATTTTATTATAAAAAAACCTATATCATATTAAAGGTAATATACAATAATAACATGGATATGGAGTGGTTGTTTAAACATTTTAATGGATGGTTTTATTATGTAAGACATATGACCTAGTTATCAAAACTTATAAAACTGAAAACATTATTAAGAGTGAAAGAAAATGAATTCATGAATTAAAAAACAATATTATGTAATGTTTTGACATTCATCTCTTATATTTGGTATCATTATAGGATTGAAATAATTTTAGATGTTGGGATAATATAAGTATATACCCTTAAGAGATTCTAATTTATGGTTTTAATGAGATATATTTTTATTATTACAATGATTCATCATTTAATCAATGTATATTTAGAATGGTTTTCTATAGAGGAGTAAGGGAAGATAATGAAAGAAGACTCAAAGATGAAAATATCCTTCCAAACAGTAACATGGAATGATTATAATTGGAACTAATTAGTTTTTTTATTTCAATGGATCATTTTTTATACGATACTAATTCAGGTGTGATCTATATGAGAGAGAAATGACATTAACCATGGAGGATCATGTCTATAGTATACCATTTCATGAAAAAATTCCCTCCTACAGTCAAGGGATCTTATAACACGAAATTTACTAGGGGATGGATTAAATTATCCTAAAATATATTTTAATTTATGGGTTGTTCATAATATCAGTATTTAATTAAAAATATTTTTTTGACGGTGAACCTCATTAGTGTTGGTCACTAATAAGGAATAATAGGGAAAGAGAAGAGATTAATTCCATTGAATGTGATGAATTTTTAAATATTTTGAGAAAATAAATTCGACTCATTACAGATGAAAAATTCATAGAATTTAGGTAGATGGAGGAAGATCTAGTATCCCTGTACAAAGTAAAATTCACCCGATTGGGAAGCTATGAAATAAATTTTTTTCATGATCATGATGGTAAAAATAACATGTTTTACACATGATTAAATCCTAAATGTTATATTAAATTTAATTCTCATAGATCCTAAAGTTATAAGAAACTTTTTTTTATATCTAGAGAATGTAGAAACAGATTTCATTAATTATCAAATATTCCATGACCACAAGTAGAAAAGCAGGTTCATAAGTACCGTAATGAGGAAGCATCTATTAGAGAAATTTAAATCCAACAGAATCAACTCTCTATCTTGTAGTATGTTTTGTAAAAATCACTTTGGATAATTTCATTTGATGAATAATAAGGTTTTTTATTTGGTATGTATTTACATGTATCTCTTCAATACAATGAAAAAATCACAATAATTATTAGAGAAATAATGATAAGTTGATAGTAATATGTTTTAACTATAATGGGATGGGTTATTATGTTAGAAATTGTTGGAAAATAATAATTAAGGATACATGTCACCCAAATAAGATAAATAATAGTGAGGTCATATCCTTTGTGACTAATTAAATAGATGTTAGACTATACAGTGATGTGGTTCCACATATATTACTTATTTTTAAATATTAAACTTGTGTATTATTAAGTTATAGGCCAATAAATTCTCTCATTTCTGATTAATTTTCTTAAAAATTGGAAATAGCATTTTATTACATTAATATATAACTTTTGTTAAAAAATAATTTGGGTAGTATTAAGAAAAAAATATAATAATCATTATTTTATCGTCTATATAAATAATTTACCTTAAAACCATGATGTCTCTTAAGCTTTTAGAGTTTGATGTTATTATGTGTATGAAATGGATTTTTATTTATCATGCTATGATTTTTTTTAGAGATAATAAATATTTTTTCAGAATAAGTTTTACTTCATATTAAATAATGAATTCCTTCATTTTATAACTTATAAATATGATGATAAATTGATTAATGATAGAAACTAGTAATATCATTCATAAATTATTATGAATAAGTAAAATATTAAAATTTATGTTGTTATTATAATAAATGAATATCTAGATGTATTTCTTAATTAATTTCCTACAATTATACCTTATATATAGATTCAATTCTCTATTTACTTAGTGACTAATGCTTGGAAAATATAAAATACTCCTTATCAAATGGATCGGGTATAACTTGTGGAATGGAAATATTAGGTACAAGAGTTTCTTGATAAATGCTTCATTCATTCTGATAACTTTACTATGGGGTGAACCTGTTTTGTTTTTTTAAAAATAAAGATATTCCCATGAATATTTCATCTATTATAGAGCATTGAATGAAACAACCTTTAAGAATAAGTACCCTTTTCTTCATATAGATGACTTGTTTGATAGTGTCTATGGAACATAGTAGGTTTTTAAGATTGATCTCAGTATTGGGTATCATCATCTGAAGGTGAAAGAGGATGACATAACAAATTAATCATTATCAAATAGCTATGTGAATTATTAGTTTTTTGATTTTATATTTGGGTTAACAAATGATCACACCGTATTTATGTTTCATATGAATAGAGTTTTCTAATAGTTTTTAGATAAATATGGGGTTTTTTTATTAATTATTTTTTTTATATTCGAAAAGTTATGAGGATCCTGAAAAAACATCTGATTTTCATATAAATAGTAAAAGTTATTATGATATAAAGAAAAAAATTTAAATTTAAATTATGGTTGAGAAAGATTTAATTTCTTGGGCATATTGTGAATAAATGTGTAATGATTATTAATCTAAATAAAAAATATGATTATAGGGTTTAAAAGACCAACAATTGTCAAATTTAGTTATAGTATTCATAGATTATTGGGGTAATATTGCGAGTATGTGACACAAATTCTTGATTATCTATCATAATAACTGTGTTAAATCAAAAAGGAGTTAAATTCATCTAGAAGAAAATATGTGATAACTGATTTATGTAATTGAATATAATATTAGTAAAAACTCAAGTTTTTTCCATTCTATTTTGAAATGTTCGGTTTGTAATCAATAATGATGCTTCTTTTATGGGAGTTTCTTGTTTTTTTAAGAAACATTATTAGGAAATTTATTATGGTTCATGTTAATTGAAGCCTCATGAGATATATTATCTAAAAAATTATCTCGAACTACCTTCTTTGGTTTTTTTTAATCAAAATATTGAGACATCATTTATATGTGGTAATGTGTGAAACATATAGTGTTCATAAAAATTTGAACTATAAATTAACTCAAAAAGATATGAATATGATGTAGAGAAAACGACTAGAAGTAATTATGGATTATTAATCCACAATTCATTACAATACAAGAAATTAAAATTTGGTAGATGATGCTTTAATTCAAAAAGGTAAAGTGTCATTAACTATAAAACATCAAGAACAAGATCCTTTGGTAAATGAGTTGTTAAATGTTTATCAAGAAATAGTGTATTCAAGAAAATCATCAATTTTGATTCATGAATTATTGTATTCACTAGTGTTAGACATAATTATGCAAGCTCTGAAAGAAGATAGTATTATATATGAAAATTTAGAATAGGTTAGGAAAGGTATGCTTCCTTAATTTAACATACTCAAAGTAGGTGTTTTGATATTCAGAAAAAAAGTAAGAGTGCATTTTGATTTCTATTTGATGGAATAATTTTAAATTTAGACCCAATATCTGCATTTTATATTCATTATAACAAAACTAAGATGTATAAACACCTTCATGAACAATTCAAAATGTATGGAATGAAAAGTTATATTAAATAAATTACAATGATGTTTTATAATATTCAGTTGGTTAAACTGGAATGAAAATTAACTAAGAGGATGCATCAAACATTTTTAGTGCTGAGGTGGAAATGGGAAAATATATCTATGTATTTGTAGTGGGATTTTGAAATACATCTATTAGTGACAATGTAATTTTTTTTATTACTGATCAATTGAATAAATATATACATTTTTATTCTATTAGTGACAATAGGGTTTTGGATCATATTTCAAGAATATATATAAATGAGATAATCACATTTTTTTATTACCTCTTTCTATTTTATGTAATCATGATCCCTGATTTACCTTTATTTTTTTCATGTTTGAAAATTAATTGGGTACTGAATTAAATTTCAATATATATTTTCTTCCTCAATCTGATTGACAATCAGATTGATCGACTCGTAAATTTGAATACATTCTTTGTGGTTATTGATAATTATTTTTTTAAAATATCACCATTGAAAAGTGTTTTGCATTTTTGTAAGAAGGGAATGTTATGTCGATGGTTCATTAGACCATAATAAATTTTAATGATGTTTAGGGAATTTTCAATCAACTTTTTCATTCCTCCATTATTATCCTAATCACATTATGTGTTTAAATTCCATTATTACTTAACTATGCATCATATGCATCTCATGTTTTGATCTAGAAGGAAGTATAGTGGTAATAGAATATTTATTATAAGGAATAATTGGTTCATAATATAGATCATATAATATTTTTTTAAATATGTTTTAGATAGTTAATGTTTTGTAGAAAAAAATAATATGGTTGTAAAAGCCTCATGGAAATCAGACTATTCTATGAGAAAAATATCCCCACTTATTTATGTAATGAAAAAAATCGTGAGGATAGAATTTTGTAAAGAGGGAAAATATAACAACATTGTTAAATTTTATAACATATCAAATTCATTACATAATAATATTTATGAATTATAATTTATAATTATATTCACTATTTAAATATTATGTAATCTTTCAATCTAAAATGAAATTGTTTTCTTGATAAAACATTTCTATACAAGATTGATATGATTTTATTTAAAAGAATAATTCCTAAATTTTATAATTTTTAATTTTATAAGGGTATAAATTTTATTATAATAATTTAAAATATTCATAGTTTAATTTTTTTGGAATTTTATATACAAGTTGATTTTTGGGTGAATTGTAGAAAATACTGTTTTAAAAAACAATATTTTCTTTTCATGTATTTAAAAATGAATAATTTTTTTTGATTGGATATAAATTTTTAAAAATTTTAGTTGGTTTGAAAAATCAAATAATTTTCAACAGAATCAAAATTACTCAGGATTTTGGTATAATAACATTTTTATAATTAAAAGGCATTTTTTCTATAAAAACATTTTTTATGTTTTATGTTTTAGTTTTACAATTTATTAAAACAAAATAAAAGTTGAATAATATAATTTATTTATACTTTATATTTTGAATCGATATTTTTAAAATTTTTAATGAGGTCACTTTAATATTTGATCATTATTATTAATAGTGTTGGTATCAAAGTTATCTACCATGGTAAGAGTTAAAACTTCCTAAAAGAAATAAAAATAAAATTAAAGGGTTAAAATGAACTAAAAACTTATATATATAATATTTTATGGTATTATTTAGACTATATATTATAAACCCATCTAAAATGGTCTATCTTGGAGGAATGTTTCTTGACTGATACATTAATATATTTTAATATTTTGAAAAATTCCTTGCGTGTCCTCGCCCTCACTTAAAAAAGGACACCCCGTATCCTCTCTTCATTACACTTAAAGAGATGATTGTCCTGAATAATCCCTACCATAATACCTTTATAACATACCTCTTCACATATTTGAGTTTATCTATGGATCATAATCCCATCCTACCAAGGATTCAAATATAAACATAAGAATGTTGTGTGAAAAATAGGTATAGTTATTAACCGAGTGTTTTTTCTTATTTATTTATTCTTCAACCTTCTTAAAAAATATCTTATAAATTTTCAAATAATAACATAATTATTTAAAATATACATAAATTTTATCATTCTTATCTAATAATCCTTTTTCAACTACCTACCCATCTAATGGAAAAAAACATTGCTCATGCATACGTGCATACTACCATCTCGCAAGATGATGTATTTCATTATTCACAACCAAATGTTATAGTTGTACATAATGATGGATAAAAATTAAATATAATTAAATATTTGTTATAAATTTACTCCAAAAATATTAACTAAATATTTTAGTTTTTTCATTACCCTTTAATGAAAAATAAATACATCACTCGTGTGTAAAAACAGACCTCCAACTCACGAACTAATGTATGCTATTTTCATGATCACCTCACATGGATAGTATATTTAAGGGAATATTAATAATTAATATGATATTTATGATATAATGATAAAATTTTAAAATATAAAATAATACATACCTTCTTTCCCTCATGTTGCTTAAAAATGTCAAAGTTACTCACGCATACGTACAAACTACTATCTCATTGTTGTAACAAAATTCATTTTCCAAAATTATTTAACATAGTTAGTGTTAAAAGTATATTTATAGTATAAAAATTATAATTATAACATTATCAAGAGTTTATAAAAGATATAATGATGATTTTTTGACCATAGTCATCCTACCAATGCTATTTTGGACTTATAAGTCAAATTTTCTTATAACATTTGATATAAACATAATAGATTATGTATTTAAGTATACAAGGTATATAAGTGAAACAAATGGAATAATAATATTTTAAAATTTTATTAAGAAAGTAAATAATTAACATAATTTTATTAATTATTATGACAAAAAATGTATGTAATAAGCAAGCCTTGAGGTAAGGTGTTTCTAGTCTAAATTCACATTCTTCAAGCATTAATCTATATTCAACCAACATATTATTTTGTGTGGTGTATATAAATTTTATTATGGATTTATTTATAATTACATTCAGAAATTCAAATTTTTAAAAATACATTCGATTTTATTCCTTCAATGATTCATTGGTTCAAAATTAATCACATCGCAAGAGACAATTTACCTTAAAAACCTTATTTTAAATGTTTAAAGATTAACTTTATAAATTGTATTTACTTAATAAACATGTAATAAAAATCTTTATATGGAGGAATTTATATTGAAAAAAAATTATGAATGAAAAATTTGGGTCCTATCTGACTTTAGTTTAGAGGGTTTTATAAGGAATCTTTTTATGTATTATATATAAAACATTTTGAATTTCTTTATAAAAAAAAATAAAAGGTTATATGTTTTACATATATGATGAAAATGACTATCCGTCCTCAATAAACTATTATTTTATATTTGGATTATTTGAAAACACAATAAAATTTCTTGAAGGAGAAAATCATTATTCAATTTTTTCATGGTATATTAGTTTTGAAAATGTGTTTTTTGAAGAAACACACTATATCAATATTCTAAAATGCATTATTTTCAGGTTCAAAATTATATATTTATTTTTTGATGATAAAAATTCAACACTATACGTTATTTGGGTATGATTATGGTCCTAGGACGGTTTCTATGCTGAAAGATGAACCCAACATAGCTCTCTATACATTTGTTAATTATTATGTTTTTGAGAGAATTATGTTTGAATCAACTTAGAAGGCTGTTCCATTTTTAAGGGTTATTGTAAGGGATCAGTGAAAGTGTTTTCCTAAGTAACCTACATTTATTTTCTGTGATTTATATTATGTTTTGATGGAAATATTTTTATTTCATACGTAATTATAATTATATTTTATTTTAAAAAATTATTATACCCTTTAAGGGGAAAAATACTTTTCTTAGAAAAAAATTTAATGGGTTCTCATATTTTCTATGAAAACATCATGATTATGATTTTGAGTTTATGATTTTATTTAAAGTGTTTCATGAATATCACTATATAGAAAATCAAATTTCATATGAATGTAAATTATTACTTGAGCTCAATGTATATTTTTTAAAAGTAAAACTCGATTATATGATCATATGGTTTTAAAATAGACTAAATGGTTTATTTTATTATTTATTTATAACCACTAATGATATTTTTATACTAATATGAAATTTAAAAATGTTTTTAAAAAGATTTTTATAGTTTTTTAGAAATAATGATTCAGTCATGTTGAAAACAAAGAATATTTTCCATGATATGAAACATGTTTCATTTTAATTGTACTGTATTTTGAAAAAATGTAAACTGAGTGGAATTTTCCAATTTGTAATTTATAGGTTTATTATGTCAATGTTTGGACCAAAATACCTAAAACTGAAAAAACAAAATAGTTCCATATAATTATTTCTTAATTTAAAACTCATGATTATGTAATCATTAATCGAAAAGTCCTTATAGAACATCCTGATATCAAATTCATGAGATTGGAATGGTGTATCAGTATCGGAATTCTAGAAGTGGGCATCTCATGCATGAGAAATAACATAGTTTGGGGTATACTGTCCCAAAGTGAGTAGTAACATTAAACAAACAATTCTGATCCATGGCACAATTATAGGATGGTATAACATACATGGTCCATAAAAACATCATGAAGAGGGCACCAAAACCCATATATAACCATTCATAAACATGTATCACATCCCCTTGAAAGAATCATGCATTGTATCCAACTAAAAATGGAAATAACTATCATTCCGGTATTATACCTTATAATAATTAACATAAGGAGAATAAGATGTCCATACCAAATAAAAATCTACATATATACATTGTATATGATATCCTATTTCATCGGGTTCATTAATATCTATGTCTATGTCATCTATAAGTAATAATAAAAATTAATTGGTTAGAAGAGTGACATATATTGAGCATAGAATCCCATATCATTAATAATAATAGGAAGTTTGGTGTCTCGTCCCAATAATAACCATCAATAATATAAATTTTGTTATCATACCACATACATAACTGAATCACATAATAATATCATAAATAACATAAGAAATTAGATATAATTATTTACATTATTTTTAGAGTACCATCTATACCATTTTAAATATTAACTCAATTAGTCATCCTATGTTTCACTAATACCCATAATCATACCCATGGAATAATCTATCTAGTTTTGAAAAATTTAGATGTAAAATAATACTCACATTGTTTTCTAATCATGAAAACCAAAAGGAAATATATTATTTATATTTTTTATCACTGTAAAGTCTCAGATTATAACCTATCATGGTAGAAAATCATTTCATAAATTGCTGAATTATAGATCTGTTTAAGGTAACTTTAATTTGGATTTCTCTCTGTGAGTTTCTAAAATAACGGAATACAGTCGTGGGAAATACCCCCACAGTCCCAATGATCGCAAAAAATTTTTAGTAGCACGATTACTAGAATAAACCATTGAAAAAATATATGGACCACCTAAAGTGGCATTGTAGGATCCAACTCATTGAATATTAATATAAAATTAAACCTCAAACCCTAATAACCACAATATATAGAAATCCCACACTAAAACAATTTGTGTAAATTAGCCAGGAACATTGATGTAGTGAGAGAATGAATGATTTAACAAAATATGAAATTTAAAATTTCTACTAGCTTCCAATAATAATTGATGAAACTAAATATTCACATGAATTTATATGGGAGGAGCCAAAATCCCCCAAAAATTGAGGGATATTAGGTTTAATGTTCACACTAGGAAATCAATTCCAATAAATGGATTAAAACGTGTTAAACTCACTAATTGATGATTACTATATGACAAAAAAATCATATTTCATGGTATCTCATTAGAAATTTTATAGGCTTCTATAGGAGCTCTATTTGGGTGTATAGTGGAACTACTGACAACATAGGTCAAAAAGAGTTTCAGTGGACCTCCATTGGAACCCTCATGCTGGGGTGGGTACTAGAACACCCCACTACACAGGTCCCCCAAATATCTTATGGATGCAATCCTACATCAAGAATTCAGTGGGAATTCTACCCCATTAAATATTTCATCCACCTCACCAATTGTCATGAAAATTCAATCTCAGTGACCACCCAAATATTTTTAATGACAAAATAGGTTAAAATGTAAATGATTCGGTAACTGTTTCAGTCAAAAATGAATCTCTACATCTGAAGGATATTAATAATTTATTATATATGTAAATGATTGACTATATTTTGTTCAATGTAACTTATTATCCTTCTATGATTAGATAATACATTGGTGGCATCCTAGATTTTTTAGGTTCTCACACCTTGCATGTGCACCTTAATTGACATTAATATTCACATATTTTATTTTAGAGGAATTAAGGTATAGTGATTAGTAATCGATGTAATGGATTATAAATTTTTAGTGTTACCTAGTATTTTTGAGACTTTTTATGCCATTTTAGTATGGGAATGTTCCTTATTATAGAGTATTATATGGAATATATAGTGACTTTCATTTTATTTCTAATGTATTATAGACTTTTTTGTTTGGTTTATTGTTCTTCACCTTCATGCTATTAAATTATGTGATATTTATCTTTCTTGACTATATATTGAATGTATTTCATTCCATTCATCTATAAAATAAAAAAGGATCCATCAATGTTCATGTATTCCATTTCAAACATGGTTGATCTCCTATATTTCGAAGTAATTGATGCACATATGGGTCATACTTGTAGAATATGTTCTTGAACCATTTAATATTCTATATAGATTAATTATTCCTTTAAGAGGAACCAATATATAGGGAAACAATTAGTATACCATAGGGACAAAAGATTTTTATTATGGTTATTGACAACCTGATTCAGTTAATGTTCTAGTATACATGTTAGATATATTACAAGTTGTATTAGAGCGAGGTTTTAAATTTTATAGTATTTTATAGATAGGAAATATAAATTTTCAATACTTTATAAGTAAACCATAAAATTAATAATCAACCTCTTTATTATAAACACCAGAGTTTTCAAATAATTTATCGGTATTGAGTTGGAACTATAAGTATATGTGATTTTTTTTATATATCATTAATATGACATGATGGTACTCATGAAGCATCATATACCTCATCTAGGTGGAAAAATAAATTTTGGTTTCATTCATGAGTGGTATAGTTATATGTCAGGGAATGTTCATATTGTTTTATATTATGGGTTTTATATGTTAATGGACTTATCTAATTAAAGGTAAATTAATAAATAAATCCTTGTTTTCTAGAATAAATTATTTGGCCTAATTTAATTTATATAAGTTACTCATATATGTGTTTGTATTTTGATGATTTATTTTTTATTTGATTAATATTATAACACTAATATTGGCTTATAATGTTTGTATATAAAACAATATTATATAATTATAATAGTTTTATGGTTTCAAGAATAATATTTTATCCATATATTTAATTTCAACTGATGATTCATTATTTTTATAATTATTTATTACTATAAGTGTTTAATGCCTTTGATGATAAAAATTTAATAAAATACAATGTCATTTAATAACATTGAGAATTGATTTATGATTTTCCATTTTAAAAAAATATGTTATTTTGAAATATGATTTCAATTATGAAATTTCTAGTTATTATAATGTAAATTATAATATGTATTATTTTGAAAACCGGATTAGTAAAATGTGTTCATCTATTGAATACTCTTGCCTATAGAAGTGATTTTTTCAAAATGATAGAAATTATTATAGTAAAAAAGCATTTAAATAATGGATATATTTTGGTAAAATTGTAATACTATCATAATACTATTATGAAATCCCATGTATGTCCATTCGGGTGTTATATTTATTGATTCTTTAGTGCTATATCCTCTTTCTTGAGTCATATAATGAACAATAGTGAGCATCTTCTGTTTGGATTTAGAAGATTACCATTATAATAGTGACTGAAAAAGTAAGGGATTTCGGTGAAATGATGGGGCAGAATTCATGAGGATTCATAATCTTATGGTGGGGATTTTTAACAAACCCATATCCTAGTCAAATTAATTATAGTTTATATTTTATTTTAAACTAGAATATTAAATGGTTAAAACAAGCAGTTTATCATCATATAGAGTTAAGAACCATAAATTGAAAGAGGAAAATAAAATTGAATATGATTTTACATATGTTTTGAGGTCTTGGTGGTAATAAAAATATTGATTGGATGTTTAAGAGATTTTGTCCTAGAGTTTAATGTTTTATAGTTCACAAAGTATTCAATAGAACCACACCGTGTACCCATTATTTTGATAAAGGGAACCTGGTAGAAAAGTGGTGAATCTATTATTTTTTAATTTTTTATTTGTTTAATCATGGATTAGTGTCTTTATTTTTATTGTTATTATTATTATTTAGAAATATAATAATAATAATTTTATATTTTTTTTGTAGGTGTGTTTAAAATTAATGGTTTATTTTGACAAATTATGTTGTTTTTTAGATTTTTAACTATAATGGATGATAAATAGGTAATTGAAGGATATTTTGATAATAAATATTTTTAATTATTATTATTTAATAATTTCTGAAAATAATTATTATTTTAAGCCTTTATGTAATAAATAAATCAATATGATATGTATCTATATCATTAGGATGGGATGTTTCATTATTTGGCTTCTATTTATTATATCCATTGATCTAGGATATTTGAGTTCTTATCAAGTCATTGCAATCAGGTTTCTTACATATATCATATTTCTTTACTATTCTCACTATTTGGGATTTTTATTGGATTTCACCAATATCTAGGGAAATTATGTGTAGGAAGATGGATTATTTGTTTCTTTCTAGTAATGGTCAAAAAGACATTATCAAAAAAAATTTAAACGAATTTTTATTTTCAATTTCTTTATTTTCTAAACATACCTCTAAATCCAGTTAATTTATATATAATGTTGGTTTTTATATATTTAAGGATGAAATTATGGCTTTTTTAGATTTTATAAATTATAGATTTAGTTAAATTGATGTTCTTAGTATTTTCTCAAGCAGTATGAAATAGTTTTAGTGAATTTATAGGCACAATAATTATAGGCCTTGAATTAATTCAATTTATTTTTCTCTATATTTTGGTTATTTAACTATATGATTTTTCCTTGGGATTATTTAGTTATCGGGAGTTATCTTAGGGTCTAGAATAATATGTAATCTTAACCATCAATGTTTCACTAATCATGTGGTGATTAGAAATGTGTCTCCTTTTTAATTTTAAATACATGATAAAAGGAAAATATAGTTTTTTGTAATTTTAAATGGAATTATATAAAAAATAATTTTTTTAATAAATTTATATTATTATTTTATTATACATGTTGTGGAATATTTTGGGTTGTTCTTATATCTATTATTGATTTTTGATTATTTTTTGTTCTATAATTCAATATAATTTTTTTTTTCATATTTGGGTAATTTTTAAAATATTTTTTCACATCATATGATTTTATTATTACTGAAATTTTCATGTTATTTATTTGTGAATAACAATAATACACTGTTCTAGTTTAAAAAATGGGTTTCATTCAGTTTTTAAATTATTAATGAAAATTTTAAACATGTAAATAAGCTAACCCTAGTAGCCCATAATTGGTGGTTACTTTAATAATTGGCACCAAATACATGGTATCACATCCGGATGAACTGATTGGTTTAGTAGTCTTGGAAAACAAGTCACATAATTTAATCTCAAATTATAATTGTAAAATTTAAATACATCATATTAATTTATTTTATAACACTATTACTCCTTTTTGAATAGCCTTGTATTTTAGTCACAATACACTTCCTGACATCATGGGGAAAGGAAACTTAAGAAAGGGGTGAGATTAGATGATCCTTACAGGTATATGTATAATGGAATATATCATGAATAAATAATGAATAATAATTATAGAAAGGTAAATATTTTAAAACGCATGCCATTTAATCAAAAACCTAATAATGATTAATAATATGTCTTAAATCACTGATGATAAAATGTTGACATGTAAATAATCAGATGAGATTGAAACATATACATAGATATCATAACTAATCAAATAATAACATGGGCTTGAAAATATCCTTGTATATCATAACTAGTCAAATAATAACCTAGACATTAATAAATAATCTCATAATGAGAGAATTCATAGATAACAATATCATAAAAATAAAAATAAGGCATTGTTTAATGAAATCTTATATAAATGGGTAAGACCTTATCCAAATATCCAAACTATTTTTTATTATGATGTCAAAAAATGCATAAAGAGGATATAATATGCCCAAACCATCACTTACTAAGTCCAATGCATATATCATTTGATATTTAATAATCATTATAAATAAAATCATTCATATTGGCTTGGATCCATACTCCCCCCCCCCTCTTGATCAGAGGGTGGAGGTCTGCGATCTCAATCTCATGGAAGGGGTAACATTTTCTTACCATTAACCACTCTCTATTATCTTCCTTCCTTTCTAAGGATTCAACACTCTTCGAAAGTCCCTGAACTATTCAATAGACTGGATCAACTCTTTCTTTCCTCGGTGGAGCTCCTTGGTGAAAAATACTCATGAAATATCTCAAGAATAAGAGAATTCCTCTAGACATGCAATGGATGAGGACAAATCCTAGGCAGTTGTGGTCTGGGCTGCAGATCATATTGGTCAAGAATTCATAGTGCAATGTAATTTCTAGTAGGAGTTAAAAAAGGCTACATGACATAATAGTTAGTAAGGTTATTGATCACATAAAGTGTGAACTTGGTATTGAAAATGAATTTATAGTGGAGAATTATGTGGTACTTCTTTACTTGTAGCTGGAGCCTATGACTGAGCAACATTTTGTCTCGGTTTTTTCCGACTTGGGTGCTTTGGGCGCATGTGCCGAAGAGTTTGAAGGGCAAGATGATGATGCTGGAGATATTATAATCATGGTATACACTGGTAAACGTTTTGAATAACTAGATAATTAGATGAAATCTCTTGCTGAGGAGGGTACAATAAGGAATGAAGGTGGTAGTTTGTAGCCTGATTTTTTTCAAAGGTTGTTGAGACAGGATAAGGTGTTACGCAGAATCATGAGGAGCATCCACATTTTCATTCCATGAATGAATATTACAGCCAAGTCCAGAAATAATGTTGATTGAATGAGGATTACAAAGAGGTGCACATCGCTAGAATGTGGGGAGACATCCTTGATAGTGACATAGAAAATGAGAGTGTCATGGTCCGGACTTCATACTACAATGTTGTTCAGGGTGGGAGGATGAAGGTTCCTGGGAATGAGGATGATATTACTGCCCCAACATGACAAAGGTTGAGGAAAGACTATTCTTATCTACTAAAGTTGGGGTCTACCAGGCCTTATGTAAGGAAATAATGTTGGGAAATGAAGTCCTCAAAAGAGATTCTATCTTTGGAGAAATAGAATCTTAGAAGGAAATATGCTAGTGTTCTTAAGCACTATGAATGGTCAATGTGGGAATGTCACTCCCCAACCCTAGTTAGCCAGAGTGGGTGCACTATTACATAACATTGGCGGGATACCAAGAATAATGTCATGAAAGACCAATTAGTAAAGTACCCCTTGAAGTACTAGATACAAACATAAGATTTACATTACATCATGATATAAAAACAAAAACATTTTATCCCCATTGAACACACTTATATCTCTTAGCCTAACCCTGCAGGTCAACCATAAAATACTTCAACACATCCTAGAAAAAAAACATAGAAAGGGGTGAGCTCAGATGCCCAGTAAGGATAACACTATAGAGAAAACATTCATAAATAATAATAAACATTTAATGAAATGTATAAGACTAAAACATTATCATTTTATACTTAAACTTCCACATAATACAGAATATATAAATCAAATAATTCCATGTACTTATTCACATGGATATGATACTAGTTGAATAATCAAATCCAATATCAATAGACAATTTCATATTGATGGAATGTATAATGCCAGACCTCATAACCACATAGTCGAGGCCTCGTGCCAAGACTACAAATAAGATTTTGTCAATGCATTGTTCCAAGTAACGAGTTTTTCTAATGAGACCTACTGATTCATAAAGGAGTAATAGAGGGATCCACCTTTCACTTACTAAGTCCAATGCATTCCAGATATGAAAAGGATGAAACATAACATAAACATTCGTATTAAAACTAGCATTAATAATGTAAATACCTTAACCACAAACCATGAATGGTAGAAAAAAATAAAATCTACAGATAAAAATATCACAAAACCTTCAATATAATATGGAGGACTGTATCATAATCAATCAACTTGAAACAAGTGTACAATCCATCAAAGGATGTTGACATAGATGAAATCAAAATAGTTTGAGAGAAATATATCTTTCAATTTTGAAATCAAGTAAAAATCATGTAATTATAAAAAACATTTATTTTGAAAATATTCTTATACTCTTTTAAGGGAAGCTTCAAAGGTGTTAAAATGGTGGAAAACATCTTTACCCACCGTATAAGTTAAAAAAACATTCTTTCCTAAATTTTGTGTAAAATTTCGTAACTGGACTTGTTTGGAAATTGAAAAAATTATTCCTTTATAAACATATCATAAAAAGTTAAAAAATGGTATAATTGACTTTAAACCATAGTATATTAAATAGTAAAAATGTTTTGAAATATTTTTTAAGAAACACAGATGTCGATGATAAAGCGGTCCCAGTTGATACTCACATATAAATAACCTCAGATAATGAAGAGATTGTAGAATTAAACCTTACCTTGTAATTTTCCTTGATTGAATGTATGTTGAACTCCTGTTTAATTGTTATATCAATGTTATTAAAATATATAAGAACCAAATATATAAATATGATATCATATATGATCTTCTAATATTGTTTTTTTAATAATATTCCAGTAGTATCATTGTTTAAGAAGTTAACTGATTCGTTTTCCTTTATATGTTTTGTTATATAAATCATGTTTGTTATGTATAAGATGTATTTTATTCATATACATATTTATATTATGTTCTTAACAATATTTTTTAATAATAAAATGAAATTTATTCATGAATGGTTACAACGGGGAGTGGATCTTATCACATTTGTGGAGACGGTAATCCATGCATACACACGAGCGACAATATCAATCTATTGATTGAGAAATAATTTTTAATTGGATGTTATATCATATATACAGAATAATTAACATGTTATATTTGTTATTTACATTAGTTATACTAATTATTATACCCATCCAAATAATGAAGTGTTTGAATAACAAACTACACCACGACGTGGAGACGGTAAGCTGTACGTAGACACATATAGTGACTTGTCTTTCATAGGATGGGTAGAATAATGAACATGGTTTTACCATATTTATAATAACATCACAGTTTTTATAAGTTAATGGGCTTATTATTTTGGTATGGAAACAATAAAGAAATAAGAAGTGGAAGAGGAAAATAACTTTGAATGTGGTGGTGAAATTATTATCTCTTCTTCATGTGTTTCCGTTCAAGTTGATAAAAAAAGAACCCATAAGATGGCTTTATGATCAATTTAAGGCCTCTAGGTGGATGTTAGGTTAGATGGGAGGATATTTGATCATGTTTTGGATGATCCAAATGGCTTTGGAGGTGTGATTTTGAGAGAATGGGACATACTATTTTATAAGAGAGGTGAGGATTACATTAAGAAAATCTTGAAATATTATTTTATTATAAAATCATATTTGGGTTTAATGGCTCCAATATGATTTATTTTGAGTTTAAAGTGGTTATGGGTCGAAAAACTCCCACAAAATAGGTTTTATATAGGTTTAGGTCACCATATAAACCCTAACATTTAGATTTAACTCTTAGTTAAATAGTTTAACTTTTACCATGTTTTCTAGTATCTTTATATTTTATGGTTAATAAACTTACTATAAAATTACCTATGAACCCCAAGATGTTCATTAATGACATTTATATTATTATATAATTCATTTGACAGAATCATATATTTTTAGGACTACTATATCATTTAATAATATAATATTTTTTTAAAAAACTCATTTATGTCAATTTTGACACTATTTAGTATTTGATTTTTTTAAAGTCCTCAAAAATTGATAACTTCAAAATAAATTCATTTAATTGAAATTAAGATGTCCTATTAACCTATAAAATATGTGGAATTAATCAAATTTCTCAAATTAAATTTATTTGGATATTTATAATATCAATTATTTTAATCTTTCATTAATAATGTAATTACTACATCATCATTGTGTCATAAATAAATTTAATTATCTTATGTATAAAAATTATAAAGAAAATACAATTGTGTAGGAAATATTTTTATCTTTTTAATGAATATTTATATTCAAATTTATCTTATGTGTATCCATATATTAAAAATGATTTAGTTATTAAAATTGTAATTTAACAATTTTAATTCTTCTTTAAATAAAACATAATAAATGTCATAAACTAATCCAGGTCGACCAAAATGATATTATTCTATTCATAAGGTTGTTTTTTGTTGAAATAAATTTATCCAACTGAATTAGGACATGTGTTAGGGTAATAATAATATCATTTTTATCTCTAATTGACCTACTTACTTTTAACCGGGGTAAATAAAAGTCAAAGGTTACTATTCACAAAAAATTATTTTCATCTTATTGAAAAACATTTTACTTACAGATATCAACTGGGTCGCTCAGATTTTTGAAATTCAATTGACCAATGTGGTAAAATTATGTTTTATGAAAATTTTCTAATGTGCCTAGAAGTTTGGTAAAAGACGGTAAAAAGTTCAATAAAATTTTATATAT
Organism: Viscum album; assembly: GCA_963277665.1. Taxonomy (NCBI): domain Eukaryota; kingdom Viridiplantae; phylum Streptophyta; class Magnoliopsida; order Santalales; family Viscaceae; genus Viscum; species Viscum album. The sequence continues at coordinate 872,872,804 of OY728119.1, read as the reverse complement.
CTAAATTTTTTATAAAATGACTTCAAAGAATTACATTGATATAATATTAGAATTATGTATCTATTTTGACAAAATATAAATTTAAATAAAACTAATAATTATTTAAATAAAAAGTCGGTTTTAAACAATAATGTAGTATTTTCACTATTCATCAAAAAATGAATTTTTTCAGAAAAATATAAAAAATTAAACCTAAGCTAATTTTGGATTTCATAATCCAATAATGAATTCCATTTTAAAAAATAAAATTTTTAAAATTTGTAAAAGAGGATATTACTATTCATAATGGATAGTTGGATTGGTTATGGTGTGTTAAAATTCTAAGCTACGTACAACACAAGCTATTGTATTATTCAAAGAGAAGCATATCGTGGTTGCTTGGGGTGTTATATTCTTACCTTATTCAAATAATTTAATCCTAAAAAATTCTATAATACTATTGTACAAAAATATTTAGGTTTTTCTTCGTCAAATGTTCTTCAGTTTCCCACATTGTCTCTTCTATCTTATGGTTTCTCCATAGAACATTCATCGGACGAGTCATTTGGTTTCTCAACACTTGTTCTATGGTATCAAGAATTCTAATAGAATCTTCAGAATAAGATAGGTCGGTATCTAGTTCTATTTATTCATATGTTAGTACATGAATTGGGTCAGGTATGAATTTTCTTAATAGTGATACGTGGAAAACATCATGAACTTTGGAGAGACTTGGAAACATTTCCAAACGATAATCTACAACTCCAATTCGTTCTTGAATTTCGAAAATTCTGATGTATGTGGGACTCAATTTAACCTTCCTACCAAATCGTATAACACCCTTCCATTGTAATACCTTTAAGAAAACATGATCACCTAAAAGAAATTCCAAATCTTCCTTTGGTAATCGGTATAGTTCTTTTGCCTACTTTGAGCTACATTGTTGTGGGTTTGGAAAACCTTCACATTTTCCATTATTTCCTCAATAAGTTCCAGGCCTATGAGATTTATTTCACCAACATCATCCCAATAAGTTGGTGTGCAACATCTCTTTCCATATAACGCCTTATATGGTGCCATCTGAATACTTTAATGGAAGCTATTGTTATTGGAAAATTCAACAAGGGGTAAATACTAATCCGACATACCTTAAAATTCATGTGATCATGATCTCAACTTGTCATATAAGGTTTAAATAGTCCATTCAGATTGTCCGTCAGTTTGATGGTGGTAGGAAGTTATCAAACAATGTTCAGTATCCAAATCCTTTCGAAGACTTTTCTAGAATCTTGATGTAAAACGGGGATCACGATCAGAAACAATCTGTAGGGGTACTGTGTGAAGTCTTAAAACGTCCCTAAAAATATTCTTACTAAATATTCATGTGGTAAATACTCCCTAATATCATTAAAATGTTCCAATTTGGTAAGACAATCAACAATGACCCATATTTCATCATTCCTTCTAATAGTCTTTGGTAGCCCCATGATAAAGTCCACATTAATATCAACCAATTTCCAATCATGTAAGGAAATAGTTTGCATGAGTCCTATAGTATGTTGTCTTCCATCATTCACCTATTGAAAAATGATACATCTTGACACATAATCAGTATTCTACCTATTCATGTTGTCCCACTAAAAATGTTCCTTCAAATCCCTACACATCTTAGTGCTACTAGGGTGTATAGAGAAATTGGAGTTATGAGAATCATCCAACAATTCCCTTTTTAGATCTAGTATGGAAAGAACACAAAGTATTTTCCCAAATTTCAAAATCCCATCTTCATATAAGAAGTAGATCAATATCCCATAATGCACATCTTTAATTTAAATTTTAAACTCCTCATCATCAGTCTGAGAACTCTTTATCCTTTATAGTAAAGATGGTTTGGCAACCATTTGAAAAAGTATTGATGTTTCACCTTCCATGGTTATTCCCATATCCATCATTACTAGATCCATAAAAATATAATTCCATTCAACTCTTATCTTTTTCAAAACTCCATGATCATTTCTGATCAAAGCATCTACCACATTATTTTCCTTCCCTAGGTGGTAGTGTATAGTGAAATCATAATATTTCAGTATTTCGAGCCATCTCCTTTGACTCACGTTGAGTTCTTTTTGTGATTTGATTTACTTCATTCTCTTGTGATCAGTATATATACCACATTTTTTCACCATAGAGTTAGTGTATACAAATCTTCAATGTAAAGATTACGGATGAAAACTCAATATCATTAGTGGGATAGTTTTGTTAATGAATTTTTAGCTCCCATGATGAATAAGAAATGACTCTATCATTTTGAATAAGGGAACAACCACGTCCTTTCTTTGATGCATCACTATAAGTATAAAACTCATCATTCCCTGATGGTAGAGTCCAGATAAGGGCATTGACTAATCTTCTCTCCAGTTATTCATAACATTATTCACACAATTTTGTCCAAAAAAATTTAACCCCTTTACGTGTTATCTTGGTTAATGGGTTTTCTAATCAAGAAAAATTCTAGATAAAACACCAATAATGACCTTCTAAACCAATAAAAATGTATTCCTCAGTAATACTCATTAGTGATGGTCATTCTAGTATTGATCTTATCTTTGAAGGATCGACCGAGATTCCATCCTTAGAGACAATATGGAAAAGAAAATAAATATCCTAAATCCAGAATTCCCTCTTGCTAAACTTCCCAAATAATTCATTTCTTCTGAGGGTTTTCATAATAGCGCATAAGTTATTTTCAAGATCTTAATATATTTTTGAGTAAACTATTATATCATCAATAAATAACACTACAAAGCCATCAAGATATTCCTTGAAATTTATCTTCATTAGATCCATGAAAACATAGGGTGCATTAGTTTGTCCAAAAGGCATTTCTGTAAAATTGTAATGACCTTACCTAGTTCGGAATGTTGTTTTCAGAATGTCTTCCCTTTTCACACACAACAGATGATATCTAGATATATGGTCAATATTTGAAAAATATTGACCTCTATGATGTTAGATGAAAAAAATCATCAATGTGAGGTTGGGGATATATGTTCTTTATTGTTGTAGAATTTATCCCCCTATAGTCAATGGACAAACTCATAGATCAATCTTTATTAGTAACAAAAAGAAAATTGGCACCCCATGTAAAAATAATAGGGATAATAAATCCTTTATTACTCAATTCCTCTAGTTGTTTCATTTGTTCCACTAATTCTATAGTGGTCATTATATAAGGGGTCTTAGATATGGGCCTTGAAATAGGAATTATTTATTTGGGGGGTGCCTCTTTGAATTGGTCACATCAGGCAACACCAGTTTGAGGACATCATTTCACGGTTGGTTGGAAGGATTCATAATTGGAAGATAAAATTTCTTTCTTTTTGTGGGTGGGTGGCATTGGTAAATAGTGTGCTGACATCGATTCATATGCATGTGATTTCGGTGCTCTAGCCACGCAAAGGTGTTGTTAAGATGATCAAGATCATTATGAATGAATTTGGGTGGGATGCCAACTAGGTGGGACATGCTCATTGGGAATCTTGGGATCACATGGACAAAACGGTGGAAGAAGGGGGAGTGGGTTTATGTGATGTTAATGGAGCCATGAAAAGCATGCAAGGTGGGCTGTCTTGGGAGATCATTACAGTTGAGTCTTTGTGGGCGGTGTTTTTAGGGAAAGGTATGGAGAGCAATGGGAGGCATTGGATACTAGATCTCGGTTCACACGGCTGGCTCAGAGCATGGTGTCACATATTGAGGCTCTCTCAGATTTAGATAGGTGGATTGTTGGGAAGGGGAATTTATGTTTCTGGATGGTCAATTGCGTGGGGGAGAAACTGGAGTTTCCTGGCTGCCCCCACCCAGAAATTTCATACAAGGAGGCCTACATTCAACCAGACCTGTTGTCGAACTTTCTGAACTTGGAATAACGGAGAGTGACAGAAGGCATCATCTTGAATGAGGATCTTGATAAATGGTGCTACATGGGGTCATCCTTGGGAAGGTTCTGTACGAAGGACTATAGGAGAAGGAGGATCTTGAATGGACTACAATATACAAGAGCTAGCACGGTGTGGTGTAAGGGGATTCCAACAATGATGAATTTTCTTGTCTGGCAGGTCAGAAACAAGGCACTGACTATGGATGAGAATGTATAACTGGGAGGGATTTCTTTGGCATCGCGGTGTTTTTTCTGTGAATGACTGGAAGCTAAAACAATTTTTCATCTTTCATTTCGGAGCAGCTGGGAACATCACCTATGGTCGCTATTCTCTCCTCATCCTTTCCTTGCAGAGGATCAACTGACTATGAATGGGGTCATTGATACATGGTTTCTTGGAGTCAATGGTTGGGCTAGAGGCTGAAATGTTCGTGCGGTCATTATTGCCTCGGTCTGTTGGGTCATCTGGGAAGAACGCAATTAGACCAGAGGAGGTATCAGAGGGTCTCCCTTTCTCTTGCAGGTCCGGTTGATGTCGATGATATAGAAGTTGGGTTCTTTGTTTCTGGGGAACCATTTAATGGCTCTGTTGTGTGGTATTACGCACTGACCAGGTAGCCTCGAGAAGATGGAGGGTATGCGGATTAGGTGGATACCGCCTTTTCAGGGCTATAAGTTGAATGTGTATGGGTCCTGTATGGGGGGAATTATGAGAGGATTATGGGTGCTTAGGGATCATATGGGTTTAGTCCTCTTTGGGTTCAGCGCATTCTATGGTATGGGGTCTTCTCTGGGGGGAAATGTGCATGTGCTTGTCACTGTCATGGAGATTTGTAGGGCACGAGAGATCCAGGTGGAGGAGATTGAGTCCGATTCAGAAATTCTGGTGTCTTCCATCTAGAAATGGATGGAGGCTCCTTGACACTGGATTTATCAGCATCGGAGGTGCATCATAGAATTCAAGCTTGGATAGAATCTTCATCATATTAGGAGGGAAGGTAATCTTGTAGCTGACTCGCTTGCTCAGATTTGGAATCCTATTGATACTCTTGTAAGTTATGATAGATTAGGTTTCCTTTCTTTAGAGTGTAGGATGTTGGTCCACCAGGATGCACTATGCCTCCACCATTTTCGTCCTCCTTTAAGAGGTTTTTTCGATGTTCTTAGAGACAAATTTTAATAAAAAGTTATGTTTAAGTAAAAAAAGGTGGTGATGTTTCTACTCTAAAGATAAGGTATTCCTTAACATCATAAAAAATTGTATCCTCATTCTTATTACAATAAATTTTCGCACCATGGAACGAAAGCCAATCCATACCAAAAATTATGTCAAATTTAATCATGGGTATGATGATGAGATTAGAAAATAAGGAAAATATATATGCCTTAATGGGAACTGATTCAAAAAACACTGTTGTAGTTTTGACTGACAACTCCCTTATTATATCAAATTGAAAAAAATATATTTTTCTTAGTAAACTCGAAAGATATGAAACAATGCGTTGATCTGAAATCAAATAAAGAATTGGATAAACTTGTGGAAACCATAAAATTACTAATCACCACATCTTTTGGAGATTCTACCTCAGTAGTAGTGATCACATAAGATTGGAATTTCTCCCTTGTCCTTTTCTGAGATAAGTTTCCATGGAGCTTAAGACATTAATTTGCATAATGACCCTTTTCTATACAATTGTAGTATTCAATATTGACAGCCTCTTTCTTTCCCTTGCAATCATGTGTTTTGTGTCCCTTTTCACCTCACTTGTAATAGACTTTCATTCCCTTCAGGCATGTACATGGGTCTTTATTCCCACATTTACCTCTAGAGGGATATTAAACTTTTCCCTTATTCCCCTTATTTCCATTTCCAGAGTGTTCAACAGATCTCTTATTTTTTTTTTCTTAAAGTAATACGATTAGAGAATTCCTTTTCTGCCTTGAATTGCACATGAAACAATATCTTCGTATGATGAGAAGGATTTTGTGACTATTGAGTGACAAAGAAATGGTTTTAAACCATAAAATAATCGAACAATATTACTCCTTGGGTTACATATATAATTTGTTGCATGCATTTCTAACCTTGTAATGTTAGCCTTATACTTTCCAACAATCCCATCCTACTTTTTCCACAGACACAAAAACTGTCTTTCCTTATCCATTCGATGGTCACGAGGAAAGTATTTTTCTATGAAAATCTCATTAAACTTTATCTATTCCATATTTGATAATTCTTTGTCCTTCTTTTTGTTTTGAATTAATGACAACCATTGATCTGCATCTTCTGTGTGGTGATAAACTGCCATGACAACATTTTCCCTTTTTCTACTCCACAAAGCATGACATATTTTTTCTAAAGAACATATCCATTTCTCAGCTAAAAAATTGATTTTATGTCCCATTTAACCATGGTGGTGGTTTCATCATGAAGTTTTTTAACATTGATCCTATGCATTTTAGACCAGGGTGCTCTATACTGGTTAGGATATTATTCATAACATGAGTGAGTAGTCCCTGTATAGTGATAAGATGATCAACACTAGTTGCAAAACCAACTCCACTATAATTATCTTGAGTAGGAGGGAAATACCTATAGGGATTTTGTGAATTGATATGGTTTCCATTCCTTCCACTAGTATCCATTTCTAAACAATTTCATACACTAGATAATTTTATGAATCTCAATAAATAATTTCAATCTTTTAAACCACCTAACAAAAATTGATTTTTTTGATATAATCCATAATCATAAAAAGGTTTTCATTGAGGAGGTATATACTAATAAACCATTCTTAATTGATTTTAATGAAAATGTGAATTATCCTAAGAATATCCCCATGGAGTGTCATATCCAAGAGTGCCGCAAGGCCCATTATCTTGTTCCGGGATACGCCAGGTCAAGCCCAAAACACTTTGTCGGAGTTTTCACTCCAATGTACATCTTTTCCAGAGCCTCCACTACTTGATCATATCCAGACATGAATGTATTACATATAAAACTCAAAAAATATCTACATTACCAAAATTCTTGGAAGATCTTATATACTAATCCTCAATTTCAATCAAAGGGTAATGTTTTCTAATTATAGTTTTTCTAAATATAGCTTCCAATGTTTTTACTAGACATACTCTAATACCAACTTTAACATCCCAACCATAGTTAACCAAAGTCAGTGCATTATTACATAACATTGGAAGGATACAATGAATCATGTCCTGAAAGACCGATCAGTTTAGTAACCTTGGAAGTACTTGATACATACATAAGTTTTACCTTAAATCATGAAATAAAAACAACCCAAACAATTTATCCCCTTTTAAAACAATTATATCCTGTATCCAATCCCTGTAATTCAACAATAAAATACTACTACACATCCAAGGAATAATTAAACATAGAAGGAGGTGAACTGAGATGTATAGTAAGGATAACAATATAGTGGAAACTTTCATAAATAAGCATAAACATTTAAGGAAATGTATAAGGCAAAAACATAAGCCTTTTAAATATAAACTTCATCATTATATAGAAAATATAAATCAAATAATGACATTTTCTTATTCACATGGATATTCTAATATTCAAAAAATCACATTCAATAACCATAGTCAATTTCATATTAATGGAATGCATAATTCCAGACTTCATAACCACATAGTCAAGGCCTCGTGCCAAGACTACAAAAAAGATATTGTCAAGGCCATGTTCTGAGACACTAGTTTGTCTAATGAGACATACCAATGCATATAGGAATTATAGTGGGATCCACCCATCACTTAATAAGTCCAATACATTCCTCATATGGAAATGTTGAAACATAATATAAACATTTGTATTAAAACTAGAATAAGAAATGTAAATACATTAACCATAAACCAAGAATGGAATAAAAATATCACGTCCACAATCAAAAATATCACAAAACCATCAATACATTATGTAGGGTTGTATCATAATAAATCAAGTTAAAAAAAGTGTAAAATCTATCAAAGGATGTTGACATAGATGAAATCGAAACTATTTGAGAGAAATATTTCTATCCATTTTGAAATAATTTAAAAAAATGCAATTATAATAGAAAAAATTTATTTTGAAAATATTCTTATAAACTTGTAAGGAAATATTTGAAGGCATCAAATTACAGAAAATAACCGCACCCACTGTATATGTTATGAAAAGATTATTTCTTTAATTTTGTTGAAAAGGTCGTAAAATACCTTGTTTGGAAAACGACAGAAAAATTCCTTTATAAACATCTAATAAAAAGTCAAACAAGGGTATTAATGACTTTAATCCATATTCTAGAAAATAGTAAAAATGTTTTAAAATACATTTTATGAAACACAGATGTGGATGATAAAGAGGTCCCAATAGATACATGTGTATAAACAACCTCAGATAATGAAGAGATTGTAGAATTCACCCTTACCTTGTACTTTTCCTTCATTGAGGGTATGTTAACCTTATTTATAATATTTAAATAATTTTTATTAAATTATAAAATAACCAAATACATAAATATGATATCATATATGATCATATAATATTTCTTTGTTTATAATATTTTAGTAGTATCAATGTTTCAGGTGTTAACTGATTCGTTTTCCTTTATATGTTATGATACATTCGTCTTGTTTGTTATGGATAAGATATTTTTGATTCACATACAAAATAATATAATGTTCTTAAATATTATTTTTTATCATAAAATTAAATTTATCCCAAAATTTTTATGATGGGGAATGAATCTCATCGCATTAATGGAGACAGTAATCCGTACGTACATACGAGCGACAATATAATTCTATTGATTGTAAAATCATATGTAATTGGATGGTATATCATATATACAGAATCATTAATATTTTATATTTATAATTTTCATCAGTTTGACTCATTAATATAACCATCTAAATAAATATGTGTTTGAATAACAAACTACACCACAATGTGGAGACGGTAATCCGTACATATGCACGTATGATGACTTGTCAATCATAGGATGGATAGAATAATGAATATGGTTGTACCATATTTATAATAACATAAATGTAGGTATATGGTAATGGACTTATTATTCTAATGTGAAAAAAAACACTAATTGGAAGAAGAAAAGATATTTGAAAGGGGTGGTGAAATTATTATCTCTTCTTCAGGTGTTTCCTTTTGGGTTGATCAAAAGGGCACCTTAGGTTTGCTTTATGATCAATGTAATGCCTCTAGGTCAATGTTAGCGTAGTTGATAGGATATTTTCAATATGGGTTGGATAAGCCAAATAGATTTCGTGGTGTGATTTTGAGAGAAGGTGAAGTGCCCTTTTATAAGAGTGGTGAGGGTTACTTTTGGAAAAGCATGAAATATTATTTTATTATACAATCATATTTGGTTTATAATGGCCCCAAAATGATATATTGTGAGGCTATGGTGGGGATTGGTCGAACACCTCTCAACCAATAGGTTTAATTCATGTTTAGGTCACCATATTACCCTTATCTTTTAGATTTAACTCTTAGTTATATAATTTATCTTTCACCATGTCTCCTTGTATCTATATATTATATGGCGAATAAAATTACTATAGAATTCCAAGATAACCCAAAGTGATTAATTAATGAAATATATATTATTTTATAATTCTTTTGAACAAACTTTATATTTTTAAGACTATTATTGCATTTAATAATATAGTATTTTTTTAAAAAAAATAAATTTATGTCAATTTTGACACTATTTAGTATTTTATTTTTGTTAAAGTCTTAACAGCTTGATTACATCGAAAAAAATTAATTTAATCTTCCCTATGATGTCATATGAACTTATAAAATTCAAAGAATACATCAAAAGTATCAAATTACATTTCTTATTAGTGTGGAAATATCTTTCATGTGGTCCATGCAATTCGTCTTCAAGATCCAACAATGGTCTTTGGTATTGTCTTCGACTTTCAGCAGCTCATCGTGTTTCTTCTCAGTGCAGCTTCTAGATTCCATCTGGTCCAAGAATTTTATATCCAAGTTGAACAAATGTTCTCTAGAACTGGTATGAAATTCTATGGTTATGGTCGTGGGTTGTTGTTCTGCAGTGAGGGTTATAGTTGTGTGAGGAAATATGCAGCGACTTCGTGTTCCACCATAGATCTTGTGATGGTCTTTGGTGTGGATGGCCAGGGTTTCACTGTGGTATTTTTTGGGGCCATGGACATTTGGAATTGATTTTTGGGTTTTTTTTGTTTTGAACTGTGTATTTCAAGACTTTTTTCTCTCAAACATATTGTTGTTTGCCTCTGGCCTTCGGGCACGTAATGGGTTACCCACTCGAAGATAAAAAGGGATATTTTATTTTCTTTTAATATATAGGGCTCTACCCTAAGATTTTTGAGAATTAATAATATAATTTTTACCTTTAAATACCCTATATACTTCTAATCGTTGTAAATAACAGTCAAAAGTTTCTATTCAGAAAAAGATTATATTCATCATAGGGAACCAAATTTTACTTACTGATATCAACCGTGTCTCTCGTATATTTGAAATTGAATTCACAGAAGCAGTAATATTACGTTTTATGCAATTTTTATAACTTTCCAAGAGGGGGAGGGGGGGGGGGTGGAAGACGGTAACAAGTTCAATAAAATTTTATATATCTAATTTTATTATAAGACGACTCTAATGAATTTCATTGAACTAATATAGGTATTATATTTATATTTTTACTTAAAATAAATTAAAATAAGATAAATAATTATTTAAATAAAAAGTATGATTTTAAAAATAATGATGGGTTCTTCACTATTCATAAAAAATTGGATGATTTCAGAAAAATACAAAAAAAAATCACCCTATGCCAATTTTGATATTCTAAATCCAAAAAATGAAGTCTATTTTGAAAAATTGAAATTATATAATTTCAAAAGGTGGGTATTACTATACATAACGGCTAGTTTGATTGGTTGTGGTGTGTTAAAATTCCATGTTGCGTACAACATAAGCTATTGTATTATTCAAAGAGAACCATACCGTGGAATCTTGGGGTGTTACAGGGAATCGTCAACTTATGGGGAAGCAATTGATAATGGATTTGGGGATGAGTATGATTTTTTAGATTTGTAGTTGTCTTTTCTACCTTGTTTTAATTTATTTTATTTTAATAAATGGTCAGAGTCTTTCCTCTGACAGAGATTTCTTGGTAATAAATATTATTTTAAACCATCCACAGTAATATATGGAATTGTATCAAAATTGAACATCCCTAGTAAAAATAATCATATATCATCTATATACGAAATAAGTATAGTATTATTACAACATATTTCATATGGAGAATAAAAAGGTTGGTTGTTGTTAAAGAATAGAAATACTATATAATGATTATTAATATCTTTCCCAAGGTAGATATCATTTTCTTTTTGAAATCCACTTTCAATGAAGAAATAATTTTAAAAAATATTAAGGGAAAATTTTCATTGAAAGCAACCTTTGAAAACAAATTAATGGAATATTTGACTAAATGAGTGTTCATTATGGTTGTAAATTCTTTTCAAGCCAATTATATAAAAAAACAATTTTCACATTTTATGTAAAAATTCAATAAGTACCCCGTCTATGAAAAAGATTCCAATTATAATTTTTTTAAAATGATTATCATGGGTAAAAAATAATTTAAGTAATAATATTTGGATATTAAAAATATTTTTATGAAATATGATCATAGAAGAAAAAAATTCCCAACTAAAGAGGGAATACAATCCTTTTTTCTTAAAAACATTTTATACATTTCTTGAGTCATTAAAAGAGGAAAATGAAAAGAAAACTCAATATTTTAAAAAAAACATAAGTAGAATACTATATATTGGGTTTCAAATAGAAAAAAAAATTAATAATTCCCCTAATGGATAGTTAAACATAAACAATTCTGAATAATGATTAGATTGTGAAGTAAACCCTCACCTCTGGTTTTACATTCTTCATATGTTCTAGAACCTCTTCTATAAAAAATATAGAATTATTATACATTTATTCTAGAACCATAATCATATATATTATACCATATATTATTTACAGATAATCTTATATCACTAATTTATTATGAATTATTTAAAAAAAAACTATTTTGGTTATTAACTGCATCATCTTTCATGTATATTTTGGTTTGGTAGTTTTGGTAATTATAATTATATCACGGTTAAGTCAACTAACTATTTTCAATAATGATATAGATTTCATATATATTATTTATAAAATTATTTATAATAGACCATGGAATTTATATATAAGAAAATGAGTATCATCATTCATAGATATGGTAGTTTGTACAAACACATGAACATAATTTTCATTTTATTGACGAATTAAAAGAAAAAAGGTATATAAAAATTTCATTTTATAGAATAATTAATATTATAATATAAATAATATATTTTGATTAAATACATCTTTATTAATATCCATGTAACATCCCATTTTCCCTTTTAGGTACTTCTTCCCATTATTTTATTTTCCTCTTTCGTTTGGGTCTATTTCCAGGTCTTTTCACACCATTTAGATATTTGGAGGGACATTTTTGGGTTTTATGTACAGAGATACACTATGAAGTAGGGGATATTTATTTGAGTTTTTTTTGGTTCTCAAATGGTTCATTGGGTTACAGAGTACAATGTTTCAAAGTTACATCCATTTCTGGAAAAATTACTGTATTGAGGATGCAACTACGACAAAGGGGTCCAAGGGGTATATTTGGTCATTTCTAACAATTTAGGAACCATTAAAATTTGGAAGATATGTTAAGGTATAGACCTATCACATTTAAATTGGATTAATAAAATGGTGTTCACATACTAGTTGGTTGAGGCTGGCTATGATGTGGTCTGGGGTAGTTTTTCCATGATCTGACCATATTCAGCTGGACAATACTATGGCCATTAGGAGATGTAGTGTGGTGTCAGATTACATAGAAATAAATTCCATGATATTTATTAAATCATGTATTCTAATTCTTTAACCTAATTTGTCCTTTTTTCTCTTTAAGGCTTCCAAGAGCCATTTTAGGCCCTCTAAAATCTATTCTACTCAAATCGAATCTCTAGTGGGAGTTTTAAATTTATCTCCATTAAGCAGCCTCTCATCATTTTTGAATCCCATATTTTCCAACTCCTCTTATTTTATATTTTTTATTCTTCATAATAATTACGGAATAGATCCATGATTAGATCTTTGGTTTTTATAGAGATTCTTTCATTGATCCCCTCCACCTTCATTTCTCACTACCATTCCCATTGTGGGTGTTGAACTGGTTTGATCATTTGATTAAAGGTAGGTAGTTTCATAAGTATTTAACTCACAATTAAATCCCATTGATTAATAAATTATTTTAAATTAGGTTTTAAATGATTTAGAAACTTTGATTTGAGATTATTTGATTTGCGATGAAATTTTTTTATGAAAATTTCGAGGAACCACCAATTTCAATAGAATTAAATTTTTTGTGGATTTAAGGTATTCAAGGATTATGAGAAAATATGTGTGGTGATTGATATACTTTTTATAAAATTATTTGGATTTATTATGAGAATTTGTATTAAAATAAAATATTCTTAAAAGGGTATGAACTTGATGTGAACATATGAGTTGGTTTTGAAATGAAAGGGGAATGATGATACTTAAATATAGTAAATTGAAGTATGAATGATGAAATGATTTGAATTAATTGATTTTACCTTGATTGATTGATTTCTTTATTGATTAAAAAGTTACCCTAGGTAGTTATTGGTGATTAATACAATCATTTTAGTACTCTGTTTCTCTAGAAGTGGATTGATGATGAAAATAATAACTAATCTATGTACAGATTGATTTCTGATAATGGTTTCTCGAATGGGGTTTAGATTGAATTATCTTAATGGGTCTCGAATAAAGGTTTTGATGTGATTGTGTACACCTATCATGACCCATGATGATGTTTGAAAAGTGTGAGGATCCTATTTCAAAAAAATAACATACCATAGAGTTTATGATCATGGTACCATGTTTTTCTTGACATGATTATTAAGGCCATTATTTGTTAAACTATTTTATTCAAGACAACTATTTTATATAATTTTTTAAAAAACAATTTTCATTGAAGATTACCTTTATATATTCATAGTGTTTTGACTTGAATACATATTTTATATTTAAAAAAATATAATTACTGTTCCAAGCATTGTTTTATTTCAATTTAAAGTAAAATGGTTTAATTGTTATGTAATTTCTTATGAAACACCTTTTGAGACCTTTCTAGGCTATTTATCTCACACCCTACCTTTAACTTCCATTGATTGTAGATTATCTAAATCCTTGTAAAGTTAAAGAACCTCTTTGAAGAGGTCTACACACTTGATTCGTGATACCTAGAGTGGTGGATGTGACCATTGGAGATGTGATACAATTTATAAATGGATTTTAAAGATCATTTAATATAAAAAGATGTTGTACCTTTAATTATGTACTATTTGGGTATTATTATTATACCTATTTTATTCTTTTACATTCTACCTTTTTGGTTTTGAGTATACTAACATTTATTATTTATCTTTTATCTATTGATAAAATAATCCATTTTTTTATTCTTTTATGGTGTTAGATGATAGTATTCAACCCATGGGGATTGGGAATGAACTTTTAGATCTGTTAGAGTGATCTTGGGTATCAGTGTGCTAGGGTATCTGTGTCGGTTTCATGAAAAAGTGGTATTAAAGGTACAAGTTCAACATCTTTCTTTAATCTAGATATATAGTTTGGGTGATCCTATTAGATAAGAGGTAGAATTTATTGGACTTAAGAGGTTGTTAAAAGTGAGTTCCTTTCTAGTTCGCATCATAAAAAGCCTTAAGTCACCATGGGTATTTGGGAAAATTTTCTTTGAGGGATATTTTGATCTAATTGTTGTCTTTTCCCAACGTGGCAGATTCGTCATCCCTATATCATAGTTTGGAGTTTTGATATGTGTCTCATTAGTGATGTTTCAAAATTTTATATTAATATTTTGTAGAATCATTCCTATAAAAATAAGTTTGAATAAGACATTAGAAGAAGCTTGTGGTGAAACACATTGAGTGAATCCTCTAGTAGACCATAATCGTTTTGATATGGTGTTTTATGCTATCTGATCTCTAGGAAATATACTAATACCCATTCCCATTTAAGATCTGATAGTGGAACCTTGAAGGGATAAATCAAGAGATCATGATCAAGAGTTTATTCATAAGAATCTACCAACATTCAAATGCTATAATGATCCTCAAGAGGTGAAGAATTGGTTGAAAAATATTGAGCTTCTTTTTCAAGTTCCTGGATATTCATGATTCAATTAAAGTGAAATGTTAAATATTTTAGATTGAGGGACCTATCAGAATTTTGGGTGATCTTATTTTGTTGAAAAATAATCATAAGGTATTAGAGTTGAATGTATTTTATGTTATTTTTATGGATTGGTTTTGTAATGTAACCTACCCTAAATCCACTAAAATGGTGATCCAAGCCATGTCAACACATGACCTTAATCATGCCTCCCCATAACCTAGATGTTTCTGACTAGCAGAGAGGGTTTAATATGCCACACGGGGAGACTATACCCTCTTTACTAGAGTAACCAAAAATGAATAAAAATTTAAATAGTAGAAATAATAGGTAATAACCAATTAACATGCATAATCAGACATCCCCCAAAAATTGGGAACAAAGCACAACTAAAAATAAATATGTCATGTTGTAATAGTATTATCATATGTACAAGATACCCGAAATAAAGAAAACAACTGAATCAAAAATATAGTCTTAACCCAATTTCTAGAACCTCATCCATGTACATTCCCAATCTTGACTTAACTCCCAAGCACGGATCCCTTTCCATTATCCTGACCTGAAAGCATTGAATCTGCTCGGGCACCCAATGGAAGCTGAAGAACGGTGTGAGTATAACTCCATAAGCCACTACTAATAGTGTCTACATAAAATCACAATCTAAATAGATATTTCATTCAATTATTAAATAAATAAAAAAAGACAACATAGTTCTATTAATTAACAGTCGTTACATTAACCATTTCTAACATTTTATTATTTTCATCACCTGCATCATCTTAATTCCTTAACCCATTACAATAAATTGTTCTTTGTGTCATGAATTTATATCGTTCAAACAAGGGTTTAACGAATTATTCACTATGAATAATGGAACAATTCAACTCCCTATCTCACTAGGGATAAAAAATTTCAACAAAAAAATTATCCTCTTCTAGAATCCTCAATTATGGTGGGATAAATTCATTAAGAAAATAAAGCTTCAACCCCTTCCAAAACCCATGTATTTTGTGGTAGATATTATAGCCTTGGTCAAACTCGACCTGTGGGAAGATAACCTCAGTAAATACCCCACACTACCAAGACATGTGAAAATTATTATTTATCAATTTACCACACATATACAAAATCAGAACCAAACACAACTAATAAAATTAGAAATCATAATCAACAACAATCATCATGGGATTAAATATTATTCAATAACCCATTAACACATTATCATTTACACTACATTCATATTTTTCCAATCCCCATTTCTTATACCTTACTCATTAATCATATTCCCAAATTACTAAATATTAACCCATTTAATGCTTTTAATCATTCTCTATGATAACTCACATAACTCATTCATAATTAGCCATGTATGAACCCCCTTATTCATTTCAAGTAAAAAACAGAATCCATTTGACACATTTACATTAATCCCTTTTTAAGCCATTAAATATCAAGCCAAACTACCCCTTGTTCCATAATAAATCATAGTAACATATAAAACTATTTATTTTCTAACTCAACAAACGATAAAAACATGTTCTTCATGGGCTATACATTTTGACATGTCAACTCTTCACTTACCCATACCAATTTCCAAATTCTGGAAGTTCAGCTCCCCCATGGGGGGACCAACAGTTGTTAAATCATCCTCAACGAATCCCACATGGATCATTAGAGGTTAAATTCGTTATTTAGACTGTCATTTTACCAAATCTCAGCAAATACATAAAATTCACAATAAGTGGTAACCAAGAACACATCCAAACATGAACATAGCAACAAAATGTTTATGGGATACATATTTGAACCACCTACATCAAATACAGTGATGAATGCCCTCATAACCATTTCCTTAGATATGGATTCAAACACCCCTTGAATACTCAACCTATAATCCATAGGAAAAGAGGGTTTTTAGAGTTTTCGAAGGAGATAAGCAAATATTTAAGCGCTAATACATAAAATTGAGGCAAGAGGGAGGGTAGAATTACATGGGGATTTGATCTGTAGAAAATGGGGCTTCAAAAGGCCTGGAGATGAGGGAAATTGATCATTCGGAGGTCCTGAGGGTTTTGGGTTATCACTAGTGCTCAAGGAATGAGAACATGGAAAAGTTTTTTGAGGATACTTAAAAATTTCAAGAAAGAAATTTTTTAATTTTTCCAATTTTTTTTGGGTCGCACAGTTTACCCACATAGTTTGTGAAACAAAGAAAAAGACACCGTATAAGGGAGGTGAGGTAATACATTTACCTATGAATTTCCACATGGTTTGAAAAACCTTGAACCAATTGTGTAGTATGACACTATCCAAGGTTGTAGGAATTTCGAAGGAATGCCATTCAATTTTCTTGACCATGTGCGAATCGGGCGCCTTGCATAGTTTAGCCTAGTTTCCCTCTTTTCATTCCCTAAACCCCCAAAAAACCACTAGCCTTTCTAATACACCCAGTAGACACTAAATTAAAAACTATTAACTAATTTTGACAATACATTATGCAAATTCATACCAATATAAATAATATGATCTTACAACGTCCACACCTTATAATGGATCTTCCTCGAGCCACACATCCAAGAATCACTAAGCTATGGAAGAAAATAGTTTGGGCCACTAAACTTACACATCTGACTCCCTTTCCCTGGTTTCTTCCTACAAATTACCATGCTACCAAAAAAACAAAAACCAATGTCACTACCTTTCCCCGCAAGACATTCTCACCATGATCCAAAATAAGAACCAAATGTTTCTCAAAGGACACATCACCCTCAATGTCAATGTTCTAAACAAGAATCACATGAGATGGGTTAGGATTATATTTATGAAGTTGTAAAACATGAAAAACTACATGCATCCCATTGCACTGTTGTGGGAGAGATAATTAGTATTCCACCAGTCTTATCCTCTCTATAATCTAAAATGGCCCCATGTACAAGGGTGCCAACGTACCATGATTTCGAATATGATGGTGAAAAAACCTTGGAGACACCCAAATAAACAATTGGTTACACATAAAAAAATCAAGAGGCCTACCATGCCAATCTGAATATGGATTTTTCTACTTTGATATTTTTCCATGAATTTATGATTAAATTGAATTTGTTTCGACATCTACTACATGAGACTTGGTCCTAATATCTCATACTCTCCAAGTTTTAACCAACAGAAAGGAAAACTATATGGTATCCCATAGAGTGCCGCAAATGATTCTATCTTGATTTTTTTTGTAGGAAAACCTGATAGGTAAAAAGTGTATTTATCAATATCTATCAAAAATTAGGTCACAATCCCTCAACATATCCTCTAACACCTAAATCATATGCTCTGATTTCCTATCCATTACTTGGTGAAAATCATAAAAAACACATGGGTGCCAAGAGCCTTTTGTAAGCCCTTCCAGAAGTGTGATGTTAAATGTAGATCATTAACAAAAAGTATAGTTCTCAGTACACAATGCAACCATAAAATATTCTAAACATATAACTAAACCCATTTGTAAACAATGAAATTATCATTAATTGGAAAGAAATGGGATAACTTAGTTAACTGTTCCAAAACTAACCATATTTCATATTTCTTTGGACGTTTCCTTAGAAAACCCACTACTAAAACCATTATTATGTCATCCAAATAATATTTTTGGAATGGGAAGTGTATGTAAAAAACAACCTGGATATTGATTCTTGACATTCACCAGCTAACAGGTAAGACATCACATAAAAAAAACTACCACCTCTTTCTTCATTCCGTTCACCTGTATTACCTATTTAGATCATAATACATCTTAGTCAAACATGGATGAACTTCTATCTTTGATGCATGAAACTATCACACAAACTCTTCCAGCATAGACACGTGTATAACCACATGAACATAAACAAAAACAATCCTATCATCACCAATTGTCTAATAAGAAGGATACTCCCCACATTTAATAATTTACTTCATTTAACAATACTCTAGATACTCAAGTTGAATCTCCTTAACCCTACTCAAATGTGTAGACTCAACTGTAGTGGTAGAATGGGGTTTCTACTATTTTCTATCCTTCACCTTTAGGTGTATCTCATCAAACAATTACATCATCTTCCACTCAAAACTAGGTTCTAAATCTACATGGCTTTGAGTTTTCCAACTCAAGGATTGTGAAACATTATTTCCTTTTACCGAGGTATAAACCAAATCAAAATTGATGTATTGTAGGTACTCATCCATTCCTCACTACTGAAGATAAAGATCACCTTTGTAAAAGATATATTTAAGACTTTTATTGCAGATATATATGTTTAATTTCTCTACAAATAAGTATTGATTCCAACATTTCATGTCATAATACCTTATTTACAACTCGAGATCATGTGTAGGGCCATTTCATGGATTGGGCCACAACTATCATGACCCATATTCAACATCCTGATCATCCTGCATCAACAGAACTCCATTCTCAAAACTAGATTCATAATAAAATACAATATACACTCTGCCTAACTTGGGTAACATAAGGACTAATGTGTTAGTGAACCTCTTATTTAACTCTTGGAATGCACCCTCACATGCTACAATACACTCAAAATTGATTCCTTTCATTATCAAAACTAAAAGTGGTTCTACCAAATGAGAAATATTTTTGATAAACCTTTGGTAATAATCATCCATACATAGAAAACTCCAGACATCAGAAACATTATTGGGATTCACCTATGATACAACTACTTTCAATTTCATAGGATCCATTGACACACAGTATTATGAAATGATGTGACCTAAAAAATTCACTTTATCAATCCATAAATGGAATTTGGATAGCTTGTCATATACCATATGATCTCTTTGTGTGCTCAAGATGATGTCATGATATTTGAAATTATCATGAAAAGTTTTAGTGAGAAGAAATATATCATCAACCATGACAAATACAATTTATTCAAGATAAGGGTGGAAGATTCGATTCATCAGATCCATAATAACTGTTGGTGCATAGGTCAACTTGAAAGACATCACGACAAACTCATATGAGCCATACTTTCTTCTATATGCTATCTTTTGTATATCAATTGGCCTCACCATCAGTTGGGGATACCTAAGACATAAATAAATTGTATAAAACACTAAAGTACCTCAAATTTGGTAAAAAAATCATCAATTTGAGGAAGAGGGAATCTATTATTGATTATCATCTTACTCATCTTTCAATAATCCACACCCAGTCACAATGAACCATCATCCATTTTGGAAAATACCAATGGAGATCACCAATGTGATGTTCTAGGATTAATGAACACCTTATTCTCTTATTATTCCAACCAGGTATGTAGTTCATGGAGTTCTTCCAGCTCCATCCTATAGGGTAGAATAGAAACTAGCTCCACTCCAAGTAGTAACTCTATTATGAACTCAGCACCTCTCTCGATTGGAATCCTTGATAAGTACTTACAAAAAACATCATGAAACTAGTCTAACATATGAGTAAATGAATTATATTCTACCCCTACATCATAAACCAAAAATAAAGACCATTATGCTTAGAGTTCCCCCAATTGATGGAGAATTGGCCATGCTTGACCATCTCAAACACACCACTCTCCACAAAGGACACAAGTGTCTCCCTCGAGAGATGTATATATTACATGATGATGTAAATAGTCGATATGGGCATGGTACAACACCAAAAAATCCATACCCAAAATCCAGCCAAAACATGAAATCACAAGGATGAACAAGTCCCACAAAAAATGGCACCCACCAACCACCAAAGCACAACCCATAAATTGTCTGTTATCTTCAAATCACAACCCTAACATAGTATCATTTGACATAAACCCACACATGAGTTTCACTACTAGACCCAATAAAACTAAAAATTGTGTAGATATAAAAGAGTGTGTAGCACCATGTCATATAATCTTATAACAAGCGTGGAAGCTAATAGGATCATAACTTGAATTGTAAATAGTCCAACCTTCTAACCTCCAAGTGAAGACCGAACTGTGTGATGGTCACAAGCCCCTCTACCCTAGGCTCTAACCATAGTACCTAAGACTATGATACCCTACTAATATGGGAACTCTTACCCAATAGTACCATATCGACCACCATTACCAGTACACCCTATGGAGCTTCAACGACCTATTTGATAAAAGGTAACAGACCCCTTACCCACACTCTACATATACCTCTGACCTCCATCTGTTCTCATCTATCATTGGTTCTTGTAGAATATCTTTATGTGTCCCAACCTCTTTCATGAGAACCACTCAATTAGTGGTTATGGACACTGATGGTGAATGTGTCCCAACTGGCCACACTGATAATGGAACACCTAATTGACACCCTAAGAGGATGGACCCCACTTTTGAATATTCTGTTCACTATCACAATAATAAAAATTCTTGAAAAAATGGTTCCTAACAATGGACGCTAGACCACTAATCTTCCTAACTGGCACAACACGTACCCTACTTGAATACCCCTTTATGTTACCTTTAGAGGAAATAACTAGATCCACTACCTCTACAAACCACTTCAAGAAAAATATAATATCATGATACCAGATCTCTTTCCTAAGACCATCATGGAACATCTCACCATAGACACCTCATATCATACCAATTCTAGAAAAATGTGATGCAAGTCATTGAAAAATATATCATAATCCATCACTAACAGAGTCCCTTGGGTCAAACTATTATTCTTTATTTTTTTCTCCTACCTCAATGCTTCTAGATTAAAGGGTTCTTAAAACATTTTCAAGAAATCCTTCCATGCCATTCCTTTGGATTCCTTAGTTTGAACCATAATGTCCCACCAACACATTGTTGGGCCTCACAATATTTAGGATGGAAGCATGACTCTCTTCTCAGAAGGCGTCTCCAAATGATCGAGAATTATCTGGATGGACTGTATCCAAAACTCAGCTTCCTTTGGACCACCCTCACTGGTAATGGTTGGAAGTTGTTGTAGTTGAATCACTGTAGTCATTTTGAACATACTCATAACAACCTATCATGGGTCTTATTCCATCATCTGTATAAAATGAGTGAAATTATCACAAAACTACACTTCCCTATTACTCTAAATAACATGGTTTTATTACTCCAATACTTGGGGAGCATTCTCAGTAAATTTTTCTTCTCACCCAACCACCACACATCTCTGTGGAGACATTTTTCTTCAATTGCCAACATGATATTTAGAAAAAATATCTTAAACTTCCACATATTTCATAAAAAAGTTACCCTACACTAGCCACAATGAACTGATACACATAAACTATCCAAACTTTCATCAAAACATCCCAACAATTCCCTCAACCATCACTACAAGGATTCATGGCTAATATGGGGAAACTAATTTAAATGGTTACAATTATTACATTAGATAAAATTTAAAAACTATTCTGATACTCAGAACAGAAATCATTTCACCAAATAACATTTCATAAATCACCATTTTTCATGACCAACATTTTTATTTACTAAAAACCCTTAATTAAGCACAAATCATTAACTACTATTCAACATTTTTTATTTCACCTTTTCCAATTTACATCATTTTAGGAGACAATATTCGTCAAATTGTTCAAGAAAGTAAAATAAATTCTTCCTTTTATGTCCCACACACCTATCCTATGTGTGTACCTATCATGATTCATGTCTCTTACAAAAAAAGGTGCCTATAATGATTCATGAATGAATAATCTCATTCCATTCTAGTTGTGAGCTAAATATCATACAACATTCAAATCTTAAAACAAGTGCATTTCCTAATTTGGAAATATCGTCAAATGAAACAACACATAATAAGAGCAAAAATTTCCTATCTGGAAGGCTTGAGATTTCCATCATACATGGGTTAACTACTCCCAATCACAAGATCATTACCATGACCAGAAACACTCCCAACCTTTGGTGTGCTATCCCAAAATAGTAATTCATAGAAAATACATTCTCTGATACCACTTTTTAACATCCCTGACCAAGAATACACTAAATTGCTACTCCGAGATGGGTCTCCACATGACCATAAGCATGCCTACCCATATGAAAGATGTTAATGACTAGAGGTGAGGGTATAATATACAACATGGGGATACTTTACCCTCTTTACCAGAGTAACCCATATTTGATAACAATTTAAACATAAGAAAAAATATGTAATAATAAATAAAGATGCATAAAAAACATCTCCCAAAACAAGGAACATAACATAAATAAATATAAATATTATTTCTCATACTAGTAGTGTAATAAGTGATAAAAACCTGATATACATAAAACAGATAAATCCCAAAAACCATCCTGACCCCAAGTTTGTAACCTCATCTTTGTTTATCCTAAATCCCAAATCATCTCCCAAGAAAGGGGCC
This sequence comes from Viscum album, assembly GCA_963277665.1. Lineage (NCBI taxonomy): Eukaryota > Viridiplantae > Streptophyta > Magnoliopsida > Santalales > Viscaceae > Viscum > Viscum album. The sequence goes on along the minus strand of OY728119.1, from coordinate 872,849,179 downwards.
CTTTCCATTATCCTGACATACAAGCAATAAATATTCTCAGGTACCTAATGGTGGCCCGAGCAGGGTGTGAGTATAACTTAATAGGCCACCACCAATGGTTTCTAAAAACATACCCAGTCTAAAGAGATAGTGAATGAAATTATTAAATAAATTCCAAAAAAACAAAATAAAACTCATTTCCATTAATTAATAGGCATTACATGAACTGTTTATAACCTTAGTACTATTTTCATAACTTTCATCATCATCACTACATAATCCATTACCATCTTTTTTTTTTGGTTTAGGGATTTACATCGTTCACACAAGGGTTCAAGGAATTCATCACTATGAATAAAGGAATAAGTCAATTCTGTATATCTCATGGGATAAGAAAATCAGAAAAAATATAATATCCACATCTCAAAGCCGTAGTCTGGATAGAATGAAACCACTAGGGTAATAGAGCGCGATCCCCTTCCACAACCCGTTAATTATAGGGTGGAGGTTAGAGCCTCATTCTAAATCATCCCATGGGTGTAGAACCTCAATCAATACCTCCACATTACCAAGCCATGTGCTTATGATTATTTATCGATTTACCACAGATATACCATATCACAACCAAATACAACCAATACAAATAGAAATCATAATCCACAATAATCAACATGGGAATAAATATTATAGCATAAACCATTACCAGATAACCATTTACATGAAATTTCCATTTGTCCCTATTCACATTTTGATTACCTATTTCATTACGAATATTCCTTAATTACCATTCATTAACCTAGTTAACATATTAAAACATTTCATATGTTAACTCACATAAACCATTCACCATTCCCCTTGTATTAATCCTAGTATATATTTCAAGTATAAAACCCATTCCATTTGGCACATTAACATTAATCCCTTTTCAACCCATTTCATGTCAATAAAAGAAACCACTTATACCATTATCAATCCTATAAACATCTTTCACTATTTAGTTTCGGAATCAACCAACCATATTGACATGTTCTTCATGGGATAAATGTTTCCACACGTCAACTCTACTCTTACTCTTTCAAATTTATAGGTTTGACAATGTCGGTGCACCCCACGGGTGGTCCTAAATCGGTCAAATAATCCATGAATCATCGTGATGGGGTCATGTGGGGTTCAATGGATCATTCATACACTCATTATACCAAATCTAAAAAAAGACATTTAATGCACAATAAGAAGTTACCAAGGACACCACCAAACATGCACAAATCAATATAATGACTATGGGATATAACTTGTAGACCACCAAAATCGAATGAAATGATGAAATCAATCTTAATAATGGACTTAGATCTGAATGCATGGATCCCTTGAAACATCAACCCAGAATACACTATAGAAATAAGGTTTTATTTCCACAAAAAGTGACATCAAAAGCTACAAGACATAATCCGGAAAAGTGAGGTAACATGTAGATTAGAATTAACTAGAGAAATGATCTACAATTGACAATGATACAAACAACCTAGATATGAGGGAGAATAATATTTTGGTGATCTTGAAGAGTTTTTTGGAAACAATATGGATAGAGGACATAGAAAGGGTAGAAAAATCATGTGGGTACTCAAAACTCCTGAGATGGAAATATTGTAATAATTCTAACATTTAATGGGTTCCATGGTTTTCCCATAGTTTTCCAAACAATGTGCAAGCTACTTTCTAAGGGATGTGAGGCCACATGGTTACCTGGGAAGCTCCTCATGGTTTAATGAACCATGTTCCAACTATGTGGTTTGCCGCTATCCATGGTTGAAAGATTTCCAATGGAAGGCCACACCATTTACTTGACCATGCACCTTGATCTGTTTGACTCAGATTCCCTCTTGGCTGGCCCGGAACCCCTAGAACACCCTCAAGATTCCTTACACACCCTACGAAAACTCCATTAATCACAATAAAAGGATTTAGACTAAAATTTAAATAATGGAATACCTCTCCAAAGATCATGATCATACAAGTTTTATCTATAGTCTAGGGTGTTTGAAATGTCAGGGGAGTTTCTCAACCTCTAGTAAGGTGATATGTTGGTGGTACATATGAGAACCATATTATTATGTTTAATTTGTTTTCCCCTAAGGAGATGATATATGAGAAAATAAAGGATCGATTATTTTATTTGTGTATTTTTTCAATCATCCAATATAAAGTGTTTATGCTGAAGATCACTTCTTATGCTGACATTCTAGATAGATCATTTATAATTTCCTTGGCATGAAATCCACTAAATTTGTGCCACAATTGTATTCACCATGCGAAATCAAGCACAAAACCCCATATTCTATAGGTTGCTGACTAGTGGTGAGGGTTTGATGTATCATATTGGGAGACTATACCCACCTTATCAAAATAAATACCAAAAGATAACATATGAAATAATAAAAACAAAAATCTATATATCAAAAATAGTAATTGCTAACCATTTTCCAAAAAAGGGTACAGCCCACAACCAAGAAAGAAAAATTACATGTCATGAAAATAGATATAAAGTTGGTGAAAACCCAAAAATAAATAGAAACAGAAATATACCCAAAATGGATCCTAATTCGAAGTTTGAATCCGCATCCAAACATATCCTGATCCCAATTCGACTCCCAAGTATATGTCCCTTTACCTTGTTATGACCTACAACTATGGAATCTTATTGGGTACCCAAAAGAGTCCTAAGTAGAGTATGAGTACAACTCTATATGGAACTACCATTTATTTCTAAAAATATACAATCTAAATGGATAGTGCATGAAATTATAGAATAAATGACAATGTATACGAAGGAAAACATAGGTTCCAATAGTTAACAATATTCTCTTTAACCATTTACTTCACTATTTACATTTTCACCACTTTTACATTCTTCATTACTCAGTTTATTTTTATCACATGATCCATGGGTTATTCATTTACGTCATTTACACAGTGGCCTAAGATGATCAAATATAATGCATAAGGGATTAATCCAAGTTCACTATCTCACTAGGGATAACATCTCATAAATAAAAGACACCAAAATTACCTTAGAGGATCTTTCCTGATTGTCTCATCCCGTGATGAAATTGGGGGACTAGAGCATTAGTCTCTCTCCCCATCCCAAGCATTATAGGGTGGTTTTTAGATCCAAAGTCAAACATGACACATTGGAGGAGCCTCAATCATTTATCCCATACCACCAAGCCATGTGAACTTGATTATTTATCTATTTTCTACATAAACCATAACACAAACTTACAAAATAAATCAACATAACATTCAGAATTCATATCCTTTCAACATGTAGAATTAACATCAATATTTAACCCACTAGAACATTTTACATTTTCATTGCATATCCAATTTAACCTATTTCGCATCCTTATTACTTAAAAATTTGTTGATAGTCCACAATTCCCATGCATTAGCCCAATCACATACTCCTCAATTACTAAATGTTAACCCAAGTAACAAAAGTATCAATTCATAATAATTATCCATTTAACTTGTCCATAACTTCACATTGTTAAACCTACCTAAGCATTTCATGAATAGTTCATAAGTCACATAACACAATCACCTTACTGCATCCTACCCATTCATTTTCAATCTAGAAAATCCCTTAATCAATTACCCCAACTGAGTCCCAACTATCATTAATTCCCTTTCTACTAAACTAATAATATAAATATGTTCCACACAAGATCTACATTATCACAAGGAAATTAAATTCTTAACATTTCAATTTCTCATACTTATAAATATTGGTGCACCCCATGGGTGGCTCTAAATTGGTCTAATTAACCTCAAAGAATTCAATGGGAATTGTGAGGGGTTTAATTCAACATCTATCCAACAATTTTAACAAAAATTACAGATGGAACCAAATACAAACCATGAGGGAAGGAAAAGTACAACCAATCATGCAGAAATCAACTTCAAGATTAAAGGATATAACTTGTATACACCCTACCACAAATACAATGTCAAACACACCCTTAACCTTAGCCTTATATCCATATTAAAGAACAATTTGAATCCCCAACCTAAAATCTAATAAAATTTATTTTAGTATTTTGGGAGAAGATGAAAAATCATACAATCCCTAAATCAGAATAGTGAAGCAAGAGAAGGATTATACTTACTTGATGCTTTAATTACCAACCAACATTTCTCCAAACAGATTAAAAATAGGGGATATTGATCTTTGGGAGTTATTGGGAACTTTGTTTCATCACAAAGAATGTAGGAGAATAATGGCGAATAAAATATATGTAGAACACATAAAATCCAATGCGGGGAAAACTATAAATTAACATATTTTAAAGGAAGAACGGTTTGGCCACACGATTTCCCAAAATGTGTTCCAACTGTATGCCTGCCTCTACCCAATTGGTTCTATGTCACATAGTTACCTAGGGATACCAAATGGGTTGAAAAATATCCACCGACCATGAGAGTATCCTATGTACACGGTTTTATAGTTTGGATTCCCCCCTCGCATGCTGAGTACTAACCATCCACCAACTGTATAACATACACAAAATAGCTCGATTTACTTTCATTTCATGTCCCTCGCCCTTAGAACACCTCTGTGTATCCTATCAAACCTGATAAGCATTTATATATCCAAAATTTAGATATTAAAACCAAAACTTAATAGAGAACATAAAATCATCAATTCTAGGATCCTGAAACCTCCTCACTTTATAATGTCTCATCCCTGAGCCACACTCTCATTGCCACCGATTTTATGAAGAAAAAATATTGGGCCACTGAGCCTAAATATCTGACCCTCTTTCCCATGTTTTTACATGAACATTACCATGTTTCCATAAAACATGAACCAATTTCATAGTCTTTCCCCGCAAGAAACTCTCCCTATAATCCAAAATACGAATTAGATACTCTTTAAAGGATGCACCAACATTAACCTCAACATCTCCAACATAGATCATGTGACATGGGTTAAGGTGATACTTTTGTACATACAAAACTTTAAAAAAATCTAACATACAACTATACCACTATATAATATCTAATTGGTATTCCATCGGTCCAATCCTCTCCATAGTCTCAAACATTACCATTTACTTGGTCGCTAACATTCCTTGTTTCTGAACACGATGGTAACCCAACATTGCTGTCACCTGAAGAAAAAAATGATCACCAACATAATCATTATAGGTCTATATAATAAAATATTTGTTTTTGTATAAGGTATGAATCATTTATTTTTCTATTCAAATGCTTCAACAATGTATAATGTGAGTAAACAACTGGGTGACTGGTGTTTTGGGGTTCTCCCAGGATTGTTCAGAGTCAAGAACCCATATTTTGGGTGATTTAATCATAGTGAACAGTTAGAGAAAACCATGTGGGGTAGGCCATGTGGTTTTTAAAAATTGTCTGAGTCTAGAACAAGGGGAGATACATGCCACAAAGTTTGGAAAAACCATGTAGAATGGGCCACATGAACATGTGTATATGTCTAATGGTTTTTCAGACTTGGTCAGAGGGTATGTTAACTATTTCTACATGGTTAGACAAACCATGTGAAGAAATAGTGTAGTTTGGAGAATGGTTTATTTAAATATGCACCTAAATAATGCAACTCCCTTGTTGTGAAAATTTTAATAATATTATGTTTAAAATTAATACTTTTATAGCCTATATTGTGATTTATTTTAACAGACAACAAATTGAGCTTTTGAGAGCCCTCTCCCTTGATTAATCTTGGATTTAAGGATTTATCTCCATACAATATCTTATTTAAGCGTGGTTTATCTCATTAAATCTGAATATGGAAGATATACTTTTATTTTTAGGAATTCTAGATTCTGGTGGATGTCAGCTATGTTGTTTAGGTGGAAGTTAATTTTCCCTAATATTTTGTACTTCACTAGGTCTTTAGATTTCTCTCATTCTGAGCTGAATCTAGAGCCAATAATGAAAGATCACTCCACTACCAAGATAACGTAGGAGGTCTATAATTTTATTTTTAGTTTTAGTTCATTATATATCATTCAACCATTTTACCTCCTATCAGACTTTTCATTGCGAACATGAATTTTCACTGGCTAGTCGAATTAATTGAAATAGTATACTTTAGGGTTTCCCTTAGGTTACTTAGTGATTTTTAAGTGGTTTTTTCCCCACCCAAGGACCCATGAAGTGAGCCTATAAATTTTACTATGGTTATACCTTGTTAAACCACAAAAGGGTTGTGTTTTGAGATTGCCTTGTTTTTTAAAGCCTTAAATAAATGAAATAAGTTGAATGGGATGGTTAGAAGATGGAGTTCCTCCTTAGATTGTTAGAACATGTTAAAATTTAATTTTTCAATTGATTAATTGAAAAAATGGGTTATGATAATAATAGAAGATGAGTTAAATGAGTGGGTATACTCACTAAATAACATGTCTATTAATTATGAATAATGATTGGGTATACACAATAGATACTATGTTAATGAATTGAGATACATGGGAGGGTATATTAGTATGATTTAATTGGTTATGAAATTTGATTAATGTGTGGGTATACACATTATATGAATTGACTATAAATGATTATATATTGGTGGGTAAACTCATATGATGTTGAACATTAAATGAAAATAAATGAATTAATGATTGTATCGATGCCCTTGATGAATCAACATGGATCATTAATGTGGTAGTTGAAGCATTGGTTTGAGTATGATACCCTTGGATCTTGATTCCATGGGATTCCATGGGATTTTCAACCCCTTCGATCTGGCTTCCTTGGACTCAAATGGGACATGTTCTATATGACATGCTCTTAGGACTCCAACCAATGCCTTACAGAGTTTCTACCAAGAAAATCTGGGGACTCGATGATGAAGCCTTGGTTTTTAACACATTGGATCCACCCCTTCATGGTTTGACACATTGACATACGACTCAACTGTGGATATGTGACAAACTCAATCATAAAGCTTGTATTTTGCTGTTTTGAATTTTGTAATATCAGGAAAGGTCATGGTGGTATGACCTGATGGGATGAATGAAATGGTTGTGTTGTTTACTTGTGATTCTTTTGTAGAAGCCTTGTATCAGAGATTCACTATCTTTTGTCGGGGCCCATGAGAGTCTAGATAGTAACACTTGCTTAGTAGTGGACATGCCTGGGGAACTTTACTTTTCTTTACTTCTTACCTGCTTTAATTCTTAACTACTTATATTGTTATATTTCACAACTAAGAGTTGTATAGATCATGGGTGGTTACCCATTAGGAAGTTATCTCACACCCTTATTTTGGCCTCTGTCATGGAACCAAACATATTTTTTGGTTGAAGGTGTTTATAGGGGAATGTTCCCTAACACAGGTTTTTGATTGTTGCTTTTATGTAAGGGAGGATGGGACCATGTAGGGTATTGAAATGCTACTGGGAAACATTTTTGCCTTTTTGGATTTTTGGATTATTGTATTGTAATATTATTCCATATACCTGTGTTACATTATTTCTAGATACATGTATCATCTGAAGCATTGTTTATGAGACACTCCTGGATTGGTTATATATTCATGCCTTACTTATTTATCAGTTGTATATTTGTTTTAACTGATTCACCTACTTCTATAATATAGGATTCTATGGTGTATACTCTAGTGATGAGGGTATAGTCTCCCCACTAACACACCTTGGCCCTCATTACATGTTGGTTGCCTTTGGCATTTGGGGAGATGTGCTTGAGGACTAATGACCAAATAGATACATGGCACTGTTGAGTGGATTCCAGGTCTGGGATGTTGAAAATTAGTAATAGAGAATTCATTTCATGTTTTTCTTTTTATTTTTTTGACAATATATAGGGTTATAAAAAAATAGAGTTTGGTAATAAGTTGTTCCTTGGATTAACTACCTAGTGTATAGGGAATAAACATATTACCTAAAAAAGAATGTTTATTTTATACTTTTTGGATGTTAGAATTGATTTGAGTCCACCGTTGGGTGATAAAAATATATTGTGATGTTGCGAGTGATATAATTGAGGTTTTTAGTATTTGGAAACCCGATGAAACAGGGTTATTACATATCATGCAACATATATGTACTTTTTAAAATCACATTCCATGCATTATGGAATTCCATGTTGGGTGCATTACTCATTGCATGTTGTTGTAATTGGTGATTTTATATCTATATATATTGTGGTGATAGATTTTGTATAGTGGATAGTGAAGTGACACCATCATTCAGTTCATAATGTGGTTGGGCCCTTATGGACTGGGAGGCGACTCCACTTTTAAATTCAATTTTTAAGAAACTTTTATATGCATGGATTGAATGGAAACCAAATTATTAGTTCATGAGATGATATGTTCCCCTATGTATTTGGAATTTCTGAACTATTGGTTGCTCCTCATGAATAACATGAGTATAGAAATGAAATGTAAAATGAATGCGAATTCATGTGAATATGAAATGGAAACCTGAAATGATTAACATAGACATGGACTAGACCTGATTTTTGAGTAGCTAAGGGGAAGTGTCTCTAGTTGTTTTTGGTGAATGTTATTTTATAGTCCTAGTGTTAGGATTAGGATTTTGGTTGTGACTTGGTGTTAGGAGGGTTTTGAAATATCATATACTTTTGAGTTGTGAATCTTGGTTCATCCTTTTCTAAGGAAATTATTTTTCATTATAGATGCATTCCACCATGATGTCCTCTACTTGTACGACATGAGGGAGGTAAAAACCACACTCTAGAGGTTGTGGGACATGGGATACTAGCTGATACTTCTTTAATTCCAACTGTGAAACTAGCTGTTGTTCTGAACACAGGTTCCGAGGCATAGTATTGTGTGGTTTTATTTTAATTCTAATAAACTTATCAAGTAGCATCGCTCCCTTACTTATCTATGGTTGATATGAAGTATGTGTTCTAGTAGCAGCATCCTCCCATGTTTTTGGGGGATGGTGATCCATATGATGCTAAACTATGTCTTGGGACAATAATAGAAAATTTCAAGTCTCTTTATATGTTTCCTGAGAAGATGGTCAAGCTCTCCGCATATATTCTCTGTGGAGTAGAAAAGCCCTGGTGGGATGTTCTGAGATGGGATTCCAGTTTACAAGATATTGTTTGGGCTGATTTCCAAACCTTCTTATATAACTATTTATATCCCTCAACACTACAGGAAGAGAAATCTGGTGAATTTAAGTGTCTGAATTAGGGAGCATTTTTTTTGGAGTACTCTTCATGCTTTATAGAGTCACAGAGTATTTCACCGATCTACCTTACTAATGAAAAATCTAGATAGATGCTATGAGGAGGGTCTTTAACATGCTATCAGATCTCAAGACAATGTATTCATGTTGACATCTATCTCTAAAATTGTGAATCAGGTGCATATTACAGAGCAGAACCTAAGAGAGGATGGGGGTGCAGAGCAGGGCGTTGATGTTTCTTGATCCAGTTGTTCAACATCTTCATGTTGGGATCATCATTTTGAGGAGTCCCATGAGATGAGTTCCATACATGCTATGAGTACTGATTGATTAGCATTTTGTCATCATTTTTGTATGCGAGGCCTCATGAAGATTCAATGTGACCACAACCTATCAGAGTACTGAGTTTGTAGCTGGGTGAGCCACATGCAATGTTTCCATAGGACCTTTACTTTAGCTATTAGTGGTAGCGGTTAGCTATGACACAATTTCAAAGAGAAGGTTCATAAGCACCAATTTAGACAAGGAGATAGAGTAGTGCTAGTGAGTCAAGACGAGGTAGTGGTGGTTGTGGCTGAGGAATCCAAGCATGAGTTACACCAAGACATTGAAGTGGGCCTACATCAGGAAGTGAGGTAGTATCACAGGGATAATGTATAGGAAAGGCCAATTCTGTATATCATATCCCCACAGAGGAGGGTAGAAGACCATCTATGGTGAGAGGTAAGGCCATAGTAGCCTATACTATTGAATCCTCTCTTTTTGATACAGGTACATCACATAGTTTTATATCATCACCAATGGTGAAAAGACTTGGGATTATTGTTTTATATTTTGAGAGAATTATGATTCAAGATACACATTGGGAATTAGAATAGAAGTTGTGAACCAGTGTATGGAGTGACCCCTTGAGTTTGGTGGGTGTAACTTCATCTTTAATTTGAATTCATTGAGATGAAAGGGTTAGATGTCATAAATTGGATGGACTAGCTAGTATCTTATCAATATTATGTGGACTTCTACCATAGGAGCATGAATTCGCATCACCAGATGGAAAAATGTATACACACAAGGGTTAATGGGATTTCTAGGAGTTCCGAGATGGACAAAAACATTGTGGTCTATGTGGGATGACAACACATATTTATAGTTCGTATATGGATGATTGGATTGTGAGTTAGGTGTAATTTCCTCAAATGGTTTAGAACCTTAGGTACACATTCCCAGATGACTTTTTCGTTTAAATCCAGAGAGAGAGGTGGAATTCATCATTGATCAAGCGCTATGAGTAGCACCAGTATCCATTCCTCCTTATAGGATGTCCACAATAGAGTTACAAGAGCTCAATATGTAGATAAAGGATTTGGAGTTGAAGGGATTTATTCGACCCAGTACTTCTCCATGGGGTTTTTGGTCCTTTTTGGAAAATATGAAGACAAAAATATTTGGATATTATTGGATTATCGATTGTTGAAACAAATGAATGTTAGGAATCGATATCCCATGCCATAGATAGATGACCTACATGATCATCTTTGAGGAGAATGAGGGTTCTGAAATGTTGAAATGAGGCCAGGATGTCACTAGGCACATGATCGACCTATATACATAACATGTACAACCTTTAGTAGTAGGTATCATCAATCATTGTATCTGTCACACCGTTCGATCTCACGAATGCACCAATGGATTTCATGGTGCTGATGAACCAAGTGTTCCATCCTTATCTTGATTCATATAAGGTTGGTTACATAGATGATATATTGGTGTATTATCAATATCAACATGACCATCCCAACCATCTTAAGATCATTTTCAATACAACAAGGGAGAAAAGAAATATAAGCTCATAAAGTGCCAATTTTGGATGGATGAAACTCACTTCATGGGTTACATCATCTCTTAGACAAGAGTATAAGTAATCCAAGAGAATGTGTGATTTGTGGTTTCATGGGAAAGTCCCAAGAATGGCTTTGAAATATGCATTTAGTTGGGGCTAGATACTTACTTCAAGGATTTCATACATGTATTCTCATGCCCAGAAACACCATTTAAGGGATTGAAAATGATGGGTGTATAGTTTTTATGGCCAGATTCTTATGAGACAACTTTTGAAATGTTAAACGGGAGGTTGAAATCAACACAAGTCCTTATACTTTCAGAATAAGGGAATAGAAACATTGTGTACAGTGACACATTAGGTATCAGGCTGATAGTGGTGCTGATGCAGGGTTATAGAGTTGTAACATATAGTTCATGGCATCTGATTCCACCTGAGAGGAATTACCTGACACACAATATTGAGCTATCTATAGTTGTTCACTCATTATGCCACTAGAGATAAAATTTACGAGAAGATCATGTTGTGGTGTACACAGACCACTTAAGCCTCAAGTATATTTTTACACAATGTGATCTAAATCCGAGTTAGTGTATATGGGTGGCATTCCAACATTACTTCAACTTATATCCTTCCTATATTCCTTGTAAAGGAAATGCAATAGCTGATGCACTGAGCAGGAAGAATCAAATATTGGGAGTGCAGTGGTCCAGTAGTGAGTCAAACCTTATGGAGTTGTTCTCTAAATACACATAGAGGTTCTAAATAGTAAGGGATAGATATATAAATCATCCTTAGATGTGACCTCTACCCTATAAGATTGAGTATGGATGGGGAAACTATTAGATCATGATGGTTGTGTCCTATGAGAGTGCATGGAACATGAGGACCCACCTCCTCGTTCGACCATGGTTGAGGATGAGATCATACGTATCCATGGCTGCGTTTGGGTTCTAGTGGGCATAAATTCATAGTTATTATAGGAGTTTCATCCCTCAGCATGGTAATTGAACCCCAGAGTCACCATGATGTACTACGACTTACATAGTCAGTACTGGTGTCCAGATATGAAAAGAGAGGTGGGTAATTTTGTTACAAGGTATTCCACCAATCATTAGGTGAATCCCTAGTCACTATTCGATCAAATAAAAAATGTTGTGTCTCTTCAGGGGAGGAAAGCATTAATGGTGGGGAGAATTTTGACAGCCAATTTTTCATTTTCATCATCTGTTATAGTTCATTTGGGGATCAAAGATTATTTGTTGAGTTCTGTGTGTGACAGGGTTTAATATTTTTGTGTCACTTTTTTAGTATTGAATCCATGGTTATTCTATAGTTAATTTGGTATTTCATGGAGAAATGTTGAATTTTTGAACATTGTAGAATCCTAAACATGTTTTGTGCCTGTATAGAGGAAATTGTGTGGCTTCCTATTGGAAACTATGCAAGACTTGGGGTGCTTCTAGTTGAGGAGGCACAACTCATGCATGGTTAGTCAAACAATGTGTAAATAATGTTGGAAGCCACTATATTATGGCAGAAAATATCATATAGTTGGAATACAGTTTACCAAACTATTCGGCCAATCCAAGTAGGTTCCTAGGTTTTTCTAGTAAGTGGTTCGTAGTTGGCACACTGTTTGGTAAACCATGTGGCCAAACTGTGCAAGCTTCCCAGAACATAAAAATTATGAAATTACTAACCCAAAATTATGGTATTATTAACCCCAATATACCCATTTCTCCATCTAAATAATTCATATAACCATAGGGAATGATATTCTTGGTTTTTAAAGCCTCCTCCTTCCTACATTAGTGTTGATCTATGTATTTCATGAATATTTAAGGAGGTTGAACAAGAAAATCTCCTCTCTTAGTTAACCCTTTCATTCATATTCCATTTTCTATTTCATTTATCTTCTCTCATAGTCATGGGGACCAATGGTTTCTGTTTCACTTAATTTTTGTTTGGGGTTTTCCTTGTTTGAGGATCCTCTTGGTAGATCCTGGCTCTTAGAACATTTTAGATGTAATTCAGAGTGTGTGTTGTTGAAGCGCCATAAATTTGAGAGGGTTTTCCTTTGCAAATGAAATTATAAATTAATATTCATTGGTTTAATTATTTTCACACCTCCCATGAATCTAATATATTAATTCATGGCCATTGGAATAATTCTTTGAAGTGAAATGAGTTGGTTCAAATTATTATTTTAAAGTATATTCTATAGTTTTGTTTAATATTTCACACTAAGTGTTCGATAAACTGCCCATTTGGGTTTTTCACAAATTATTATATATCTAAAGAATGGTTTCGAGTTAATAATAAATTTATGACATCTAAAATGATGTTTTGGATTTCTATAATGAGTTTTAAGGTTGTTTTTTGTTTAAATGTAGTGTGAATTTGGATTTTGAAAATGGTTTGACATGTGTTGTTGGATTATGGTCCAATTAGAAGTTTAATGAAAATGGTTCTATCTTGTAAATGTGGTCCGACTTTTTGAAAGGAATTTTTTTAAAAATGATTATGAAATAAAAATTAGTGTGCTTTAACCATTTGGGAATGGTGGTTTAGTTTCATTTAAATGTGATAGTTATGTAATGTGATCTTGATCCCCATTTGGAACATTTATGAATGTAGGGAAAATTATTATCTTGAAAACCTTCCAACGAATAATACACATAACTTATTTATATTAAATGGTTGGGATTACCTCATTATAGACTCCTTGTGACCCATTTAATTTTTTTCATTGTTTATGACATGAGATTGATCCATAGAGTGATTCGGGGTGGTTCCAATTGTGTAAAATATTATATATGATATATGTAATTGTGATTAGATACTTGCATGGCATTAGTTGGAACACCCCCATTAATTAAATCTTGACATAGAGAACACTGAATAGAAATTGAATTTTTATGAATGAATAGAGTACTATTTAGGTAATTCATTAGTTGGTGTCCCATATTATGGGGATATATTGAGGTTTATTTATATAGGATTATACACCTAGATCTGTATAATGTGTGGTGTGGAAAATCATGTGAGTGGGTTTTGATGTCATAGTGTGAGGCATGATTTTTGGGATTATTCGAATTGTTTTAGTTTTTTTGTATTATTCACGAGATCCAATGTTCCTCCCATTTATGATCAATCTTAGTTACATATGGTGAATGATTGTGAGGAATTTTTGGTTGCATACTCATTTGTGTTATTTTACATTTCCCAAGTTCTATGATTTTAATTCTTAATTATTGAGTTGTGTTGATTTATCCCAAAATTATGAATATTTTTCAAGTGTTTTCAGTTTTTTTGGAAATGTTATACACCATTTCTCTCTTTAATAAATGAAATTACTCCTTTATATTTGAAAATGGATATGTTTCCCCCTTGGAAAAGAGTATGGTTTTAAGTTCAAAATAGGAAAATGGATTCTTTTTGGTTTTAATGTATATTTTTTTGGAAATGATTAATTTTATATCTTTTACTTTGAACATTAATTGGATGTTTCATATATTTTAATGGAAGTGCATTGAGAATATAGTTATTTGGGCATGCTTACTGAATTTTAAGACTGACTTATATAGTCATTTCTTCTTTTTTATCCTTTGGTGAAGGTTTCAACTTGAGTTTAATCACCATGGGTGAATGTCACCCAAGGTATTAGTGAGTGACCCTCAATTTCACATGGAGGTGTTGTGTTTTTCTTGTCCAGTTGGGATAGTTTTTTATATTTTTTGTTCCTTTGTATTTTATTGAAATAGATGTTTAGTTTGGTGTCATATATATATATAATGTTTTCTAATTTACCTATCGATCCTTTAGTTTATTTATTTATATTGAGATAAATCATTCCCCTATCTCTCTATTGATCCAGAACACTAGTTTGCAGCCCATGGGGATGGGGAACGCCATTCGGTCCTTGTTACAGATATAGTCTAGTGGCCGATTTGGGTTTGACCCGAGATGGTTCATGAAATGTTCCCTAAAAAAGTTTATTTATTATTTCTTTAGAGTAGGGGAGCATGGGACCAAGTGGAGGCTTTCGATGCTCTTGGGAATCCTTTTGGTCTATTTGGATTTTTAAAAAATTGTATTGTACTTTACTACCATGTACCTGTATTTGATTTTTCCTAGATACATGTATTATATACACCATTATAAACGAGACACTTCTGGTTTGATTATATATTCTGGTTGAGATTATTTATCAGTTTCATACATGTAGTAACTGCTTTTTATAGTTGTATGAAATTTTTTTACACTATATATACTCTAATGATAAGGGTATAGTTTATCCAGTGACACATAGAGGCCCTCACTAATATTCAAAAGCTTTCAGATTTTGGGGAGATGATCTTTAGGCCTTTTGAACCATTAGTCTTGGTGCACTGTTGACTGGCTTCCATTTCCGAGATGTTACAGCCTATTATGTCGATCAATATATGCCTTATGCCGGATCTGATCTATTTCCATAAATATATAAATGAACTGAGATTTCGCCAATGTCTCTTGCACAAGACATGGTCCCAATAATTATTATTCGCCTCCTTCCATCTAACACAATGGGGATCAACACAGTCTACTATAGAGTTCCTCAAATGATTGCATCTAAATAATACGATTGAAACTATTGTTTTATAAAAACACAAAAATAGGTAAGTTATTTTCCCGTGATCCTAAAAAAATCTAGGACATATTACCTCAACATTTCCTTAGGTACATGAATAGTATGATTTGATTTCCTATTCTTTTGTGGGTGAAAATCCATAATAAAAAACACCTGGGTACCAAGCGCCTTCTGCAGTCCCTTACATTAGTGGAATGTAAAATTTTGAACATGATCCAAAACTATATCCCATGATAGTACATTTAAGAACACTATATCTCAAACATAAAATGAACCAAGTTGATCCACAATGAAGGTCTTTAGAATAAGAATTAAATGATCCACATTATTCAACCGATCAAAAACTACCAAGATCACATCATTCATTTTAGGTATCACCAAAAGACAGACAACAAAATCCATCAACACATCAATTCCACTTAAATTTAGGATTTGAAAATGGTTGCAAAAAACCACCCAGCTACTGATGCTCAACCTTCAACACCATGCATGTAAGACATCATGCCATGAAACATGAAACCTCCATCTTCACCCATGGCCACTAATAATACCTATGAAGTTCATGTTACATTTTTGTCAGACCATGATATGATTCAAACTTTGATGAATGAAACCCATTAATAAACCCTTATCATATACACATTTGAACTACAACAAAACCTCACAAAAAATCCCATCATCACTAATTTTCCAATTCAATGGTGACTCTCCATGATTAATATTTTTCCTCAAAGCCTATCATTATGGGTCCTCGCACTACCTCTCCCTAACCTGGCTCAAAATTGTGGAATCAACTAACAAGGATTTAAGGGTCATCCTCCCATGCCCATCATCTTCCTCCAGAATCTTTTTACAAAACATTTACATCATTCTAAACTTGGAACATGATTCCTAAACCGCCTGATTTTGAGTATTTTGACCCAAGGGATTTGAAACACTGTTTCCTTTTTCCAGTGTGTAAACGAACTCAAAGTCAAAGTATTACGTGTATCCAAACAGTATATTCTGGCAAAGATTCTTATCACATTGATAGAAAATGTACGTCTGGATTTTATGATCATTATACACTGTAAAACTTTTCCCAATCAAGTAATGTTGCCCACATTTTAAGGAATGGACCACCATGTCCAATTCAATATAATGTGTAGGTTAATTTAATTCATGGGGTATATATTTGAATTACCAATTCACAACAACATGATAATCCTACATTAATACCACCCAAATACTAACACCAAGCGTGTCACAAAACAAGGTATATTTCTCACATGGCTCTGCTAAGATCTGAATTAGTGCGGCTGTTAACCACTTTTTTAATTCATGAAAGTAATTCTAACATTCACTAGACCAATGAAACTTAATTACCTTCTTTGTTAAGAATAAAAGTGGTTAGTCCAATTGATGATAGTATATAATGAACCTTTTTAATATCTAATGAAACCTCAAAAATTGTGGGGTTCAAAGACATTCTTGGGCTGCTTGCAAGACATAACTGCATGCACTTTCTCTAGATCCACAGACACACCGTCCAATAAGATAATTTTCCTTAATAAATTAAAACTATCAATATAGAAACTAAAATAGTATTTCATGTAATATATCATATTCTCTCTTATTATACTCAGAACAATGGAATGATGTTTAACATGATCTTTCGGAGTTTTAGAGTAGAAAATTATGCCATCAACAAAGACAACCACAAACTAATCTAGATATGAGAGAAATACTCAGTTCATTTGGTCCATTAATGCTTCCAATGTATTGGTCAACCAGAATGACATCAAAACACACTCATATAACCCAAACAGTCTCCTAATGTTATATTGTAATATATCATAAGGTCTCACCCTTATCTGTTGATAACATGATCTCAGATCAATCCTCGAGAACACTAATGCACCCTTCAGCTGGTTAAAAAGGCCCACAATTTGAAATCCAATATATACCCATGGATATATATGCATATTTTAGAGAAAACTTTGGAATAGAGTCTCAACCAAAACAAAAACCCATGATTTAAAAAAATATTGGTATTGGTTGAGTTATAACAATAGTTTTTTAAACTGCGAGTATAGATATTTAAGATGGGACCCTCGCTCGGGCTCTTACCCCCTCCTCATTTCAACCCCACCTAAAATATTCTTGGAGGACTATAGAATCCCCTCCACTCATCAAAATACATAACACATCCCCCTTTTCATTCCTCATGTGACCCGCCCCTCCTCTAACCACCACCCACATCCCCCCCCCCTCTTCCTCTAGTGATGTTTGACATCCCCGTTCCCTTTCCCAAATTTCACTCTCACCTAAGAAGATGAGACATCTCATACTATCTCCCCTATTTCATTAATTTTTTATTAGATAGGTAAATATTTCTTATCTTGTTTCTATTATATTTCTTTTCTTTCAATTTCATTGAATATCATTTAATTTAGAATAGTTTTGTTAGGTTTGGTTCAACTTAATTCTAAGAATTTTTTTGTTTAATTTGATTCATATAGTTTTTCATCAATTCTATTTTTTAGGATCTATTTTTTTATTATTCATGATTTATTATGGTATAGTTCAATTTATTTTAGATAAAGTTTTCTCATTTATTTTTTGTCTAGTTTAGTTTAAACTATATTGGTTTTTTATTTTTATTAATATATTTGTTTTTTTATTTTTTAAATTTGGTTTATTTTTGTTTTTTACTCATATTTCTTTGGTTTAATTTTATTTATGCCATTCAAGATCAAAATTATGATATTATTATATTGAAATTAATTTGGTTAGGTTCAGTTCATTTTTTATCTATATTGATCACACTATTTCAGTTTGATTATTTATCAGATCTGTTTATGTCAATCTTTTTGGGTCCACCTTGGTCCAATTTATTTTCATTCAAGTTAGTTATAATTAGTAATGGTCAGTTTAGGTCTATTTTTTCTATATTTATTCATCATATTTTGTTTCTATTACATTCAATTCTTCTCTGTTTCATTTGTCTTCCTGATGTACAAATCAAATACGTCCACTTTGGTTTTTTAGTTATATTAGTCTCAATTTGATTTATTAAACTTTATTTGGTTTTTTAGATTATAATGTTTTATTTTATTTTATATGGGTTGGTTGGGTATATAATATTTATTTAATGAATGTTTTTTCAGTTATGTTTCTTAATGTTTGGTTTTGTCTTGTTTGGATAAATTTATCAAGGTTAAATTTAATTCGAATAAGATCATTTATATTTAGTTCAATTTGATTTAGTTCAGTGTTAGATTATTTTGTAAAATTATATATATATTGGATTGGATTGTTTTATTTTATTTATATATATAATTATTATGAAACGATTCATTTCATTTTGGTTTGATTATCCGTATTTTGATATTATTTGGAATTTTTCATTTTGATTGAAGTCACATTGATTCAATTCAGTTCACATATTTTATTTCAAATCAACTCAATTATTCTAATTATATTTCTATATGAAAAAATATTCATCTATTAAATTTGATATTACTCTATTTTTAAAAATGATACTCGGTTAGATTCATTTTTTTGGTTTTATTTTTATTAATTTGATCGGGATTAATTCAATACTCATTCATTTAGTTCCATTCAAATACATTTCAATTTATTTACCATGATTCAACATGTTATGGATTTATCTAGTTTTTTATAACTTTATTTTTCATCATATAAAATGTATTATAATTTTAGAACATGTTAAATATAGGCTTTGGTCACTATAAAAAATCAAATAACTCATAATGGTGATAAACTGAAAACATTAAAAAAAATTCTTTTTAAAATAAAACAACTATTTTAACTGTTATATTATTTAATTTTTTATTTTTTTAATAAAAAAGAAATTAAATCAATCATGTATAGGGTATTGGGTGTTTTATATAGGTTTAGGGTTACATATATAATCTCTTTCTCGAATCCATTAATACTAAAAATGATTATAATAATTTTGATGGTAAAATCCTTCCATCTATGTATCATAATAGCTATGTAAAAGAATCATAAACATAGTATTTAAAAAATAAATGGGTTTTTAAAAGTTTATTATAAAAATGACATTCTCTAGGTCTTAATCCCTACATAATTTTCCAATATTGAGTATTGTTTGAAAATAAATAACGGACAAAGTTTATATTTACGTAATGAGATTATAAATGATTCTAAAAACACAATTAAAAGAAATAATTATATATTTTATAATATATTACATTTTTTATATCATAATATAAATAATATCTAAACCTGATATATGATTAATAGGATTAAGCTTAATAATTATTAATCTAAATAATTTCTCTGAACTAATATTATAATCTCAAAATGTCCACATTGTAAGTTATAATTTTCCCTCAATGATTTATATTAGTATGTATACCCAAGAAGTTAATATTATGAAATTCATATAGGTCCATCAATAAATGGTTTAAATATTTTGGAAATTATCTTACAAAATAACTATTAATCCCAAAAACATCATTTATTAATTATTCCAAAAATTTGATTTTATTATTTATTCATGAATTTTATAGAAACAAATATATCATCAAGTAAAACCATCAATTTTATTGATAAATTTTATTTCCTAGGCCTACACTCTTTAATCCAATTGGAATTTAGGCTGAAGGGCCAATTGATCATTATGCCTATAGGCTAATTGTCCACTAGGAATTGTCACCACTGTTTATCACATGCTTAAATTTATGATATTTTCAATCATTTAAATATTATTCCCCTTTATTATTATTCACTTTTAGGAAATTTTTATATTTTGATTATTTTTCTACTAATTAATTTCATTTTCAACAAGCTGTAATGGGCATCAAAGGTTGTGTACCTTGAGAAAAATTGTTTTTCATTAGTAGAAAAAAAAAGGATGTTTGTTTAGTAAATGACTTATTACAAGAAAAGTTTTTTTTATGTTTTTATTTATATTTATAATATTATAAAAAATAATTATTTAAATATCTTGTTTATTTTTTCAACAATCTTTTTGGGATTTCCTGAATGATAATGAAGATAACAACTTCAGGCTACATGATCATCTGAGTCAAGTATTATGGGAGAAGGAATAGGGGGAGAGTATATTATTAACCTAGGAGAAACATCATCCTACCTATTTTTATTTCCTCATCAGGCTCCTCTCATTCCACTCAGACCCCCAAGATGCAAATCACTTGTACAGACGAATCTGAGGAAAAAAGTGCTTTATAGAAGAATGATATAAGGAAGATGATCACCAAAAAATTCGTAAAATATGAGTTAGTAATAATTAAATCACTTTAATTAGAGGATGATACTACTATTTATTCATATATGGCATCAATTCACTCTTTAAATGATACCATGAGTGATTCCAATTTGGGTCCTCATAGTGATAGAGCTGAAGGGGCGGTGATTATGCCGTTGATGATGTTGTTTCTCTAAATGATTCTATTGGTGATGAAGACTCTATTGATGGTGATGATTATGTTACTCATGGTGATGATGATGTTTCCAATGGTGAGCAGGATACTAGTAATGGGAGAGAGATTAATCCCCTCCATTTATGACTTACTATGAAACAAACATGTGGAAGATCTTAAATGAATTAAATGGATTAATAATATAGATGTATATATATGTTTTAGTATTTTATATAGGTTGAAAATTATTACATGTTGTTTGTTGAATTCTAAATATACAATATTTATACTTAATTGAATATATATTGTGTATTTTATTTGATTTATAGGTTTAGGAGATGGAGGAAGAGGTTGTGGTGGTTCTGCTGCCAAATGCAGGCAGCCACCGATACCCATGGTTCCCCAAACTGTGGGTATAGGTTCTCTAATGGATAATCTATATCAATGGTTCAGTTTGAACCATGGGTGTTAGGGAATATCAATGTCCTATACCCACACTTTGAATAGAAACCTTGTGTATAGGTCTATACCCACACATCCATCAGCCATCGTTCCTAAAACCAAAGGTATAACCTATACCCCCAATTTAAACCTATGGGTATATTCCAGTTTTCCAAAAGTGGTCATCAATTCTAGGAAGAGGGTGTATATTATTAGCTTTAATCAGATACGTATTCCCATAATCGACACATAATATCAATGATCCATTGTCCTTATTGGAAAATAATACTAGAGATCCCCTATGTGACATACTCAGTAAAATAACCCGTCTGTTTTCCAATTTCTCCAACTAATATATAGGCCTCTAGTTTTTCTATGGTGGCATTATATATGGTAAAATGGACACTGGTTATTCCCTATGAAGGAGTCTCTATCGAAAACCCCACATCTCTATCAGGCAGAATCCATAAGGTGTCATCAGGAAGAAGATCATGGAACCGATACAGTACCGAAGGAATGAAAATATTCTCCACTCCTTCATCATCAAGAATAAGAAAAGACACATTGGCTTTGAGTTCACCCAACTACTAACAAACTTCCTTTTAAGTCCTGCTTGAACATACCATTCACCAAGATACACATACGGGTCTCCCTCAAGAGATTTGATCATTTCCCTATGATGATAATAGACAATATGGGATTGGTATAACACTAGATATTCAATTCCCAAAATCATATAAAATCCTAACATCTCAAGTTCAAACAATTCCTAAAAGAAAAGGTACCCACCAACCTTGAGTACACATCCATTACATAACCTGTTATTATAAACTCACACCCATAATGTTTTTTGAACCCACAGGACCTCACACATTTTTTCCACTACTATAACCATCACAACCACAAACTGTGCTTATATTAAAGATTTTGTGGCACCTGTTTCAACCAAAGCACTAGAAAACATGGAATCTATAATAATTTTACCTCGAATGGTGGGTGGTCCAACCTTCCCTCCTCCTGGTGTAGATTGAATTGCATGAAGCCATCCTACCCCTCTACCCTAGTCTCTGATCAATGTTCCTAGTGCTATTCTTCTTTACAAATATGGATGCTCTCATCCCAGAGTAGCCATCTAAAACCTCTATTAGTATGGATGTTTATTCTCCAACAACCATCCAAATATGGGGTAACCTACCCCCTAACTACTATCTGCATCAAGATCGATCCTTCATATGTGACCGACTGTTGAGGGTTCCTACAAAACCTCTACCCATGACCCATTATTCCACAAACTTGACACTGAACTGGTGGTCAGGGGTACTGACTGCATAGGTGTCCTGATCTATCGAACTGATCACATAAAATTTGATTACCACTCTAAGAGACTGGTTCTCTCTTATGAATACTCTTACACCCACCATTCAAGAGTAAATTCTAGAAACATATCTTCCAACCTTTAGAATTTGTGCCACTAAGTCACCCAACTGGAGCCATGTGTCCTCCACTATAATCATTCTTGAGAGTCCCTCTTGAAATAAGTGGCTAATTCAGCGCATCAGTAAACATATTTAAATTGAAAATACTCACATGGGACTTTATCTCATGTCTAATTCCATCATGAACACGTCTCTATATAGCTACCTTATCCCCCACCAATGATGGAACAAAACGTTTCAAGTCAGTGAATCGGTCGACGTAATCCATCACTAATATGGACCCCTAGGTCAACCTCCAAAATTATATATCCTTATCCTATATCAAGGTCTATAAATATAAATTTTCAATAAATATTTCTTAGAAATAATTCTATATCATACTCTCAAATTGCTAGGTCTGAACCAAAACATCCCACTAGTAATTTGCATAGCCTCATAGAATATAAGTTGCCAACATGACCCTCTTCTCGGGAGGAGTCTATAGACCATCCAGAATTTCCAAGATGGACTCTATCTATAACTTGACTACATCTCTTCCACCCTGTCCAACAAAATCTATGGGGCATTGTAGTTGAAACTCCCTATTTAGTTTAAACATAGATGATACAACTTATAACGACCCATACTTTACATACATTGTTAATACTTCAAAATTGAAGTACACTTATTACAACATATGACAAAACCACAAAAGACTGTATAGGTATAGTGTCTTTAGAAACTGGGAAACATAAACAACTAGTTCATAAATCTTCTACAGTGTCTCCCATTTATTTCATCATATCTAGGGTCCCTTTTAGCATATTCTACTTAATATCCATCTTCCTGACCTGGGGAAAAGAAAACATAAAAGGGTGAGCTCAAATGCTTAGCAAGGGTAAATAAAGGAAATAAAAATCATATCATATATTTTTGAAAATCATAACCTGCAAAAGAGATCATAATATCTTAACATGGAACAAATAATAGAAGTGAAAATGAGATCCCCATAATCATAACATGAAACTTGAAACTTTGTGGCATGCACACATAATCATGGGAAATCATTTCTTGTTAGTCATGACTCATTGCCAAGACTATCTTAGTGGACAAAGTCCCTTTCTGATCCGAGTTCACTCCTCGTTTCAGTCCTGTATCACTGAACCGAAATAACCTTCCGTTCCAGCCATGTCTATCTCATGAGATATAAATCTTTACCCAATGCATTGGAGGGAGATATAGGTCCCACCCATCTTATAATGAATCCTTTCTTATGTGTGCCACATAATCATAAACCATACATCATAGCGTAACCCATGTAATAAAAATGGGATTCTTAAACAACATGACATCATAAAACAATTCATATAAGATAAAGGAATTCATAAAAATATTTCCATCACAACATAATCAAATCCATGTAATAATAGGGATAAAAACAGAACCCTTTTATTATCTTAGATGGAAAATAATTTCGATAAAATACTTGAACTTCATTCTTGAGGAAAATATCCTTTCTACTTCAAAAACACTTTTCCTTTCTTAACATGTCATACAAAAATAAAGAAGTTGATTAAAAATAAACTTGAAAACTTATAAAGTAAGATTCTTGGAAATAATGTATAAAAAAAATCCATTCATGCCGTATAAGTTAAAAAAACATTCTTCGTACTTTTGTCGGAAAAGTCAAAAAGTACCTCGTACGAAAAACGACAAAAGATTCCTTTCATACATATTACTAAAAACACACCGAAGGGTAAAAATGGATTTAAACAATTTTTGGTGGATGGAAATAATATTACATATTGATGAAACATGGATGTGGATGATAAAATACACCCCAGTAAATACTTACGAATAAACAATCTCGGATAAAAATGAGATTGTGATATTTACCTTACCTTAGGTCCGATTTGCTTTGTACGTGTCCGAAGCTCCTGTATAATGGTTTAAATAATGTTATTGACTTATTCCAGAATCATACATATTGATATGATATCATATATGGTCATATTCTTAGCTTCTTGTTAGTAATATTTCATTGTTACTTGTTACTCGGGTCTTTATTGCCTTTTGTTCTTATGCGTGTTTTGCCGAATAAATTCTTATTCTTCTTTTAAGGTTATAGATACATTATATCCAGAATGGTATTAGTGTAACATATATCATATTTATTCATTAAATTCATTTATATAATTACTATGTAATGATGATCATGTAGAACGAGTCGCATCACATCGTGGAGACGGTATTCCGTACGTAAGCACGAGTGATGATATCGTTCCTATGATCATGGAATTGTATTGGAGTATATGTATATTATTTCAGTATCAATATTACTTTATAATAATCATAAATAGTTACTCATTACACCATTATACCCATCCTTGTAAGGTGGTGGTGGAAAATAGATTACACCACGGCGTGGAGACGGTATTCCGTACGTACGCACGTGCGGTGATTTCATTTTTCCGTAGGATGGATAGAAGGTGAATTAGGGTTGTTTCATATTTATAATAACATATCAGTATGTAAGTAATACTGATGTTATTACTTTATCATGAAACAACTAAAGAAGAAGAAGTTGAAGAAGAAAGAAATTGAAAAGATCGGTAATGGATATTACCTCTTCTTTGGAACGCTTCTTTGAATCCTCCACTTAGGGAACTAATATTGGTCTTTGAAGAAGACCAGGACCTCTAAGATTATTCTAGGGATGTGGAGAGGAGAAAAGGGCAGGGGTTGGCCGAGCTTGAGTGCTCAAATTGGTGTGAGGAGGAGGGGGAGGAGGTTCCCTTTTATAAGGGAGGAGAGGGGCACCTTAGGAATATTTCAAAATATTATTTTATATTAAAGTCAAAATCGGTTTATAATGGTTCCAAAGGGTCTTATTTCGAAACTAAAGTGGGGATGGGTCGAAATCCTATCAACCAATAGGATTTAGACAAGTTTATGTTATTATGTTAACCTTATCAACTAAATTTAACTCTAAGTTAAATAATTTAACTTTTACCGTGTCTTTTTGTTTTCTTACACTATATGGTTAATACACTTACTATAACATGCCAAACGAACCCCAAATTGTTTATTATTAATATATATATCCTTATCTAAGTCATTTGGCCGAACCTTAGATTTTTAGGAATAAAATAACAATTAATAATATAATATTTGATTTAAAAACTATTTTGTGTCAATTTTGACACTATTTGATATATGATTTTTGTGAAAGTCATAACAGAATTATATGTTCGAACCAAGTTTATTAAATCAACACTAATATATCATAGTAACCTAGAAAATTAGTGTAATTTATAAAAAGTCTCAAATTATATTTATTTTGGTGTTTATAACATCATTTATGTCAATATTTTATTAATAAGATAATTACTGCATCATCATAGTGTCATAAATAAATTAAATTATTTAATGTCTAAAAATTATAAATAAAATACCATCATGTAGGAAATCTTTTTAGCTTTCGAATGAATATTTATAGTCGAATTTATCTTATGTATAACCCCATATTAAAAATTATTTACCTATTAAACTTTGATTTTAACTATTTTAACTATTCATTAAATAAAATAATATTAAATGTTATAATCTAATCCAAGTGGACCTAAATGGTCATATTATATTCATAAGGTTGTTTTTGGTCGAATTACACTTATCCAATAGAATTAGGACATGTGTTAGTGTAATAGTAATATCATATTTACACTTAGTTACCCTATTTACTATTAACCGTGGTTAAAAAAAATTAAAAAGTTACTATTCACCAAAAATTATTTTCATCTCATTGAACCACATTTTATTCCTTGATATTAACTGTGTCTGTCAGATTTCCGAAATTCAACTCACAGAAGCGGTAAAATTAAGTTTTATGCAAAATTCAGTTTTTAACCTACCACTTAGTGGTTTCACTATTCATCAAAAATTGAAAGTTTTCAGAAAAATACCAAAATTTCACCCTAGGCTAATTTCTGTATTCCGAATCCAAAAATGAAGTCCATTTTGAAAAATAAAATTTATAAAATTTTAAAAAGTGGTTTTTACTATTCATAACGGCTAGTTTTATTTTAATAGCATATCGTTGTTTAGTGATACTCGGTATTGCGTACGACGCAAGCTATCGAGGAAGGTCACGATTTCGTGTAAAGCAAGCCAAGCAAGTGTTGTGTAGAAAAAGATTCCTTTGATGATTTATATAACATATTAGTCTCGGGTGTTACATTCTACCCCCCTTAAAATGAATTTCGCCCTCGAAATTCGTCACTTTGTAACAAACAGATGAGGATACTTTTCCCTCATCATATCCTCAAGCTCCCATGTAGCTTCTTCTAATTGGTGGTTCCTCCATAAAACTTTCACCAAGAGAGTGGTCTTGTTTCGTAGGACTTTTTCGCTACGATCCAGAATCTCTATCGGCTGTTTTTCATAAGAAAGATCTTGCTTTAGCGGTACAACTTCTGAGCTGAGTACATGTGAAGGATCAGGTATGTACTTTCTCAGGAGAGATACATGGAACACATCGTGAACTTGAGAGAGATTCGTTGGAAGTGCCAATCGGTAAGCTACCTTTCCAACACGATCCAGTATTTCGAAAGGACCGATATATCTAGGGCTCAACTTCCCCTTCTTTCCAAATCTCATAACACTCTTCCAGGGAGATATTCGTAAGAACACTTTATCTCCCACTTCAAACTCTAGGTCTTTTCTTCGGTTGTCGGCATAACTTTTCTGTCGACTCTGAGCTGCTCTTATGTGTTGTTGAATAGATCTGACCTTTTCTGCCATTTCATCAACGAGATCCGGTCCTAATAGCTATCTTTCCCCAACTTCATCCCAGCAAGTTGGAGTCCTGCATTTCTTTCCATAGAGAGCTTCATAAGGAGCCATCTGAATACTGGAGTGAAAGCTATTATTATAAGAAAATTCCACCAAAGGTAGGTGTTGATCCCAACCTCCTTTGAAATCTATAGAGCAAGCTCTCAACATATCTTCTAGGGTTTGAGTTGTTCTCTCAGACTGACCGTCTGTCTGGGGATGATAAGCAGTGCTGAAACTCAACTCTGTATCCAGAGTATGCTGAAGACTTCTCCAGAACTTCGAGGTAAATCTCGGATCCCGATCAGATATAATAGAAAGTGGTACTCCATGCAATCTTACCACTTCCTTTACATATATCCTGGCAAGCTGATCTAGAGAGAAATCCTCTCTAATAGCAATGAAGTGTGTATACTTTGTAAGACGATCAACTATGACCCAAATAGCATTATTGCCTTTGGATGTTTTAGGAAGTCCTGTGACAAAGTCCATAGTGATGTTTTCCCATTTCCATTCAGGTATGGGTAATGGTTGTAACATCCCCTTAGACTTCTGTCTCTCATCTTTAACTTGTTGACAAACCAAGCATCGAGAGACATATTCAACAACATCTCTTTTCATGCCATCCCACCAGAAGTATTCTTTCAGGTCCCTATACATCTTCGTGCTTCCAGGATGAATAGAGAATGAAGAACTATGAGCCTCATCCAGCAGCTCCTTTTTTAATTCGGGGATGGGAGGAACACAAACCCGATTCCTGAACTTTACTATCCCATCACAATCAAGGTTGAATTCAGGAACATTTCTCACCTTCTTTTGTAACTCGACATCTTCTTTCTGTGCCTCTTTAATCTTCACATGTATAGATGGTTGAACATTCATTTGAGAAAGATAAGATGTTTCCCCTTCCATTATAATTCCAAGATCCATCCTTTGTAAATCCATAAATATTGGATCTTTTGTGATCCTCATCATGGATAAACTAGCATGGTCTTGTCGACTTAATGCATCTGCCACCTTGTTTGCTTTCCCAGGGTGGTAATGGATTGAGCAGTCGTAATCCTTAATCAGCTCCAACCATCTTCTTTGACGCATATTCAACTCCTTTTGTGTGAAAATATACTTTAAACTTTTATGATCAGTATAAATATCACACCTTTCACCATAAAGGTAATGCCTCCAAATCTTTAATGCAAAGATTACCGCAGCCAACTCCAAATCATGTGTTGGGTAATTTTGCTCATGGATTTTCAACTGTCGTGAGGCATAAGCTATCACCATATCATTTTGCATAAGAACACACCCCAATCCCTTCTTGGATGCATCACTGTAGATCACAAACCTTTCTCCACTACAAGGTATTGTGAGCACAGGTGCACTAGATAACCTTCTTTTCAACTCCTTGAAATTCTCTTCACATTCCTCTGTCCAAACAAACTTAACTCCTTTCCGAGTCAACTTGGTGAGTGGATTGGATAATCGTGAAAAATCCTTTACAAAACGTCGATAATATCCAGCCAAACCAAGAAAACTTCGTATCTCAGTTATTGTTGTTGGTCTTGACCATCTTTCGATAACCTCTGTTTTTGCTGGATCCACAGATATCCCCTCTTTTGAGATTATGTGACCCAATAATGCAACTTTTTGAAGCCAAAATTCACACTTGGTAAATTTGGCATAAAGCTTCTCCTTTCTTAGGGTCTTCAATATAATTCTCAAGTGATCTTCATGCTCTTCCTTGCTCTTTGAATAGAAACGAATATCGTCTATAAAGAATACCACAAATTGATCAAGATAGTCTCTAAAGACTCTATTCATTAGATCCATGAAGATAGCAGGGGCATTAGTAAGACCAAATGGCATCACTATAAATTCATAGTTTCCATACCTTGTACGGAAAGCCGTCTTTGGTATATCCTCCCTTTTTACCCTTAATTGATGATACCCTGAACGAAGATCAATCTTGGAAAAGTATTGAGCTCCGCGTAGTTGGTCAAATAAGTCATCAATGCGTGGGAGAGGATATTTGTTCTTGATAGTGATCTTGTTAAGTTCTCGATAATCAATGCAGAGTCTCATTGATCCATCTTTCTTCTTAACAAATAGAACAGGTTCTCCCCCAGGTGACGCACTAGGGAATATGAATCCCTTATCAAGATTCTCCTGGAGTTGCTTCTTCAATTCCTGCAACTCAATTGGGGCCATTCTATAAGGTGTCTTTGAAATAGGCAAAGCTCCCGGTACAAGTTCTATTGAAAACTCAACTTCACGATTTGGTGGAAGACCCGGTAATTCCTCCGGAAAGACATCATCAAACTCCCGTACGATGGGCATATTCTTAATCGCGAGTTTCTCACCAACCATTTGAGATAAATAACCTTCATTTAGTGGAATCAATACCCATAAAATGGAAGAAATTTCCACTGGAAGGTTATGTTCATCCTTGCATTGATAGACGATCATAGATTGATCTGGAATATGAAATGTGACTTCCCTTCTTTGGAAATTGATATGAGCTCCGTATAAAGAAAGCCAATCCATGCCAAGAATCACATCAAATTCCACTATAGGAAGGATCACAAGATTTGCAGGAAGCACTTTCCCACAAACTTCGATCGGAGAAGAATTATAAACTTTTGATGCGATTGATGTGCCATTAGGTGTTGTCACAGCTAACTCAACATCTAATTGTTGAGGTAATACGGTGATACCCTTAGAAAATTATTCAGAAATAAAAGAGTGGGTGGATCCAGAATCAAATAAAACATTTGCTACTTTAGAGTGGATGGTAAGTGTACCTTTCACCACTTCGTTATCGTACTCCACATCGCTGATAGAAATTGCATGTGACTTTCCTTTGTCTTTAGCCTTAAGATTTTGTTGACGTCGACCATCATCATCAACCCTTGGATTTGGGCATTGATAGGCATAATGCCCCATCTCCTTGCACTTGAAACATTGAAGTGTAGTAGGTTCATTCGGTGTATCCCTTCCTTTGTTTGCATCATTAGACATCTCCTTCCCATTATCGCGGCATTCAAATGCCCGATGACCTTCCTTTCCACATTTAAAACATTTACTTGTCCCTTTAAGACAACTCCCTCCATGTTTCTTTCCACACTTTGAGCATAAGGGAAAGTTCATCTTCTTTTCAGTGTGCTCTTTAGATTTTCCTTTGAATTCCATCTTCCTCTTCTTATCAAACCCATGTGACTGATGGGTTACTCCAATCTCCATCTCGACTTTGAGAGCACATTGAACGATTTACTCGTAGCTATTGAAGTCCCTTATGGCTAACGCCCTTCAAAGACTTGGTTTTAAGCCACTAAAGAATCGATCGATCTTAATCTCAGGTTGGATAATAATACCAGAAGCGTACCTTGCAAGTCTTGTAAAATTTGCTTCATAGGTACCAACAGATTCATCATCCCTTTGCTTCAGTTCAAGAAACTCTTTCTCCATCTTTGTTCGGAGAATACGAGGGAAGTACTTATTGAAAAATAAGTTCTTGAACTCGTCCCATTCCATGGACTCAATTTCATCCCTTTGCCTCATATTCTTAATAAGATTCCACCATTGATCAGCATCTCCTTCCAAACGATACACTACTAGGATGAATTTATCATGTTCAGAACATTGAAGAACTGAAAATATCTTTTCAGTAGTACTAATCCATTGTTCAGCAACTAATGGATCAGTAGACCCGCTGAAAGAAGGTGGACGCTGCCTCTTGAAGGATTCAACAGAATGTTGCTCCTTCCTTTGCTCATTTGGAAGTCCTGCATGATTCATAGCTTGAGAAAGTTGTGTGAGCATGGCTACAAGATTTTGCATTCCAGCTCCCATATCGTTTGGATTCTCAGGGGGACAATCATTGCATTGCCCATCGCATTCCGCATTAACACGGTTCCTTCGGGTTCCAGCCATTGACTAAAACCAAGAAGAATAGTGTGAGTAACACTAATTATAATAGGAAAACCACATAATCAAGGATAAAATTTCACACTTAAGGTTTTATCCTAGGGTATTAATGGCCATTTCTAAAACACTAAGATTGTGTTCTATGCTTAGACTTATCCTTAGGGTTCTTACTAAGGCTTTCACATCCTAGTTTCCAAAGGTTGACTATACCTTTCCTCTGATACCAACTATAACAACCCATACTTTACATACATTGTTAATACTTCAAAATTTAAGTACACTTATTACAACATATGAAAAAACCACAAAGGACCGTATAGGTATAGTGTCTTTAGAAACTGGGAAACATAAACAACTGGTTCATAAATCTTCTACAGTGTCTCCCATTTATTTCATCATATCTAGGGTCCCTTTTAGCATATTCTACTTAATATCCATCTTCCTGACCTGGGGAAAAGAAATCATAAAAGGGTGAGCTCAAATGCTCAGCAAGGGTAAATAAAGGAAATAAAAATCATATCATGTCTTTTTGAAAATCATAACCTGCAAAAGAGATCATAATATCTTAACATGGAACAAATCATAGAAGTGAAAATGAGATCCCCATAATCATAAAATGAAACTTGAAACTTTGTGGCATGCACACATAATCATGGAAAATCATTTCTTGTTAGTCATGACTCATTGCCAAGACTATCTTAGTGGACAAATTCCCTTTCTGATCCGAGTTCACTCCTCGTTTCAGTCCTGTATCACTGAACCGAAATAACCTTCCGTTCCAGCCATGTCTATCTCATGAGATATAAATCTTTACCCAATGCATTGGAGGGAGATATAGGTCCCACCCATCTTATAATGAATCCTTTCTTATGTGTGCCACATAATCATAAACCATACATCATAGCGTAACCCATGTAATAAAAATGGGATTCTTAAACAACATGACATCATAAAACAATTCATATAAGATAAAGGAATTCATAAAAATATTTCCATCACAACATAATCAAATCCATGTAATAATAGGGATAAAAACAGAACCCTTTTATTATCTTAGATGGAAAATAATTTCGATAAAATACTTGAACTTCATTCTTGAGGAAAATATCCTTTCTACTTCAAAAACACTTTTCCTTTCTTAACATGTCATACAAAAATAAAGAATTTGATTAAAAATAAACTTGAAAACTTATAAAGTAAGATTATTGGAAATAATGTTTTAAAAAAAATCCATTCATGCCGTATAAGTTAAAAAAACATTCTTCGTACTTTTGTCGGAAAAGTCAAAAAGTACCTCGTACGAGAAACAACAAAAGATTCCTTTCATACATATTACTAAAAACTCACCGAAGGGTAAAAATGGATTTAAACAATTTTAGGTGGATGGAAATAATATTACATATTGATGAAACATGGATGTGGATGATAAAATACACCCCAGTAAATACTTACGAATAAACAATCTCGGATAAAAATGAGATTGTGATATTTCCCTTACCTTAGGTCCGATTTTCTTTGTATGTGTCCGAAGCACTTGTATAATGGTTTAAATAATGTTATTGACTTATTCCAGAATCATACATATTGATATGATATCATATATGGTCATATTCTTGGCTTCTTGTTAGTAATATTTCATTGTTACTTGTTACTCGGGTCTTTATTGCCTTTTGTTCTTATGCGTGTTTTGCCGAATAAATTCTTATTCTTCTTTTAAGGTTATAGATACCTTATATCCAGAATGGTATTAGTGTAACATATATCATATTTATTCATTAAATTCATTTATATAATTACTATGTAATGATTATCATGTAGAACGAGTCGCATCACATCGTGGAGACGGTATTCCGTACGTACGCACGAGTGATGATATCGTTCCTATGATCATGGAATTGTATTGGAGTATATGTATATTATTTCAGTATCAATATTACTTTATAATAATCATAAATAGTTACTCATTACACCATTATACCCATCCTTGTAAGGTGATGGTGGAAAATAGATTACACCACGGCGTGGAGACGGTATTCCGTACGTACGTACGCGCGGTGATTTCATTTTTCTGTAGGATGGATAGAAGGTGAATTAGGGTTGTTTCATATTTATAATAACATATCAGTATGTAAGTAATACTGATGTTATTACTTTATCATGAAACAACTAAAGAAGAAGAAGTTGAAGAAGAAAGAAATTGAAAAGATCGGTAATGGATATTACCTCTTCTTTGGAACGCTTCTTTGAATCCTCCACTTTGGGAACTAAGATTGGTCTTTGAAGAAGACCAGGACCTCTTGGATTATTCTAGGGAAGTGTAGAGGAGAAAAGGGCAGGGGTTGGCCGAGCTTGAGTGCTCAAATTGGTGTGAGGAGGAGGGGGAGGAGGTGCCCTTTTATAAGGGAGGAGAGGGGCACATTAGAAATATCTCAAAATATTATTTTATATTAAAGTCAAAATCGGTTTATAATGGTTCCAAAGGGTCTTATTTCGAAGCTAAAGTGGGGATGGGTCTAAATCCTATCAACCAATAGGATTTAGACAAGTTTATGTTATTATTTTAACCTTATCAACTAAATTTAACTCTAAGTTAAATAATTTAACTTTTACCGTGTCTTTTTGTTTTCTTACACTATATGGTTAATACACTTACTATAACATGCCAAACGAACCCCAAATTATTTATTATTAATATATATATCCTTATCTAAGTCATTTGGCCGAACCTTAGATTTTTAGGAATAAAATAACAATTAATAATATAATATTTGATTTAAAAACTATTTTGTGTCAATTTTGACACTATTTGATATATGATTTTTGTGAAAGTCATAACAGAATTATATGTTCTAACCAAGTTGATTAAATCAACACTAATATATCATAGTAACCTAGAAAATTAGTGGAATTCATAAACAGTCTAATATTATATTTATTTTGGTGTTTATAACATCAATTATGTCAATATTTCATTAATAAGATAATTACTCCATCTTCATTGTGTCATAAATAAATTAAATTATTTAATGTCTAAAAATTATAAATAAACTACCATCATGTAGGAAATCTTTTTAGCTTTCTAATGAATATTTATAGTCGAATTTATCTTATGTATAACCCCATATTAAAAATTATTTACTTATTAAACTTTGATTTTAACTAT
Source organism: Viscum album (assembly GCA_963277665.1). Taxonomy (NCBI): domain Eukaryota; kingdom Viridiplantae; phylum Streptophyta; class Magnoliopsida; order Santalales; family Viscaceae; genus Viscum; species Viscum album. The sequence goes on along the minus strand of OY728119.1, from coordinate 872,814,322 downwards.
TTTAACTATTCATTAAATAAAATAATATTAAATGTTATAATCTAATCCAAGTGGACCTAAATGGTAATATTATATTCATAAGGTTGTTTTTGTTCGAATTACACTTATCCTATAGAATTAGGACATGTGTTAGGGTAATAGTAATATCATATTTACCCTTAGTTACCCTATTTACTATTAACCGTGGTAAAAAAAAGTAAAAAGTTACTATTCAACAAAAATTATTTTCATCTCATTGAACCACATTTTAGTCCTTGATATTAACCGTGTCTGTCGGATTTTTGAAATTCAATTCACAGAAGCGGTAAAATTAAGTTTTATGCAAAATTCAGTTTTTAACCTACCACTTAGTGGTTTCACTATTCATCAAAAATTGAATGTTTTCAGTAAAATACCAAAATTTCACCCTAGGCTATTTTCGGTATTCCGAATCCAAAAATGAAGTCCATTTTGAAAATGAAAATTTATAAAATTTTAAAAAGTGGTTTTTACTATTCATAACAGCTAGTTTTATTTTAATAGCATATCGTTGTTTAGTGAAACTCGGTATTGCGTACGACACAAGCTATCGAGGAAGGTCACGATTTCGTGTAAAGCAAGCCAAGGAAGTGTTGTGTAGAAAAAGATTCCTTTGATGATTTATATAACATATTAGTCTCAGGTGTTACACAACTCGCCCTGGGTCTCGTTCCAACATCTACATAAAATGATAAAAGTTCTCATAGAACTGCTCCTCCCCTTACCAGCTAGATTCACCAAGTTCCCTTGATCCACCTATGGAGGAGTGTTCCAAGGAACAACCACTTTTCTTCCTATTGGAAAATGGAATCGAGGTGGAATCTTCTTATATATACAAACACTCATCTTAGAACACATAACAAAAAACATCCATAATTACATAAAAGCAATTTTCACTATCCATAAACAACCCATTTCATATGTATTATCCCATCAGACCATGTCAAATCTATGACACTACAGTCAACCGTCCCTACCATAAGTGATTACTAACCTGGGGTAATCTGGCATACATAATCACAAATATTTCATTAGAAAAAAATTTTAAAACCATTTTTTCACTCACAACACATGTCTCTCATCTTGGGAACATTTCTAATTCCAGAACATGTTACAACAAACATGTTAAATCATTCACAATATTCATTAAGAAAAAATATTTAAACATTTGACTAGAGACACACGCGTGTCATAAATTCCTCGGTGCATGATTCTAATTAAAACATTATATTTCTCCCAATCATTACTAACTACCAAGGCATTGTAATGTAGAAGTATGGGGCAGATCCCATGAGGATTATGTTTTTCTTTGGGTGAAAGAAATTTGTTCTGAAGTCCTTTGTTGGAGTCCTTACATGTTGACGAATGTTTGTGAGTTTCTAACTAATTTTGGGTTTCACTTGATGTGATGATAGAGGGGTAAGGATCAAGTCCAAGTATCTAGATAAAGGTGGGACTAGTTCTAATCTTAGAAAGTTCATAAATGCTTTTTCTATGAAGCAAGCGGTAGGTTCTAGTCAAAATGTTTCAAATATTCTAGTTCTACCTAGGATATATATATTCCATGGTCAGGAGGCTAGATACAGTCCTAGATACATTAAATTGAACTCTTATTTTAGAAATTTCTCTAAGAAAATGGTCATTTTCATAGTTTACTTCATTAAGATAGGGTCATTTTCAATACTATGTAATGGTCACAATACAGTCTCAATAATGGGGTTTCACCATTGGTTTATATACTAATTACTAATCCATTTAGGTTTCCCATTCTTAGAACATGATATTTAATTAATCATAAAGATATATCGAATCTTGTTCCCTACCCAAATGTGTTTTTCTACTCATATAGGTAAATAATGTAATAAAAGGGATATAGTAAATCATAATAACAATGCTAATTGAATGGAAAATGTAATGATATAAAATGATTATGCAATAATACTTTAAATAAAACCATACTTTAAGGTAATGTGATTGAAATGACACGTGAATTGAAGGAATTGAAGAAATGTGAATCCACATCTCTTTGATTGAAAATGTATAGAAATTTAAAAAATAATGCTTTTTTTAAGAGAAAAAAGAGAATGAAATATTGAAAGAATCCTAAAAGGGATTGATATTTAATCCAAGAATTATCTTCAAAGTAATACCACACCGCTCCTTATATAGGCGGAAATCATAATGACATATACTTGATCATCACGTCATGAACCCTTAATCTATATTATTTCGACAAGGATCTATAACATGGAGTGTGGATCTTTGGTAGATTAATGACATTTGACCATGGTAACATCATGTATAGGTGTTTGATGACGCGTAATTCATGGATAGCCAGATGTTTGCATTGAATTGTCATGGAATTCTCAGTGTTCGGTTTGATTGGTGTCATGATATGTAGTATAAAGTCATGATGTGAACTATAAATTCCTCCAATCATTGTGGATGGTCATGACTTATGCTTCACAACATGATGCAGGCTATGATCATTAAGTATACGATGTGAACATGGATGTCACGACAAGTACTTGGCCATTTTTGTATCTTTTTTGTCTTTCTTCCTTGGAATCTTTTGAATCTATATTTCCTGCAAAATTGGACATCTTCTATGTGCATTATCAGGTATATGAATGAAAATTAATGGAAAAGTGACAGAAAATAAATATATAACATTTAGGCTTATCAAATCCCCCCACACTGTAACCATTTCTTGTCCGCAAGAAGAATATCTCAACATTGATTTCAAAAAGAATAATTAGTTTTCAAAGTAAAATAATGTAAGTTATGTCCAAGGAATTAAATTATGTGTAAGTAGAAAATTAGTCAAGTTCCAGTTTTAATTCTTCCTAGTGAATTAGCAATGCATCATAGTTCATATTTTCAAAACCAATTCAACTGTATTAATCATATTCTTTTAACTATTCTTTAATCTACATGATAACTTTCAATTTACCTCACCATGTTTTTTCTCGCATCACTTATGGTATAATTTAAGTAAGTTATGCTCGTACCCTGAGTCCATGTTCCTAACCATAGGCTTTCACTAGTTCTATCATATCCATTATTTTCAGACAGGTATAAAAATAATCTCGAGGTATTTCATAAAAATGTTTGTGATGAATCTTTGGTTGTAGGTAGGTATGTAAAATGAAAAAATCAGGCTCAAAATGAGTTAAATATGTAAATTACAATGGATATGCAACAAGATAAGTGTGAAGAAAGTCTTCTATCGGGAGAGTCATGTTGATTTTTCCATCAAATCAGGTTTGATCTATATGTACAATAAGTATGCAGATAAAGAAATTATTCTGTTCCTTTCCTTTTTATTTTTCATTTTTATTTTTTAAAAGTTATGCCAAGGATATATTTTAGATCCATTACACAACAACATATGATCCTTCGAGGGATTCATTGGTCTGTAAAATGGTAACTTTTTACCCTCTTAGTACAACAACCATTCCAATTTCTTCTTTTCTTTAAATGTTTATAAAGGAAAACATATGAATGAGATATAAAAAAAGGCATATGAATCAAAACCTATAAGTCTGGTGAGTGCACCATACATCTCTAGAAGTGAAAGCATCTCATGGCGTCTGAATGCATTCACTACACTTGTTCAAAAAATAATCATCACGCATTGTAAAAAGAGATGGGTTGGAAGGGAAATAGGCTTGAAATATATTTTCTTCTAATATTCCATTCATGGAATCTATGGGCTAAATAAAGGATAAATGTTAGGAGGGTCTCATGTAAATTGGATGTCAAAGGATACATCAATAATTTTAAAATTACACGTGTTTACTCAATATTTTGATTAGATCTCATTGAATGTCCAAGTAGGTTTTCCTTCCACATGTATCTTTCCAGAAATATGCTCAGAAATAAAAATGGGATTGAAGGATTAGAATCCTCATTGGTATCGAGAATAATATAAAAACTGGCAATTACAAAGGGCATAAATCTTAAGTAGTCAGTCGATTAATGAGTATTTCAGAGATTTTAAATTTTAATTAAACATATAAGCTCAACAATCATTTAGAAATTCTATGCAAGGGTGAAAAATGCTTCTTAATTTTGTTAAATTTATTTTTAATTTACAAGGGCGTAATGGTTTTCAAATTTTCAGCATGCTTATCAGTTTGAAAGGTGTCTCCAAGAATAGTGAGAACAAACAAAAATCTTGTGTATCTCTTTGAAAATATAAGAAATCCCCCCTCTCTTAAAATGATACAATGTCCCCACTACCTATGAATTAATGGGAGGGAGTGTTGTGGGAGTGATTTTTGATTTTTAAATCATTGAATTGACATGGAAGTGATGAAAAAATTATAAAAGAGGGAATCAAGAGCTCCTAGAGATGAATTGGTATACCATGGTGGTGTCTGAGCTATCTGAACATTGATGTTTTGATTCACCTAAAAAATATGTCAGTAAAGAAATCCTGCACTATAGGTCAAACATTAATCCATAAGTTTAAAGATTTGAATAGGTGAAAAAAATGAAGGTGTAAAAAGAAGGAATACTGGTATCCCTTTTATTTATTGAATGAATGAATGTACAATGTACTACAATGAAACATTGCAAATTCCAAGATTCAAACAAAACCCACAAACAACTAAGGATGCCTCCCATAAAGCACTAACGTTAAATTCGTCAGCTAGACGTCCCTAGAGTTTTGTTGAACATGAGATTGAGGACATATCCCTCATTGAATGGTTCTTGAAAAATCTTAAACCATTGACCATTCAATTTGAATTGAGGCTCTCCATTAAATTTAATATCAATTGCTCCATACAAAAATACATGGATTACAACTTAAGGACTAGTCCATCTTAATTTTATCATTCCTGATAAATGTTTCAATCTTTTGTTTAATATCAGAACCATGTTCCCTAGGATGAAGGTGCATTTTGAAATCCATCGGCCATGAAAATATTTTGGTTTTCCCCTATTAATTTGGTATTTCCCATAATCATCTTTCTATAATTCTTCTTTTGTTGTTAATTGAAAAAACCACTTCTCTCTACCCTTTTCTAACTCCAAATTTTGTTTTTTATGGCCCAAAACATTGGTTCTCTATCTCAACCAGAAGACGACATAGTTTTAAATAAATCATTTGGAATGAGGTGGTCTTGATGAGAGTCTTATAATATATTCTATATTCCCATAATGCATCATCATTTTTCAAATTCCAATCATTTATGCTTGTATTGAGTATTTTTTCTAGGATATGATTAATCTCTCTATTTGACAGTTCAACTTACCCACTCATTTTTTGTTGATAGGGGGTTCCGGTATTTTAGAAAATCACATTTCATTGAAGTATTTTTATCACTAGATGATTAGAGAAATGTTTTATGTGATCTCTAATGAGAATTCGTTGAAATATAAAACAATCAAACACATTTTTTTATGAGAAATTTATTACCACGGTGGAAGTGTCATGAGTTATTGCTTTAGCTTTGACCAATTTATACATGTAGTACACTAAAACCAAAATATATTTCATACCATGTCATGTGGGGAATAGTCCCCTAATGTATATTCCCTAGACATCAAGGACATCAACTTCAAGCATCGGGTTCTATGGAATTTCATATCTTTTATTGATTTCCACTATACTTTGGAATCTATCATAATGGAGGTAGAATCTTTTTGAATCATGATATAATGATGGAAAGAAAAATCTATTTTATATGATCATATCCACTACGCGCTCAGGCCCATGATGTCCACCAATTGGAGAAGTGTGGAATATTTTGATTACATTCTGCCCCTCTTATTCTAGAATGCGACATCCTAAACATCCATCAACACAATGATTGAGAAGTATATGTTTATCTCAAAAGTAGTACTTGCAATCCGAAATAAACAATTTTTGTTGTTGATAAGATAAATCATGACGGAGAAATCATGTTGCATCAAACTTGGATATGTCGGAGAACCAAGGCTGGGTCTGGATATTAAACTGGGTATCATTAGGAAAATCTACCTTGATAACAGCATTATTGTCTTTGATTATGGTAAAAGGTAGTCTAGAGAGGTGATTTGAAATAAAATTTTTGTTACCTTTGTATCTTTGATTATTACGTCTAATTCTTGAAGAAAAATAATCTAACGTATCAACCTTGTTTTTTATCTTTCTTAGTCATAAAGTATCTAATGGAAGTACGATCCGTAAAAACAATAACTTTAGATAGAAAAAGGTATGAATGGAACATTTCAAAGACATACAAAATTGTTAGGAGCTTCTTCTACATGGTCATGTTAATCTGAGATCATTAAAGTTGTGAATTTTATAATATATTTGGAAGAATATGTTATTTTTATGTTGACCATGAACAACTCCTACATAATGGTCACTGACATCACACATAAGTTCAAAATATTTATCCTAGTTTGGTGCAATTATGACTGAAGATTTCATCATGCTATTTTTCAAAGAATCAAAAGATTTTCGACATTCCTGATTGAATTTGAATGGAATATTATTTGAAAATATGTGTTTGAAGAGATGAGTGACATTACAAAAATCATTTACAATATGTTTGTAGAATACAACATGCCCAAGGAAACTTCTTATACCCTTAATTATCGATGGATCAGGTAGATAATTGATAACTTTTATGGTTAATTGATATACATTGAAGAATTATTTTTAGATGATGTGGCTGAGTACGATTCCTCCTTTCACCATGAATTGACACTTTTCTCAATTCAGCACCAAACATTTTCCATCACAATGTCGAAGAACTAGTTCTAGATTACTGAGACAAACATCGAATGTTCTTCAATAAATAGAGAAATTGTCCCAGAATCTTTCGAGAAATTCTTCATCCATATCATAAAAGATGTGTATCATTTATATTTGGAATGTTCCTAGAACATTCCATATACCTAATGTCATGCGTCTATACCCAAAAGTACCAAAATGATAGGTGAAGGTTGTTTTTGGCCAGTCAATGGGGTCGACTGCAATTTGATTATATCTAGTATAGCCATCCAGCAAATAGTTGAAATAATTCTCTTCTAGTTATTAAAAAATTGGTCCATAAAAGTTAATGGGAAATTGAATTTTCTTATGGTTGAGTCTAAACATTTGTAATCTACACAAACTCTCTATACAGTGGATGTATGTGTTGAAATAAGTTCATTGTCATCTGTTCTTATTATTGTGAGTATTCCTTTCTTGGGAATGACAGGGAGGGGGCTTACCTATTTACTATCTGAGAGAGGAAATATTATACCAAATTCCATGAGTTTCATCACCACTTTCTTGAAAACATCCATCATGGGAGGTGTGATCTCCCTATGAGTTTGTCGTTTTGTTTTTTCATCCTTTTTGAGTAAGACCATGTCTGTACATTGAGTGGGATTGTTCCCTTTAAGGATTGACACTCCCCAAGAGATATACTGCTTATGTCGTTTAAGGATATCAAACAATTGATTTTATGATCTTGGGATAGTTCAGAGTTGACTATAATGGGTTAGGAACATGATTCCCCTAGAAATTATTACTTTAAAGTACTAGGATGTGGTTTCAGGTCAAATTGAGGAGGCTAGATGAAGGCTGGGGTAAATTATGGAACCACATCTCTTGTGGGTGCTTCAATAATGTTGACTTCCTTGATCTCATATTCTTCTTATTATTTTGTAAGACTTCTGCCACTTTCTTCCTCAATGACCATATATTTTTCTTCATTCTGTGTGAGAGAAATGGCATGACGGTCCATAATGTCATCTGAGTGTTGCATAATTTGAATAAGATGGAACATAATTTTTTCTCTTCCTACACTAAATATGAAATTTCCTTAGTTCACATCAATCAGTGACTTTCCTATAGCTAAAAATGGTCTTCTAAGTATAATAGGAACATCACATACTTTTTCAATGTCCAATACAAGGAAATCATATGGGAAAATGAACTTTTAGACCTTTAATAGTACATATTCTAGAATTGTCGAGGGTACTTGACTGAGTGATTAGAAAATTGTAAATCCACCCATGTTTCATTGAGCTATTTGAGTCCGATCTTTTGAAAAGTACTCATTGGCATAAGGTTAATTCTTTCTCTAGGATCATTGAGTTCTCTGCCGAATTTTCATGTGCCTATCTCACAAGGGATTAAGAAGTTTGCAGGTTCTCTCATCTTTAGTGAACTTTTCTGTTGTACAATTGCAGAGCTTTAATCATTTAATGAGAAGACTCCTAGGACTTATTTTTCTATTATTTGATAACGGTTCTTTTATGAATTTTCCATAATTTGGAATCTGGGAAATAACTTCGGCAAAAGGGATGTTGATATGTAATTTTGTGAACATATCTAGGATCTTTTTGTATTTTTTCTCCTACCTAAGTTGTCTTTACCAATCCGGATAGTGAATAGGTGGATGATATAGAGGTAGGAAAAAAAGGTTCTTTATGTTTCTTAGGTAAATGTTCTTTCTTAGCAAGTACTTCTTGTTGATGTATTGCGGAAATGTCTTCATCAGACACCGGTTATTTGATCGACACTTTTTCATTCATCATTGATTCTTTAGAGTGTTGGAAGTCCAAAACCATTCAACTTTTCAGCACCACAACCTTATCTTCCTCTTATGGGTATGTCTCAATGTTACCAGTTGGTGTACTTGGTAATATCTCAGGCAAGGTCATTGAGATTTGACCAATTTTCATTTATAGGTTCCTTAGAACAATTAAATGTTTTTTAATATATGTTTGATGGGTCTTCATTCTTTGATCATACATTTGCACAAATGATGCTAAATGTTTTTCCAGATTTCATTTCCTAGGGTCTTGAATACGTCTTTGCTGAGGTCATTGCAATTGTTGTTTTCTTTGAGTGAATGGTTGTTGTTGATCTGGTGGTCTTGGTAAAAGGTTTATAAGAGGGTATCCAGGTGGTCCATGATCTCTAAATTTTTTCTTTCATCCACTCAGTTAAAAAATACCCTGACTACTCTGAGGTTACGGCTAACTAGGCATCTGCTAATAATATTGTTTCTACTGGAATGGATGTTTCAGTTGATTGTAATTGATGTAATTATAATCTTGTTGTGGTTCTTCATATCCATCATTCCAGACATGATATTGTTTCTGACACTTTCGTCGAGGCGCGCACATCCGTCTTGCTCAGGGATGAAGGACATAACCTTTTGTTACCCCGAATTCCCGCTTTCCAATGGCAGGCGACATCTGCTCCTTATTCAGGGATGTCTTCTCCTTGATCAAAACGGGGTGATGGGATGTCGGTTCTTCCTTCCGTGGATTCCTCCTCGGAACTCGTCACCTAGTACAACTCTCCCTCATATATTTAATATGTTGTTCATGAAAATCTTCCTAGCTCCATATCTTCATAGACACCAGTTAATTATGATGCTTATGTCCTGACATTCCAAGGGGTCCGGTCATTGAAGCATCCTTCGGTTATTGGAGTAGTCACATTGGGGCATCACTGACATGTCTGGATGCTGGTGGATTGGTGTGTCTATCTTCTGTCCCTTATTATAGGGCTTCTCCAGAGCACGGAATCCCGAGGCATCCCACATCGAATGCGAGGATTTGTATGACATAGGCATATATATGTGGTTTTCCTTATCTTCCCATGTTTAACACAGGGTATTCCACAAGTTTAACATCTAGAAGAGATGGATAAGACTAATTAGAACAATGATTAAAGTGGATCAGATTGAGGAGCCCCCTTGATGGAACACTGATATTGGGTCCAGCACATAGGCGGCTTCCTGAATGCTGTGGAAGGGAATGGGGTGGCATGATCTCACCGGGATGTGGCGACCCGGGTAAGAATCAGGATGGACAATAATTTTGGGCTTGATCCTCGAAGAGACTTTCTACTTATCCACTTGGTAGGGAATCAAAGTCCACGTAGTTCATCTGATGATGGATTACCACTGAATGAGGTTGAAACTGACTTACTACTGAATTAGGTCGCAACAGCTTACCACTGGATGGGATGACAACGGCTTACCACTGGATGAGGTCGCAATGGCTTACAGCGGGATGGGTTCAAAATGACGTAAAGGCGGTTGGAATGACCAGGTAGTGGTGGGATTGAACCTCAGGGAGGCTTCCTATGTACCATGCCTTGACACGGATCAAAGACCACGTAGTTCAGATGGGTTTCAGTGAACTGACGTGAATGTGGACCTTTTCCCAGGTGAATGGTGGGCTTGGACCTTGGGGATGATTTCTACATACCATACCTTGACATGGATCAATGACTACATAGTTCAGGTGGGTGCTGGTGAACCAACGTGAATGAGGACTTTGATCCGGGTGAATGGTGGGCTTTGACCTCTGGGAGGCTTCTTACGCACCATGCCTTGACATGGTTCAAATACCACGTATTTCAGGTGGGTGCCGGTGAACCGACGCGAATGAGGACCTTGGTTCGAGTGAATGGTAGGCTTGGACCTCGGGGAGGCTTCCTATGTACCATGCCTTGACATGGATCAAAGAATATATAGTTCAGGTGGGTTGGGGCGTGTCGGCGAACCGAGATGAAGATAGACAAGGGGTCTGCTAGTTGTTGGGATTGAACCTTGTAGAGGCTTCCTACATACCATTCCATGACACGGATCGCAGTCCTCGTAGATCAGGAAAGGGAATGCAGTTTAACATTTTTGCGAGACGGTGGAATTTGGGGCTTATGCTATGAGGCATCCCATAGTGGAGACTGGTGAACCGACGTGAAGGAGGTCGGAACGACTGTGCGGTGGGCTTGACCCTCGTGAGGCTTCTTACGTACCCTGCCTTAACATGGATCAAAGTCCCCATTGTTCGAGTTTGTCAAAACGGCTTACCGCTGGATTGAAATGTAGTTTAACGTCATGTAGGATGACATACAGTTTAATTTCATGCATGATTCCATAGAGTATAACGTCATGAAGGACGACATACAGTTTAATGTCAAGCATGACGACATACAATTTAACGTCATGCAGGACGACATACAGTTTAACATCATGCAGGATGGTATATAGTTTAACGTCATGGAGGATGGCATACAGTTTAACGTCATGCAGGACGACATACAGTTTAACCTCATGCAGGACGACATATAGTTTAACGTCATGTGGAATGGGGGTGATGTCATGGTCGATGCTTATTCTAAGCCCACACGAGTCATTCTCGGTGTGAGAAACAAGAGGCAGCAAAGGCCTGATGACAATGTTGTGAAAGGTTCATCCGTGGGGAGTGAAGAGGAGTGGGGCTTATGCTCTAAGGCAGCCTAATGTACAGGGACTTACTCAAGGATGGAGGCCCATGGGAGACAAAGTGCAGAGGGAGAGGGACATGGGACCAATGAAAGGAGGAGTCCTGTTCCCTATCACTCCCTCCGCTGGCATTGGCACTGGGGAAGTGAGGAGGGGTAGGGGTGCCGCCTCCTGCAAGAAAATATAGGGGCATACACCAATGTGGGTGCCCTTCCCCTACGGACAAACACCACTCCCAGAAGGAGGATATCATCACCTTTGGAGACCAGGGGGCATGAAGAATGTCCAAGGTGGGGGGACCCTGTGTGCGAAGCATGGGGCCTGGTCATAGTTTAACGTCATGTGCTGAGGATGAGGGTGCTTAGTAGTTTAACATCATGCATCTCGGACGATGTGGGCTTGATCTACACCCCTAGTAATTACAAAACAAATATCCTCTGCTCCTTGAGGGAGGGAAGGCATCAACAATGCCGTACTGAGGGGTGTCGCAGAGTAAACCATCGAGTGGTCTGTGTTAGCATGGCTATGCGATGAAGAAATAGCCGTTAGCATGCCTATGTGAAGAAGCATTAGGATAAGCAACGCTACAGGCGGTATCGTCTAGGGGACTTTGAAGTCACATCGTGAAAACCTGGAGGGTCGCATAGGAAAAGTATTTACCAAACAGAGGGGTCCATAGGAAGGGGCCTTGTGGAGCTCTATTGCTTCGCATGGCGGAGGGCACTTGAGAAGGGGTGTGCTTTGAGAAGTGGGGTGACTTAGCCTTTGCATGGGGTGAAAGTGCAAATGGGAGGTGCTTCATGAAGTGGAAGGGCACTTGCAGAGCATAGTCTCGTGGAGTAAAGGTGCCTCGCGGTGCAAGGTGTCGGGAAGCAATGTGGTTCGTGAAGTATAGTGATCCTGCCTTAGCTAACGGATCATGTGTACATGAAGGTTGTTTAATGAAGCCTAAATGCTCTATGATGACCCGAGTCCCCTTGGGGATCCCTTTCCATCACGAGATCCCTTAGGCTTCGCGAAAGGCATCCCTCTTAGAAGAGGGTATCAAAACGAAACAATGGGGAGGCACTTCGCGAAGATGAAGTACCTTGTGCATCTCATGGTTCACCGAGTGGCAGAATGCTTCATGATTTGGGATCTCAAAATACGAAAGGTTGGATTTTCCATCCCAAGATCTTAGGGGGGAGCCCGGTATTTATAAGCAAGAGGCGCCATAGAGTGGATATCACTGGCGCAAAGAGGGGATATGTAGCTTCACGGCGAGCTCGCGATCATCAATGGGTTCATGGAGCATCCCGCATTTTGTGCTTCACAGTGGGTTCGCGAACGTCAAATCCATTCGTGGAGCGTCCCTCCTCCTCTAGTTTTCAGTGGGTTTGTGAACATCAAATCCATTCGTGGAGCGTCCCACCTCCTCTGCTTCACTGCGGCCACGGTGTTGAGGGGACTCCGTGATGTGGCTTTGCAAGGCAGTCCGTGGGGCCATCTTGGGGCCTTTTCTTTGTTTCGAATTTTGGTGCCAACAAAGCCCCCCCAGTCTTGGAGTCATAGAGATATCAAGGGTATATGTTTGAGGGAAATTGCCTATAACCTCAACCGTTCGTGGTGCTGACTCGCGAGGAGGGATCGCAAGGCGGATTAGGAATGTGGGGGTCGAGCGCGCCGTGAAGCTCCGCGCAGACTGGATGCGCCGCGAAGCTCCCACTGCCATCAACTATAAAATTGGGGGTCTTCCCTCTATTTTTTCCTTTCCTTTCTTCGCGATTTTTTCGTCTTGTGCTCTCGATTTGTGAAGCTTTGTGTACATAGTGAGTGGTCTCTGCGACTCGCGGCTTCGCGACGCACAGCGAGTCCTTGACTCCCCATTTGCGCTCTGCCATCCGGATTTGAACGCTGAGGTAGTGCCCTACGAATAGACTTCACGAGCAGACATCATGAAAACAATTTGCAGACAATCATCGGGAAATATCCAACCAAATGCCTAAGATCCAAAACAAAATGGCCCACCAAGAAGTTGCCCAGGGGGTCCTTGCGAATGCTTCCTAGATGGATGAAATGGCGAATAGTCTGGGGCTAGAGGAGCTTGTCCGGAGACACTCGGACCATATTTCTCTAGTGGAGCTGTTTTCAGAGAGCCAGAAGAAATACCCGCTGTGTAGGAGGTTTCCACTTTATGGCTTCGGGCTGAGGGATGACGTCTTCATCCTTGCACCAGGTTGGGATGAGCCAGCTTACTAATTCCGGAGCATGTCGTGTCAGCACCAATGGTTCAGGGCACTCGATGGTCATGCCTGGGAGGACTTCACACCTGTCACTACCGACTGACTATACAATCATCTAGACAACATCAACAGGAATCCATTACAAACGGAGACATCCCCTCCCCTGTACCGAACCATCCTTAAGGAGGCGCTGGGGAACCTGAAGAAGGGGTGTTCTGAGGAATGGGACCTACGCCAGGGTAGCAAATTTATGGACGAATGGGATTGGGACTACTGGGTAGGAGCCTCGTGCGAAGATTTCATGGACGATCTGAGAAGAGTGCGCCTATATGAGAAATCTTGGGCTTCCCAGTTCCATATCTACCAGCCGAAGCAGCTGATGCCGGAGCTGTTGAGCCGATGGTCTCCAGGGACCAATACATTCCACCTATACCATGGGGAAGTTGACATCAGCCTATGGGATGAGAATCATATCTTGGTGGTCCTGATACTGGGGGTAATGTATGAAGAATTCTCCCCATCCATGGGCACATGGGAGGATCCAGAGCAGATTCCACGTCTTGCGATGGCACTGATGGAGATCGTGCCCTGGGAGGACGAGGAGGCCGCGGGAGATGTCCACTTCAAGAACTGGTTCATGAAGTTTTTGAAATTCCCAGAAAAGTGGAAGTTCCCAGAAAGGCCTTGAACATGAAAAAAGGGTTCCCGGAGTAAGGAAAACTTGTATTGGAGACTACTAGAGGATAGCCAGGGGAAGACCTGGGGGTTCAGTGTCCGCACTGAACAAAGACCAATAGTCAGGCTTGCGGCATTCATCGCATCTCTCATCTGTGGTTGGATCGTTCCGGTGAGGGATACAAACATGGGAGTGCATCCAAGCACTTTCCTCATGGCATCCACATTACCGACAGGAGGGCAGGTCAACCTGGGGATCTCGATGCTCACCAAGTTGTACAAGATGTTGTGGCACATCAGTGAGGGAAAAGGAAATAGAGGGTATGCGGGCTGTTCCACCTTCTGTATGGATGGATGGTGACACACATCAGGGTGATTTATGAGTATTCGAAACCCATATCTCCATCAGGGTCGGACTTCCATCCCTCGATCTTGAATGCGGTAGGGAGCTTTCGGACTAAGCTGACTGCACCGTTGGTTCTGAACTGCATGTGGAGGGTGGTGGAATTCAATTTCCATTTCTTCCCATTTCCCACAGGGGCCTTCACTGACGATGATCGGGAGACAGAAGAGCATCGGGCTTACCTCTTGGCTTTTTGAGGTGGTGTCCTAGTTTCTAGGGTGGACCGCAAGTGTCTTTTCCGGACGTACACCCCTCAAAAATTCGCCTGGCAATTCCAATGCATGCAGCGGCTGACCCCACAGGTTAACCTGGTGGTGCGCTATGAGAGAACCCATGTGTGATGAGGAAAATGAGGCTCATTTTCACACGGGAGGACGAAAAGATGCGGAATGTGCTGCCTCCCCTAAATGCTATTCTTGGGCTGGTGAAAGAATACGCCTAGAGTTGGGAGGCGTCCTACCCAGAAAAGATGCTAAAGTGGCCAACCATCCTGGTCAGTGAGGGAGAGATTCCTCGATCTTGGGGATGAGGCCGAATGGTGACAAGGGTGTCCCGTAGTGGCCAGGCTACTATAGTGGCATTTCCCGCACCAATTGAGGAGGGAGTAGTAGTAGCAGATCCAACAGTGAAAACAAAGCTGGTGGTGTTAGGAGAACAGAGTCATCCAAAGGGGCATCCACCAAGAGGATTCCGAAGGATCTCTACTCAGGCCCTGAGGAAACAGCTGTGCCACATTGACATGCTGGAAAATGTTGTATTCCTGGATGCTTGGGACATCTAGGATGTCCGTCGACAATTCCTTGGCCCATCCGAGTGATGGAAGCACCTTAACTACCTCAGGATGGACATTCCAGGAATCGGCCCCATTATGGCCAGTTTTGCAGTGTCCCTGGCAGAGACGGAGAAATACATAGCCGAGCTGGAAGATTTAATCCACTGACAGGGCACCCTGCACTCGATGACAGACCATGTCAAGGTGCTGTTGGGCCATACGGTCCTGTTACAGCTATCAGCCGCTGACCAGAGGGAGCGCTTCCCCATGCCGGATGAATCAGATGAGTCTTCCTAGAGAGATGAGGCTGATAGAGAGAGTCCACCAGAGGAGGGTGAAGTCGGTGACCAATCCACGGATCCTGAAGATTTCACGAAGTCCATTGAGGTGAAATCCAAAGTCTCTTCTTCTGAGTCTTCCCTTGGGTTACTCTGGATTCCTTATCAGCGTTTGCACTGTGCAGGAGGACCATGCGCATAGACGTCATTCTCTCCCCTCAACGGGTTCCGACGCGGGACCTTCCGGGTCCACACCTGTGCCTACACCAATTTGAGTGCCTGGCGAGGCTGGGACAGCTGAGGCGGCTCCGTAGGAGTCAACAGATCTACCAACCATAAACAGGGGGTCTTGTCTCAGGGTTCTGACAACATCAGACTAAGAGCGAGCCTAGGGATTCGACCTCTATATGTCTTCTATACCGAATTCAAAACTTCCATCCCTCGACCATGTTAAATGACATTAACGTCCGCTTCATGGCGCGTATAGTCCTCCAATTGGTATGGGTTGCTGCGGAGATGTTGGTCGGGGCTTCTGGTGCCGCCCATCCTAGGGGCATGCCAATGGTCATGGAGGTGGACATACAGCCTAACCGAACGGAAACACTACTGATTGCTTGAGAAGACGTCAGTGGGACCGCTCCCAAGATTATCAAGGTTGGATACGATGTTGAGGTTCAACCAGACGATTCAGGCCTTACCACGCCCAATACGATGCCATATGTGGACCCGGTCGAGGAGTTCCTGGGCGCAATCCCTGCACAAGAACCTGCCAATCTTGCCGACTGGGACGAGAAGGCCTCTGACGAGGAGGACAACAAAATTGTCTGTCGGTGATCCAAGAAGCTAATCATGTGCTTCATCAACGACACCCCCAAGAACTATGGCTGGATGATATGGACAGACTTCACTCGTGATTTCTCAAACTATGGGATGGGGGAGTGGATGCCCAGTGCCCTCACATGCTCGTCGGAGATCTTATGGCGGAGAAGATTCAGGAGTATGACGGTGGCCTTGGTGTGGGCTAGCAGCGGAGGAAGGCAGTGAACATCAAGAGGCTCCGGGGGACCAAAAACGAGGTAGAATAGTTGCAGGCCTGGGCGGATAAGCATTTTGCTTCTCTCTATGCGCAATCATAGCTCGTCTTGTGGCTAAATGCTCAACTGGCAGAAGCCAAAGAGGGCTTGAAGTGGGATTTTGGGGAGGTGATCGCCATCTGGTCCAACGTGGAGCTGGCCCATATTGCGGCCAATGAGATGTTCCCTCTTACTGTCAAGGAGGATCGAGAAGTAAACAAGTTGCAAAAACTCCTGGATGCCACTAGCCAGAGGGTGGCTGAGTTGCAACGTTCCTTCGATGAAGTCAATCCATCCATGGGGGGAGTTGACACCCAGGTACTGTAATGATTACAAACCCTTAAACGTACGTTCCTAGTTTTATTTTTTGAATGCTGTAGTATGCATGAGTTATGTTGTTTTCATTGGTTTATTTCATCCTTATGATGTTCGAGGAGCATCCAATGACCATTCCCTAAGCTCATGTGGGTTAAGCCTGATGTGAGAAACAACAAATGGCCACCTCTTCACCCCATTCAAACATAGGAGTTCAAACCAATATTTAGGCATCCAGGGTTTGGATAACTAGTCTGGACTTTAAGGAAGAAATAGGATATACTTGAGTTGATAATTAATATCTCATAACAGCAAAATCACCATTTTCCTAACGCACTCTGGGGCACGAACGAGGTAATTCCAGGGGTGACGAAATCGATCCGAACTGATGGGAATGGGAAGTTTGAATCACAATTCCCAATATTTGGAACATTGGGGGGTTGGGGTGACAATAAAGAATGGATTTTGTCTGCATTTGAAAAACAATTTTCTTATTGCATTAGTGTGGAATTGGGACAAACAAATGAGGTTCGATCGTTGACCATGTTCGAAACACGAGACCTATCACAAATGTCATCTGTTAGTCTTCCAAAACATTGGATTAGGGAAATAGGAGGGCCATAGGCCATGAAACTGTACTGTTAGGGGATCC
This sequence comes from Viscum album, assembly GCA_963277665.1. Taxonomy (NCBI): domain Eukaryota; kingdom Viridiplantae; phylum Streptophyta; class Magnoliopsida; order Santalales; family Viscaceae; genus Viscum; species Viscum album. The sequence goes on along the minus strand of OY728119.1, from coordinate 872,796,677 downwards.
TCCAGACATGAAAGAGGAAGAGGGTTCATATAAGGGGCATGCAAAGCGTTGAATGTGGAGTGAGGGTTTGTTCGAATAGAATCCAACACTATTGAAACTACGCCACCATGGTGGAAGCACATTAGGTGGAAAAATTAGTCTGATCATGGATCATTCTTTCTTTCAGATAGGTCCTCTCTGGCGGGGGGAGGCTGTCACTTCCCAATTTCATTTTGGGGAATCCCAAACTTGTTCGGGGAAAATTTGCAGTTATGCGGTTCCTCACGAGGAGTCATGCCATGGGTTGGAAATGGGGAGGAACATGACTCGTGATTCTTATGGCTGGACCCTGGGTGAAATATCGGGGTGCCTCTACGTATCCCATGAGGAAGGGAATCCAGCTATACGTAGTTCTTGAGGCACAATTTAACGTCATGTAGGATGAGGAGAAGCCTGGTGGGGTCGGTACACATCCCACCAAAACTACTAAGTTCACGTGATCCATGCTCGATATGGGAAACAAGAATTAATGAGGGACATTCCCAACACAGGATGGGGCATGTTAGGCCGATGGGACGCTCTGTAAATGTGGGACCAATGATGCTAACCCGTAAATGTAGCGCACCTCGACACGTGAAGAGTTGAAGCCGATTATATCGGAATTCCACTTGAACATGAGGAAGTGGAAATGCGTGAATCAGGATGCTCGCAATCTGGATCACAATGATGGTGGCATGGAGATGGAGGATAACTGTTTACCGTGACGAAAATGCAGCATCCATATCACGTTAGCCTAGAATGGTGATAAACAAATGAGGGTCGATCGTTGACTGTGTTCGAAACACGAGAGCTATCACAAATGTCATCTAAGATCCTTAGGGATGTTGGCCTGAAACGATAGGAGATCCCTTAGGCCCATAATCCATGTAGATCCCTTAATCCTAGAATCCATGTCGTCCAAGGATCATTAGGGATGTGGAAGAGGATGAGGATCCAAATAGTGAGCTCACGATACATGGAAATGGAACGGGAGGAATGTCCCCATGATGATTCCACACTTCGGGCTCTTTGTGAAAACACATCTGAATACGATAATGAGATGTATTAGATAGAAGGAGTCGAGCCCCTTCGCATAGGGAGATCTTAGTTTAGGGTCATAGAATTTGGACCATGGATGGGAGGAAATTAGGGAGACTCATGGGGAGTAATTACAAAAACATGACGTGAATTGGAACCGGGGGTCCCGACCACCACGTGTTCCTTGGGAGAGGATTAGGTCAAGGGACTGAAAAATAGAGTCGAGTTGGGCCTGAGGAAAAGTGAAAAGGTTCTCCTATGTTCCCCTTGAGGATGTGGATCATGCTGCACATAGTTTTTGATGGGGGGGGGGCATGGTGAGGTACAAGTTCTAGGGATAAAAGGAGTGTGCGGGCGTGGCCCCCACACCAAAAGAACCGGTATTTGATAAATCTTGTTTATCATTTAAGGTGACTAGGTTTTTTTGTGAAGAAACCAGGCAAGGGAAAAACATCTTGGCATCACCAAAATAATCATGCCGTATACATGCGTTGACAAATGGTATGGTAAATGACCGATACTCAACATGAAGTCCTCTATAACGAGGTCAACACAATGCAGTGCCGTTTTTTATCTTGCAGCTAGGACGATATCATCATAGTTTATGGTCATGTGGTTTGACCTAGGGGAATGTCCACAACGCGATAAAGCATACCCAACATGAATGAGGATGAGGTCCACATCATCATCGTGCATGATTCCGGGAGAGGAGCCTCGGGCCAAGAGGCTGGCAAGGGTTAGAGGATAAGGGGCAGGAGACGTTAGCTTCTAGTTGAGATGGACCCGATATGTAATGTCCAGGTGACCCCACATATCACATGGGGATGAGGGTCAAACTACACATGGCTCTTAGAGAATATCCCAGCCCATAGTCTTAGTGCTCGGATCGCTGGAGCCCCGAGAGACGCCACATTGCAGCTTTGTTTGCCTGACGTGCAGAGGTGCATTTAGGGTTAGTGAAAAGAGTGTTGAGATTGCACTTGGACATAATGGGGTGGAACATAATGTGAATCATGCAACCAACATTCAAGGCCTAATTGGGCTGGCATGATTAAGAAGGTTTACTACTGACCATGATCGCAACACAACATCCTGTCGCATTAGCCTAAAATGGGGACAAACAAATGATCATCGACCGCTGACCATATTCACAATGTGGGATTTATATCAAGTTTTTTTATAAAACCCTTGGGGGCATTGGACCATAATGGAAAGAGATCCCTTAGGTGTGGTATCCTTGCCGTTTTTTGTGGGTCCCTCTGGGTGTGAAAGATAACGGAGGCCCAAATGAAGTGGAACATGAAGCTTTAAAAGTGGATGAAACATACCTATGTTGAATCTGACACTCCTGGTCCTAGACCAGAGTACTCCTAACACGTTGGCGAACAACTGAAAGGGGTCATGGAACTCAACTTTCGGGCGGCCAAGAGATGGAAGATTCTCGGGTGAAGGGGGGCATGGTTCAAAAAACCCAACGCGACAGAGGGCATTTCCTTGTACCACACCTATATATCCCCTTGTAGAGAGGGATAGGCCTAGGGGCCTAGGTGACCGGGAGATAGGGAGTTCTTTAAGAGGTGGGGCTGGACCCGAAATCTAAATTTTCAGGCGGTCCTAAGTTTCCCATATGGATGGGAATAAATCCACACATAGTTCTAGAGGGTACAATTTAACATCGTATAGGAAGATGAGAGGCTTCTCATCCGGAGATGTGTATGGAATGATTAGTAACCTGGAATGAATGAGTACATAATCCCAAACCACACCATAAAATCACACAAGAGAGAACCTGGGTTGGGGCCAGAGAAGGCCAAGGGGCCTGAGGCTGGGCTTTGGTCCGGAAGGCCAAACCAGCTTGCAGTTTAATGTCTTGCAGTGAGGACGGGGGCCAGGGACCTGAGATGGCCAAGGGGCCTGAGGCTCAACCTCGGTCAAGAAGGCCTGACCAGATTGTAGATTAATGCCTTGTGATGAGGACGGGGGGTTAGGGACTTGAGAAGGCCAAGGGGCATGAGGCAGGGGCTCAGTCGTGATGGTCTGACCAGCTTGTAGTTTAACGTCTTGTAGTAAGGACGGGGGCCAGGGGCCCGAGAAGGCAAAGGGGCTTGAGGCTGGGCCTCGGTCAGGAAGGCCTATCCATCTTGTAGTTTAACATCTTGCAGTGAGGATGGCGGCCAGGGGCCTAAGAAGGCCAAGGTACCTGATGCTGGGCCTCAGTTAGGAAGGCCTGACCTGCTTGCAGATTAACATCATGTAGTGAGGATGGTGGCCAAGGAAGGTCTCATCCCGAGATGTGTACGGCATGGTGATCAACCCGATGTGAATGAAAACATAATCCCACACCACACCGTACAATCATATTAGAGAGAAACTATGCTAGATGGATGGCTATACAACCACTTTTATGGTTACTTCCACATCACAGCTCCTAATCCCACGTGAGCGGTGCTCAGTGTTGGAAACAAAGAGCCGGTCTTGGCTATCTCCGTCAAAAAGGGCCTGATAGCTGGCATCACCCGAAGAGAGTCTATTTTATAGATACAATGTGGTAGAATGAACCACTACACTTGATGTTTGGGACATCTTTGGGTTGTCCTAACGATCCGGGATGACTGTTGACCATATTCGAAACACAGCGTCCCAATAGTGACTTGAAATGGGAGCAACAAACGAGCATTGACCACTGACCATATTCGCAACGTAGGACTTTTATCAATTTCTTGCTCGACACCTTCTAGGGAGTTGGCCTGAAGTGGTAAGAGAGACCTTAGGCCATGCATCCTTACCATTCAGGGGCCCTTCTGAATGGGGAAGGTGATGGAATCCCAGTAAAGGTGTGGGTGAAGCATAGTTATACCCATCTATGAAAGAGGCGAACATATCTAGGGAGCGAGATGTATGGCTGGATCGAGGCTAGCTCAAAGTGAATTGGGGAAAAAATATGCACCCCTCCATATGTCTTGACTCAAAGGGAAGATTTAGGCGTTTGGGCTGGGCCAACAGAAGAAATGTCTAGGCATTCCTACATATTCCATGTGGATGGGAATCAAGCCATACGTAGTTCTTGAAGGCAATGCAGTTTAACATCGTGTGATGAAGACATGGGAGGATAGAAGAACGGGAGTGGGCACATGTTGTGACCATTATAATCCTCGTATGAGTGGGGATGAGAAAGCCTACTCCATATCATACATGGATCCTGCAAGGAAGCTATACCCAGATGAAATAGTCAAATAGAAGAGCTCGGGGCTGGGCTCAAGACGAGGCGTCTGAGCATTTTTACATATCCTATGTGTATGGGAATCAATCCACACTTAGTTCTCAAAATGCAGTTTAACATCATGCAGGACGATGCACAGTTTAAGGTCATGCAAGACTAGACAGTTTAAGGTCATGTGGGATCGACATGTAGTTTAGGGCCATACAAGACTATACAGTTTAAGGTCGTGCAAGACCATACAGTTTAAGGTCATGCATGACCATGAGGATTAGGAAAATTATTTCTTGAGGAACTTGGCATTGGTGAGAGGAGTTATGCGCTCACCATCTATGGTCACCAAGGAGTATGCTCCATTGGGGTAAACCATGTGGACTATGTATGGTCCTTCCCACTTGGGCTCCAAATTGGGTGGTTTCCTACCAGGGATCATTGGCGCTCGGAGGGACAAGACCAGGTGTCCCCTGTAGAAAAGAGCAGAGTCAAACCTTCTTGTTGAAGGATATAACTATCTTATTCTGATGCCTTTATAGATTGTGAAAGACATGGAGCCTATATTCGTCAAGTGCTTCCAATTAAGCTAGATGGATTTTGGCCACCTCATCTGGCGACTACTGGTCATAGACCACAATGCATAATGATGGTAGCTGGATCTATATGGGCAGGATGTCCTCATCCCCATACACCAGGGAATATGGAGTCACCTTGGTGGAATTGCGAGTCGTCATCTGATAATCCCAGAGGGCATTGGGGAGCTTTTCCGGCCAAATCTTCTTGTTTTGGCCATCCATTTTCTACAAAATGTTAGGGAGTGTTTTTTTGAATGCCTTTATCTATCCATTTGCATACGCATGATAGTGAGAGGTATGGTTCGAAAAAATATTGTACATGACGTACAATTTCTTCAGCTCGGATACTCGAAAGTTTGTGCCATTATCGGTGACGAAAACATGAGGGAATCCAAACCGGTTGATGATGCTGGAGCTCACGAAGTCAATGATGGAATGGGCCTTGACCTTCCTGAGTGGAACTTCCTATACCCACTTTGAAAAGAAATCTATTGTGGTCAGGATGAACCTGCACTGGCGAGCTTTCACCGGTGGGTATTGTCCCATGACATCAAGTCCCCACTCCGCAAATGGCCAAGAGTACTTGGTGGAGTGGAGAGGTTCTGGTGGAAGATGCAGGACATTAGCATGAACTTGGCACGCGTGACATCTCTTGTCGAACTCGATACAATCGTGGATCATAAAGGGTCATAAGTACCCAAGTCTTTGGATCTGATGGGATAGCTTTGGCCCCGCCTGGTGGGCTCCGTAGGAAATGGCATAAACCTCTAGCATGACCTGATAAATCTATACTCATTGAATGCAACGGAGGAGAACACCATCGAAACTGCGGTTATAGATGATCTTCTCCAAACCGGGACCACTATGGAGGGTAAAATGCAGCGCGCGGCGTCGTATCCGCTCACGCTCGTCCCGATCAACCATGAGGCAACCATTATGGAGATACTCGAAAAAGGGGATCTCCATCCAAGAGTCATTTCAACCACAACATCTGAAGAACCTGGGGCTCATGATGTGGAGGATCCGGCGGAAAGATGGCTTACTCACAGGTCGTCATCATCCTCTGGGGTGACGAGGGCAATGACTCTCCGGTGTGCCACATGTATAAACAGACCATCCTACTCGGGCTCTTCAAGTGATGAAGCTAAGCCGACCAAATCGTCCGCTCGACCATTCTGTGACCAAACGACATGGGTAACATCCTGTCAAGAATGGAACTGAGCCATTATATTGAGGGTGCACTCCAACAATGGCACTGGCTCTGGATTCCTGACAACATAATCGCCATTGACTTGCTTAATGACCAGCTCCGAATTCCCTTTCATGTGAAAATGTGGCACATCGATCTCAAAGGACAGCACAATGCCAGTGATGAGAGCCTGATACTCTGACTCATTGTTGGTGCAACCTTCTTGACAACAGGAATGAGTACGGCAGAACATCTTGCGCCGGGGTGATGAAGACGATACCCATGCCCACTCTATTGAGCATAGGATCATTAATCCTCCTACCAGTGGGGCTCCGGGAGGCACCGTCGATGTGCATTTTCCAACATGGGATGGCATGATCGAAAGATAGGATTTCCTAATTAGGAAAATCCATCTTCAGGGACTGATCCGTGGAGGATGGATGGGTAGCTAGGAAGTCTTCCAATGCCTGCCCCATGATAGCCTTCTGAGGCATGAACCTGATGTCAAACTACTGGAGGATTACCGCCCACCGTGCAGGTCGCCTAGTGAACATGGGGTGGTTCAGAATGTACTTTAGTGGGTCTACCAAATAGACCAACTATACCTCATGGTGCTTCATGTAATGTCGCAATTTCTTCACGGAAAACACGAGTGCAAGGCAGCACTTCTCGATGGGGGATTATCTAGTCTCCATATCTAGGAGTATTCGGCTGAGGTAGTAGAGGTTGTTCTTTGTCCCTTCATTGTTCTTCTGGGTTAGAAGGGCTCCGAGGGACCATTACATGGTAGTAACATTGAGGACAAATGGATTTTCGGAGATGGGTGGCATCAAGACCGGAAGATGGAGCAAATATTGCTTGATTTCCTCAATGGCAGTCTGGCACTGCTCATCCCACTCATAAACGAAGCCTTTCTTCATGAGCCAAGATAATGTCTTACACTTTCCAATAGGATTCACAATGAATTATTGTATATAGAATTATTGGATTTGGAGACCTCAAAGCTCCTGAATATTACTCATGGGATGCATCTGGATGATGGCCCTGATTTTCTCCAGATTGATCTCGATGCCACGGTACCTAACAACAAAGGCAAGAAATTTCCTAGAGTTGACCCCGAAGGCACACTTCAACAGGTTCATCTTTAGGTGATGGGAATAGAGGAAACCAAAAAAATTCTCAAGGTCCTTGAGATGGTCCTCGAGTTGGTGAGATTTGACCACCAGGTCGTCCACATAGCATTCCACTAATATCCCCAGGATTGTCTTGAATATGCGTTGCATGACCCACTGATAGGTGGAACCTGCATTCTTCCGGCCGAAGGGCATAACCTAGTAACAGAAAGTACCTTGGAGAGCCTAAAAAGTAGTAGACTCTTCATCCTAGGGGGCCACCCAGATTTGATTATATCCAGAGTAACCATCCAAGAAGGAGAGGGCTTGGAACCCCACCGTAGCATCAATCAAAAATTATGCCACTAGAAGGGGAAAATCATCCTTCGTACAGTGAAGGTTGAGATCTCAGAAGTCGATATAGACTCTGATCTATCTATTCTTCTTCCTGACTGGCACAATATTGTCTAGCCACTTGGGGTACTGGACCTTCTGGATGAAGTTGGCCCTGATGAGCTTCTAAACTTTGTCCTCGACCATGGAATAGTGAGATAAGTGCATCATTCTGGGAGGCTGCTTGAACCCATGATGATTCTCGGGGAGACCAATGCGGTGGATGACTACCTGGGGATCTAGTCCTAGCATATCATCGTAACTCCAGGCGAACACATCACGGTGCTTCTTAAGGAAGTCCATGTACCACTGCTCCTCCTCGAGGGACATGACCTCACTAATCAATGTGGGTCTTGGATCTGCCACTCTACCACGGTTAACCTGTACCAGTTCATCGACCGTGTTAATGAAGCCTTCTTCAATGGTAGGGGGATCATCCTCTAGATCCACTTCTCCACTTATGAAGGAATATTCTATAGGGGAAGTTGCTTCCAAGCCACCAGACCCCGATGAGAGGCTGGTGCTGGCTTGAGTGGTAGTGGTCATCACACCAGGAGACTCATGCACAACTAAGACCATAGAGATGAAGGTAGTCGATCCAATCCCATCTGGTCTCCGGCCTATGGGGCCATTCTTGATAACATCAAAGTAGTAGTGGCGCATTGGATTGAGATGGTTAATTCCAACCCGGAAAAATAGACACATATGACGTACCATAGTTGTAATGATCCGGACGTCCCGATACGATACGGGGGTAAGAGGTTCCGGGATCACCTGAGCCTGGTTGGTGTAGGATTATGAGGTGATTTTCCTCTATTTCTTGGACTTGAGAATATGACTTCCTATTATACATGAAATGACATAGAACTACCCCATATTGGGGGTTGTGTCCTCCAAATGATGGATCAAGAAGATGTAGGTGTCATCATGACATGCCCAGGGATCCCTTGTGACCGGGGCGGGTTCAACCTCACATGTCCGAATCTACTTATCCTTGATCTTTTAATAGTTAGTGTCTAGATAACGGGCTTCACAGGAGGTGAAATGAGATTCATCACCCTAGAGTACTCCTACTCAGCCATTAGGGAGTACTGGAGGCACTGGTGATACGATGAGGGAACTGTTGCGTGCAGGTGGAACCATGGCTTACCCATCAATGCATTGTACGTGGTGTCTAGGGAGACAACCATATATTCAGTACTAGAAACTAGGCCACCGAACTGGGTCTTCAAATAGATCTTTCCAATTGGGGTCTGTTCTATCCTCTCATAGCCCTGGATCCTTAAATCAGAGGAAGTTAGGTCATCTTCAGATATGCCCAGCTTCCGCAACGTCCGCGTCGGGATAATGTTGATCCCGGAGCCAGTGTCAACGAGACAACGGTGAACCTCCGCACCATTGAATTGACCGGTGATGTAAAACGGGTGAATGTGCCTCTTTATAGGAGAGCCTTCATCTTCTCTAGAGAACGAGTTTATGGACTGACATTTGGCATTCTCAACTTCTTCATCATGAAAGGCTTCAGCAACTGCTACCTCCATCTCAAACTGGAGGGGGCTCCTTAAATCCTCAGCGAGGTCCTCGTGCATATCTGACGATAGGAGGAGGGCTTCAAGGATGGAAAGCCTCGGTGGGATTCCGACAAGGTTCTTGAGGACATCATACTTCTGCACCAGGCGCAGACTTCTACATACAAGAGGCCGCTCTACGATTGGAGGCATGGTGGGCCTTGCCGGCTAGCCCGGTGGCTGACTGGTACTGGGGACATCCCACTGCCTGCTAGTCTATGCCCGTGGAATAGCTGCCGGGTGAGGACCAGGTGACTGGGATCGGCCTGTGGCTGGGAGAAGCTGGTCACGACACGACTGAGGTGGTTCCTCTTGATCAAGTAGCACAAACGTTGGTCGAGGCAGTCTCGATGACGCCATATGAAGAGGATACACATGATGAGCTCTGCATTGGGCCTGCTGTCTGGTCTCAGTGGCATGCACGACCTGGCTGGAGGTGCCAACTGATGTTCCTCGATGACCTATATAGTCATGGTTCCATTTACATTGGAATCATCTAGGGGCTTTGGAGAGGTTCACCTGGCACTCCCCCACGTCGGGAGTCATATATGGGTTTACCAACTCGACGGTGTTAACCGAAACATAACCTTGAATGTCACTTATGGAATCATCTACCACTGGGCAGATTCTGGGAGGGATCCCCATCTTGGGGGAATAAAGTCTCCAAAAGTGTGACATGACGACGTCATTGGTGGAGCGTGTTGCTTCTTCTTGCGTCGCCGCTGCTTTCTCTTCTGGGAAGAGGCCAGATGATATGATGACGCAGAAGTGATGGCCGTATATTCTTGAAGGTTTCGGCTGATTCAAGCATGCCTGATTGATTCCTTGTGTGTGAGAAACCATTTTACAGGCCATCCAGTAATCGTACTTCTGAGATCCGTGGCTGGGAACCTACTGCCACTCGCCTTCGCTGTCGCTACCACAACCTGATCCTACAAAGACACCTGACTCTTATGCCGGGGTTGGGCCCAAACTGACTATGTTGATATCTACCTGGTTATAGATCCATTATTTAAACACAAATCACTACTTCAGGGTGTGCCCCAGAATATGATGATATGGGCAATAGTTGGGGTGATCGGTGAGATTCGCCTCTGCCGGCCTTCTGCACTCAGGTAAGCGTACAATCCCCTGCTCTAGGGCACTACGGACATAACTGGGGACCTAATTCTCACATAACGAGAATGTTTGGTGCCTTCTTTCTATATAGGGAGCCTTTTGAGCCTAGCATTGTCGAGGATCCGGAGGGGCCTATCGAGGAGGTGGACCCTGATTGTCCCACATGGGCGGTGGTGGCGCATTACGCAGAGGCGCCTGCCAATTCTAAGGACGTTTCGGAGTCTGAGGCTATGCCTGAGGTGGAGGGCCAATGCGAGGCTAGGGAGCCGGTGCAACTAGTAGCAACTATAGCTGCCTAGGGGCCTTTATCTGGGCCACTGCGGTAGGCTCGGTTCAAGAAGCCCCCCTTGCTGGGATTGCATGGGGCAACGGACGTGCCTGCCCTAATGCAGGGATTCTTTAAAGAGCTGTGCCTTTTTGGAGAAGTCTCAAAACCCTCTAAGATAGTTCTGAGTGATCAGGGTTGGAACCATTTCCATCTTGACATTTCCAATTCACATCTTCAGTAATTTCTTCTGAGTCAGTGGCATGTCAAGGGAGTATGTGAGCCCCTTCCACCAGGAGATGAAGTCTATGAATCTCCCATAGGGCCTTTGTTTTCATGTGAAGAGGTTTGCGATGCTCATTTCATGGGTGGTAGAGATTAACGAGTAGAGGAACTTCCTGCGAAGGTCCTTCAAGCTGGTCACAGATCCGATGGGGAGCTGGTTGTACCAGACGCACGCTGGCCCCTCCAGTGTCTGATCAAAACAGCGGAGCTTGGAAGCCTCCTATTGTGATGGGGTCCAAAACATAGGCCCACACCTCGAGTTGAAGTGGGCCTGGTGCTACGGTGGGTCCCACGTCCCATTAAAGGGGGAGAAAGTAGGATTTCCAAATCCCGGGTGGGCCGACATGTCTTCCACCCACACCGGGTATGGCTTGCCATCAGGTGGGATAGCCACCTGTCACGTTTCGAAATCCTCGAGGCAGGCGATGAGCACCGCCATAGGATCATCCGGTCGGGGGTCCCTGTCTTGATGGGGATCCCTAACCACAAGTGCGTTACCTGGTTCTTCAATATGGTAGACAACCTTAGCGACTTGTGGAGCGGCTCCTGGTGCGGCCTCCAGGGTGGCTGGGGGAACCCGGGATGTATTCCTTGGATTGCCACGCCGTTCGGGGGGGGGGGGGGGGGTTGGTGAGACATACCACACCCTCTCTTTGGGAGTTCCAGCTTCAGCCCGGTCCTCGGGAGTGGTATGATCAGGGATTCCTGGAGGCATCTCCTAGAGGGGAAGTTTTTTCTTGCCTCTACTACCCCGGCCTAGGATCACCATAGTCGAGTCATCTCTCTACAACGTGTTCATCTAGGAGTTCATCGACCAACCTCTTTTTATCAGCACGTTGCTAGTGAAATGCGGCCTTCTCGGGGTCCTCCTTTGTCTTATGCACTGAGACAGATAGGTTGGAGTGCTTGATAGCCACGACATGCTCTTTTCCCTTACTTCCATTCAGTTGAGTACAAATGACACGATGGGTGCAGGGAGACCTAGGAGTTTCCTCTGCTGGTGGTTAATCCTCTCCGATGGGTCCAACAGTGGTGGAACACCCTCAGGTGGTATGTATCCATCTAGAAACTCCAGCTCGTCCTCCGTGTCCACTACGTCAGCCATGTGGACCGTGACCCTTCTTGGGGGCATGTCCTCAATATCGCATAGTGATTCAGGCTGCCGTCGGATATGACTAAAGTTGAGGGCGACATACCGTCCCCAACCACAGACTTTCACGTGTGAGGTAGCCTACCTGATAATTCTACGGATTACCTTAATACTCTCAAATAATTGCTTCTAGAGAGCCTCACGACGACCTAGTGACTCGAGGTGCTGGGCCATAGGGAGTGCGGCCAGATCAGCTAGACGACACTACTAGCGGACATCTTTGAAATGCTCTTGGATCCTTGGATAAACCATGTGCTGATGACAGAGACTGAAATGCGTATCCCATAAGGTGTAGAGGAAAAACTCAACATCCTCTAGGGTGAGAGACTTAGGTATGCAGAAATCCAGTACTGCCACAAGCCAAAACTCCTCGAGGAAGTGGTCCACTGCAAGAATGCTCTAAAATATCCTCGACTCAAATTCAGGGTTTGGCCCTTGATTTCCCCACTGGACAACTGGGGGTGGTTGAGGAACTAGCAGTGGTACTAAGGCAGACCACTGGGATGGATGGTTGGCTGGTGGAGAACACGACGAATGGACTGACTGGCCATCGATTCTCGGGTTGTCCCCTAAAAAATGGAATGACCTGGCCTCTATGGCGTGGTAGGAGGGGATGATGGTCTTCGTTCTTGGCTCAGGGTCCGACACTACTGTTGACAGGCTATGATGCTGCGCTCTCTCTATTGGTCCCCAGAATATCTCTTTGTGTTCTCTTATGGAGGTAGAATGTGCTTCCAGCGATGATGGTGAAGACTGCACAACCGTAACCTGCGAGGTCACCAGGTCATCATCCTCCTAGATAAACCTGCTGAGGGAAGTGGGAATCATGTGGATCTCACATTCTGGGAGCACCAGGCTGATGCACCTCGTCCCTTTCCATGCCCTTGACTTGGATGAGTGAGGGGAGGGCTCCTGAGCTGAGTCGTACTCTACTTCAGAGTTTGAGAAGCATACCGGTTTGATCTCCATTCGGGCCTTCCTAGGGTACTTCTTGTGGAGACGAGGACCTATCTTCCTGCCCCTGGGTGACTCCTCGAAACAGGGCCGATTCCCAACATAGGGTCCTTTGGCCACACTGGTGCAGGGGCAGAGAGGATCTTCACCTAGAAAAGTCAAGGTGTGAGGAGGACCAGGACAAATGTTGAAGGGGACATGGGGATGAACTCCATGAACAACACTAGAGCATGAAACACCTCTACTAGAACCGGTGGTAGCATGGGGAGGACCTCCATTCTTGGTGCGAGTGGAACAATGCTTGCCTTCACCCTTCAGATTGCCAGGGCGAGGAGGACCTTCACCAACTACGGAGAGGACATAGGGAGGATCCCCACGTTTGAGAGGGACCTGATGGGAAATGTCTCCACATCGACGGTTGGGGGGTAGGAGGAAGAACTCCATTCCCAGTTTGGTGAGCATAGTAGAGGCTTTCATGCCGAGCATCACCGCCATGGGTCAGACCTTCATTCGGGTTTCAGGTAACACGGGTTATACCTCCATAGAGAGCCTCAGAGCGAGGAAGGCACATGCTCTGTGTAGTAGTGGTATGTGGAGGACCTCCTTATGGGGTGGCATCACTGCAGGTTTGTTCGCGATGATCATTGCTCATGCCTGTGACCAGGAGAGTCAACCCAGCCTGCTCGTGGGGTGGTTGGGGCCTCGATCCTAGTTGGGTGTATATGTGCCCTTACCCAGTGTGTGTAGGGACTTGATGATACACATAGGTGGTGGCTCAAGACATAGAAGTCGTTGACGTTGACGCCCCATGGCGGGCGTTCTCGGCTCGTTCCCAATACTGGCATCGGGTCAGGCGAGTCAGTGATGGTGGTGCAGGCGCATAGCTTACCTGCTCCTCTGAAAAATCCAGATGGCAGCACTGACGCGGCCAGGTGGGGTCCCTTGATTGGATCCCCTTGATCAGGACTCTGACTGGGCTGAGTTGGACGTCACCCACCTCATCAGCGTAAGGCATGGAGTCGTCATGGCGTTTCGGGGACATGATCCCAAAATGATTGAATGTTGGGGTGGGGAGTAGGGGATCCCTAAGTGGCCCTTGTGGGCGGCATTGGCAGTGGGGCCTGGATGCCTCCAGGTCATGGCGGTCCATATCCGGAGCTGGGATTATGAACTCCTCCTCATACCTGCGTACAAGGTCATTAATTACCCTTCGTTGGATATTTTCCAAGTGGGAGATGGGGTATGGACACCCAACAGTCGTGGTGGTGGAAGTCGTTATTGAAGAGGCAGGACCGCACGAGGTATCTGCATTGGTATTGCCCCTACCCCTGAACTGGTGGGCAGGTGATCGGGCTCCAGATGCATCAACTTGGTTCCTAAAGGTAGGGAGGTGAACCCATTAACACTGCTAGGAAAAGATATCGACCACAAGTGACCCAGTGTTATTCCTTCTTCTGTGGCTGGTAAGAGGGATCCACTCTGACAACATCGCAGAATGGGATGTACAACCTTCTAATGTCCCAACTTTAGGTGAGTTTCATGCCATGCTCGCCATTTGCTTGACAAGACCTAATGCCAGATAGCTGGATCTAGTGAAACATCAATCTATGGATTCCCCGAATGATACTAATCTCCATATTGGGGAGAAAAAATTCATGTCGGGTTCACCATTTATGTTTCTGATGCTTTTTCTAGGGTGCACGCATCTGTCTCATTCCGGGACGAAGGATACGGCTTTTTGTTACCCCACATTCCTTCTTTACAAAGGTGGGCACCATCGGCTCCTTATTCAGGGACATCTGCTCCATGATCAAAACAACACGATGAGATGTCGGTTCTTCCTTTAGTGGATTCCTCCTTAGAACTCGTCACCTAGTCTAGGTCTCCCTCATGGATTTAATACATTGTTCGTGAAACTCTTCTCGTCACCATATCTTCATGGACACCAGCTAATTACTCTGCTTCTGTCAGGACATTCCAAGGGGTTCAGTCAGGGCAGCAACCTTCGGTTAGGGGAGCAGTCACGTTTGGGAATCAATGGCTGGTCTGGATGCTGGGGGATTGGCGTGTCTATCTTCTGTCCCGTATTATAGGGCTTCTCGAGGGCACGGATGCCTAAGTCATCCCACATCGAACGCGGAGAATTTTATTCCAGAGGTATGTATCTGATGTTTTCCTCATCTTCCCATGTTTAACACAGGGTATGTCGCAAGTTTAACGTCCAACTGAGATGGATCAGACTTATCATAACACTGATTAAAGTGGATCAGATTGAGGAACCCCCTTGAGGGACCACAGATATTTGTGCCAGCATGTAGGTGGCTTCCTGAATGCTGTGGAAGGGAATGAGGTTTCATGATCTCACTGGGATGTGGCAGTCGTGGTTAGAATTAGGATGGACGATGGTTTTGGGCTTGATCCTCGAAGAGACTTTCTACGTATCCCCGTGTAAGGTAATCAAAGTCCACATTGTTCATCCAACGACGGATTATCGCTGAATGAGGTTGACAATGGCTTACCGCTGAATGAAGTCAAAACGGCTTACCGCTGGATGGGATAACAATGAATTACCGATGGATGGGGTCACAATGGCTTACCACTTGATGGGGTCGAACCAATGTAAAGGCGGTTGGAATGACCAGGTATTGGTGGGATTGAACCTCATGGAGGCTTCTTATGTACCATGCCTTGACATGGATCAAAGACCACGTAGTTCATATGGGTGCCCGTGAACCGACGTGAATGGGGACCTTAGTCTTGGTGAATGGTGGGGTTGGACCTCATGGAGGCTTCCTATGTACGAAGCCTTGACATGGATCAAAGACCACGTAGTTCAGGTGGGTGCTGGTGAATCTATGTGAATGAAGACCTTGGTCCGGGTGAATGGTGGGCTCGTACCTTAGGGAGGCTTCCTACGTACCATGCCTTGAAAAGGATCAAAAACCACATAGTTCAGGTTGGTGCCGGTGAACTGATGTGAATAGGGACCTTGGTCCAGGTGAATGGTGGGCTTGGACTATGGAGAGGCTTCTTACATACCATGCCTAGACATGGATCAAAGACAACGTAGTTCAGGAGGTTTGGGGCGTGTCGGCGAACCGATATGAAGATGGGACGGGGGTCCCATATATAGTGGGATTGAACCTCGTAGAGGCTTCCTACGTAACATGCCTTAAAATGGATCAATATCCTTGTAGTTCATGAAAGAGAATGTAGTTTAACATCATGTGGGATGGGGTAATTTGGGGCTTAGGCTATGAGGCAGCCCTTGGTGGAGTTTGGCGAACTGACATGAAGGAGGTCGGAATGACCAGGCGGTGGGCTTGAACCTCGTGAGGCTTCATACATACCATTCCTTAACATGGATCAAATTCTCTATAGTCCGGTTTGGTCACAATGGCTTACCGCTAGACGGTAATGTAGTTTAAAGTCATGCAAGATGACATATAGTTTAAGGTCATGCAGGACGACATACAGTTTAACGTCATGCAAGACAGCATACAGTTTTACATCATTCTAGATGACATACAGTTTAATGTCATGCAGGATGAAATATAGTTTAACATCATGCGGGATGGGGGTGATGTCATGGGCGATGCTTACTCTAAGCCCATGTGAGTCATGCTTGGTATGATAAACAAGAGGCAGCAAAGGCTTGACGAGCACGTCTTGAAAGGTTCTTCTGTGGGGAGTGAAGAGGAGTGGGGCTTACGCTCTGAGGTGGCCCAAGGTGCCGGGACTTACTCTAGGATGGAGGCCTGTGGGAGACAAAGTGCAGTAATAGAGGGACTTGGGATATAAGAAAGGTGGAGTCTCAGTCCCTATCACGCCCTCCACTGGCCTTGGCACCGAGGAAGTGAGGAGGGGCAGGGGGGCCGCCTCCTGCATGAAAAGCTACGGGCTTACACCAAGGTGGTTTCCCTTACCCAATAGAGAAATGGAACTCCCAGAAGGAGGATATCATCCCCTGTGGAGACCAGGGGTCATGGAGAATGTCCAAGATTCATGGGACTCTGCGTGCGAGGCATGGGGCCAGGTCACAATTTAACGTCATGTGCTGAGGATGATGATGCTTGGAAATTTAATGTCATGCAGCTTGGACGAGGTGGGCCTGCTCCACACCCCTAGGACTTATATAACTAGTAACCTCTTCTCCTTGTGGGAGGGAAGACACTAGCAATGCCGTATTAAGGGGTGCCACCAAGCGAACCATCGAGGGGTCCACATTAGTGTGGCTATGCGACGAAGCAATAGCTGTTAGCATTCCTATGCGAACAAGCATTAGGTGTTGCAACGCTATGGGCGGTATCATCCAGGGGCCTTTTAAGTCACATCATGCAAACCTGGAGGGTCACACGGGAAAAGGCATTGCCAAGCAGAGGGGTCCATAGACAAAGGCCTTGTGGAGATCTGTTTCTCCGCATGGTAGAGGGAACATGCGAAGGGGTGTGATTCTCGAAGTGGGGTGCCTTAGCCTTATCATGGGGTGGAGGTTCACATGGTAGTTTCTTCACGAAGTGGAAGGGCACTCGTAGAGCATGATCTCATGGAGAAAAGGTGCCTCGTAGAGCAAGGTGTCGAGAAGCAATGTGTATCACGAAGTACGGTGATCCTGCCTTAGAAAATAGATCATGTGTACATGAAGGGTGTTTCACGAATCATAAACACTCCGTGACAACCAGGGTCCACTTGGGGATCCCCTTCCTTCCCAAAAAAACTTAGGCTTCACGAAAGGAATCCCTCTCGGAAGAGGGGATCAAAACGAGACATTGGGGAGGCACTTCGTGAAGCGGAAGTACCTCAGGCTGCTCATGGTTCACCGAGCGGAAGAATGCTTCGGAATTCAGGAGTTGAGAAGCCGAAGGGTCAGATTTTCTATTTCGAGAGCTCAGGGGGAGCCCGATATTTATAGGTAAGAGGCGCCGCAGAGTGGACCTCACACTACGCGAAGAGGGGATATGTAGCTTTGCGGCAGGCTCGTGAACGTCAAATGGGTTCGTGGAGTGTCCTGCCTCCTGTGATTCGTGGCGGGTTCATGAATGTGAAATCCGTTCATGGAGAATCTCACCTCTTCTTATTTTCGGCGGGTTTGAGAAAGTCAAATCCATTCGTGGAGCATCCTGCCTACTCTGCTTCACGGCGCCCACATTGTTGGGGGGGCTTCGTGAAGTGGCTTCACAAGGAAGTCCGTGGGGCTATCCTGGGGCCTTTTATTCATTTCAAATTTTGGCTCAAATAGATATATATGTGGGCAAACACACATCTCTAATGATTTTAATTCCCTTATAGGGGCAGGAGGGGTTGATTAGTTGGTATCTATAATGCTTATAATTTTTTTGTGAATGCTTCCACCTGTGATGCTAGACTTGTGGTCTCATCAAATCTGGTGTATTCTATGTCGTGGGGGTCCATGATCACTCTCCCACAGACTGAAATTATGATATAAATCATCTAAAATAGCTCTTCCATCTTCAAGAGTCATTCTATGCCGCTATATGGAGTCCTTGATAGAAATTATGGAGTTTATCCACAAATCTAGTCCATGATGTGGACACTTCCTCATTAATTCTTTCAATCGGTTCTATTCTTACTATGTTGATTCTCTAACATTTTAGTTGAAAGTTTTAATGTCCGCTCAAAGCCTCTAGGTTCGGATGGGTGGGAAGTACTTTTCCAGAATCATTTTCGCCAGTTCATCTGATGTCATAATTGACTCAAGAGCATTACTTTTTATCCAGTTCTTAGCTCTATCTCATAATTATAATGGGAATATACAGATTCTTATTTCACCAAATGAATCTCCCTACTTGAGAAAGGTATTGAAGACCTCCATGAAGTTGGCAATATGTTCATACACTTCTTCTCTCTGAGGACCGATAAATTGCCCCATGTTATATATCATATGAATGAGTATAGGTTTGATCACAAATGTGTGGGCTTAGATAGGTGGACTAAAAATACTAGGAGTCATTCCATGAATTTATGGAAAGCCATATTTCCTAATTGTTATCTCCTAGTTCATTATTGGGTTCTCTCTCTATAGGATTTTATGATTGGGGTTAGGTGGGTTAGGTCCTGTAGGGTGGAATTTATTTACCATTGCTGACCAAAAAATAAACGAGATATGCCTTTTGAACTTGGGATTGAAGGAAAAAAGATATTCATTTTAACGAGTCTTTGAATGAGTCAAAAATACCATGGTATATGCATGGGGTGAACGAGATAAAAAAATGAAAATAAAAAGACACAAGGGAATATAAAAACAATGGAGAGGGGTGAGGGAAAGCTAATCCTAGACCTAGAACAGAGTCCCAATCACAGTAATATTGTCTTGGCTCTCCAATAATGACACTAAATTTTGACCGATCACCCACATAAGTTGTTAATTTCTCTAGACATGAGTTAAATTAGAAATTTATATGTGTCCCAATCATTACTAACTACAAGGGTGTAGTAATATAGAAGGACATGGGTTATCGCACTAGGAGGATGTTATTATTTGGGTGAAATAAATAAGGTCCTAAATCATTTTCAAAAGTCCTTAGTAGTTGAATAATGTTTGGGAGTCTGTAAATAATTCCGGGGTTGACTTAATGTGATGAAAGAGTGGTTGGGATCAAGTCTGAGTATAAATATAATGTTTTTCCTAGTTCTAGTCTTGGCAAGGTCCTAAGTGCTTAGTCTACGAATCAAGTGGTAGGCGCTAGTCAACCTTGTTCTAGTCTACGAGTTTACCTTGGATGAAACTATTTCACGCTCCACGGATTAGTTGTAGTCCTAGATGTTATACGTTCAGCTTCTATTGTAGATAGTTACCTAATCTAATGGTCATAGTCAATGTTTAATTCAATCAGGTTAGTGTCAATTTCTTGACTGTCCAATTGTCATGGTGCAATGGCACAAATGGTGTTTGATTGATTTTTATATCTTAATTACAAATTCATTTTTTTAGATCATATAACTAGAGATTTAATTTATCATCTAGATAGGTCGAATCTTTATCCCTACCCCAATGTGTTTAGCAACTCATATTGTTAAATAAAGCAATAAGATGTATACAGGAAATCATGATAACAATGATAATGGAATTGAACGCATAATGATATGAAATGATTATGCAAAAATACTTTAAATAAAACCTTACTTTATGGGAATGGGATTGAAATGACCCAAGAATTGAAGGTATTAAAGAAATGTGAATCCATGGATCTATGTTTGCAAAAGTTAAGAAATTACAAATACTAAATCATTTTGTGGAGGAAAAGGAAAAGTAAATATTGAAAGGAGTCTAAAATGGAGAGAGATCTAATACATGAATTCTGTTCAAAGTGCTGCCACACTACTCCTTATATTGGTGGAAGTGGTCATGATGTGTAGATGATCATAACATTGTGAACCCTTAATCCGATTTTTTTATGAGGATCTCTAGCTTGACATGAAGATCTTATATGGATTAATCTTGTTTGAACATGGTCACATCGTGTATAGGTGGCTTACGACATGTACTTGATGTCCAAATGGATTTTCGCATTGAATCCTCACGGCTTTATTGGTGTTCGGTTTGACTGGTCTCATGACGTGTAGAAGAGATATAGGAAATCAACTGGAAATTCCTTCAGTCAACATGGTTCATCACGATATAAACTTCACGGCTTGATGTGGGATGTGATCCTCAAGTACACAGTGCCAACATGGACATCACGACATGTAATCTGACTTTTTTTAGTTTTTTTCCTTTCTTCCCCAGAATGTTGTGAACCTCTATTTCCTACAAAATTAGACATCTACCACGTGCATTATCAAGTATATAAAAGAAATTTAATGGAATGTGACAGAAAAATATATATAAAATCTATTATTATCATCATTCATTAGTGTTATTTCCATTTACTCATTTTCATCATCTTTTCTAGACACCATTGTCTATATATTTAAAAGGATTTGAAATACATTATACCTTTAATTTCTTGCACACCTCTCTTGTGTGTGCCTATCATGATGCATGACACCAATAACCCTAGGTTTTTATAATGTTTCATGAATGAAAAAACTCATGTGATTCATTCCATAAGTGAAATATCATAATATAGTCCCATCACAAAACATGTTCTTCCCCCAATGGTGAAATATCATTCAACCATAACAACACACATAAGGAACACGATTTTCCATTCAAGGTACATAGTTTTTTTCCTCAAATATGGGTTAGATACTCCTAAGAATGAGTTCATTGACAAGACATTACACTCTCTATTATTCATTACACCATCTCTAAATATAAATTCAATAAAAAGGAATCATTCTTATACCAATTTGTAACATCCCCAACCTAGAAGCTACTAAACTTGTGCCCTGAGCCAGGTCATACCATGACCTCAAAAACACCTCCCTATAATCAATGTGTTTTTGAATAGTGGTGACATTTTGATTTATCATGTGGGGAGACTATACCCTCATTATTAGAGTTAGTTATAACATATAAGATATTAAATAAAATAAATAATATATAATAGATAAAAAACATTCATTATTAGTATTTCTCCAAAACATGGTACAACCCACAATCAATAACCACAATTCCATGTCATGTCAATAGAGATTAAGTGAGTGAAAACCCAAAAATATATATAATCCATGGAATCCCCAAAATTTGTCATGTCTCAAAGTCAAGATCTACATCCACGAACATCCTTATCCCATCTTAACTCCCTAGCATATAACCATTCCCCTTATCCTAACCTACAACAATGAAATCTACATGGGTTACCAACAACGACCTAAAAAGGGTTTGAGTATATCTCAGTAGGCCACCACCCATTGTTTTTACACAAAATATAGTCTAAAATATGTTGAATGAATGTAAGAAATAAATTACTAGGTAAAAAAAAGGAAAACATGGAATCTATTAATTAAAAATATTTACATTAACCCTTTCTTTCACTGTTTTCATTTTGACTACTTTTAACATCTTTATTTCTTAGTTCATTTTGATCACATGATCAATGGGTTAATAATTTACATCATTTACACAATATCCAAAGCTAGCCAAATATCATGCCTAATGGAGTAAACCAAGTATCCTATCTCACTTTGTATAACATCTCAGAAACAAAATACAATACACTAACCATGGATCATCGGTCCAAGCGCTCTCATCCAATGAAACCATTGGGGTCCTAGATCATCATTCCCAGTCTTTGAACCATTAATTCATAGGTGGTTTTTAGAGCCTTAGTCCAACCAGACCCATGGGTTGAGCCTCAGTTCTTTAACCCACACCACCAAGCCATGTGCACACGCTTATTTATGCATTTACCACATATACCACATCACAACTAAATAAATTCAATAAATATAACATGAAAAAATCATACCCATTCAACATGTTGAATTAACATCAATCTATAACCCAATATCACATTTATAATGATCATTTTATATCCCATTTAACTCATTTACCTTCTATATGGATTAATCATTTATTTATATTCCAAAATTCAAAATGAATTTTCCCAATTACTTACTCATGAATTCTTACATGTTATCCCATTAAACATAGTTATCAATTCATACTAATTACCAATTTGACATTTTCATACCTTAACTTTATTAAAACCACTTTAACATTTTATATATAATTCATAAGTCACCTAACACATTCACCTTTTTACATCCTTCCCTTTCATGTCATCCCAAACACTCTTCTAATCCTTTTCCCAAGATGAGGCATAAATGTCATTAATTCTCTTTTTAATTAACTAATCATATAATATTTTACAATAAAGGCTCTAATTTATCACAAGGAAATTCAATTATTAATATTTTAATTTCTCATATTATGAAATTTTAGCGCACCACATGGGTGGACCTAAATTGGTCTAGTTATCCTCAATGCATTCCACAGAGATTTTAAGGGGTTTAATTCATCATATATCAAACCATTTTTCTAAACATTACTAAAGGAACCAAACACACAACAAGAGGTAAGAAATGGCACATCCAATAATGCACAAATCAACTGCAAGACTAAGTGATATAACTTATTGACCATCTACCTAGATTGTGAAGATAAAAACACCCTTAACATTATATATAGATCCCAATTCATGACCCATCTGGAGCCCCTACCAATAACTCACTAAAAATTTATTTTACGGTTTTAGAAGTACAAGAAAAAATCTAAAATCTCTAATCTGGAAAAGCGATGAAATAGAAGAATTATACTCACCTGGAGCTTCGCTTTCCAACCAACGACACTACAAAAAAATTAGAAACATGATAGATCGATTCAAGGAATGTATTGGGATTATTGTTTCTTCGCATGGACTATTGTAGAAGAATGGGGATGAAAAATTAAGTGGAACACATAATATCATACAAGTGAAAACTCGAAATTTACACTTTTTAAATGGTGCACGGTTTTCTAAATTTTTTATAACTATGCACCTGCCACTGCCAATGAGGGGTCCATTTAACATGATTAACTATTGATACCTCATGTTTTGAAAAACTATGTTTGAAACATGTGAGAAGACTTTATTCAAGAATTCATGGTTTGGCTTCCCCCTCATACTGTTAGCACTAACATTGCTCCAACCATGAAACTTACACTGGATGGACTTATTTCTATTCCATTCACATCCCAAACCCCCATAACACCTACAGTATTAATAAAATACCCATTAATAATTTATTTGGTCCAAAATATGAAATTAAAACCAAATTTTAATGTAGAACACACCTCCATGAAGTCTGGGATCTTACAGTGTTGATGGTTGTCCCTGACTTAGCTGCTAATTCAAGATTAACACGAGTTCATTTTTTCCAACCGGGAAAGATCTATTAGTTCTATTGATGGAATTTGAAAATGTGATGAGTCTCATGGAGGTTCTTAATAGAAGGTGTCATCTATACATTCTACAGTCCCTTTATGTGGCCCAGGGATATCCATTTTCTGTGGAATGGTTGGGATTTTGGAATGAGTTTTTAAGGCACTAATGATTTATAGTTCTATTGGTCAATCAAGACATTTGTAGAAAATTTTCCATATATTTTCTACTTGACATAGTGTTATGATATCATAAAAAGAATGATTAATATATTTTAATTTGATAGATCAATGATAATGGGGTTCTGAACACAATCATTTGTAGACATAATATTCATTTTTGGATGTCTCTATAGAGGATATTGATATGGGTCTAGTTATCATGAGAGGTTCATTCACAATTTTTTATCTTTAGTGAGTACTATATTTAATACTGGCTCATATAAACTTTATATATTGACTCATATTATTAACATAATAACCCTTCTGATAGAGATTTTATCTTTTGTGATGGATATTAATACACCCCATAGAATAAATAAAGGGCAAGGTATATATTTCCCCTCTAGTGTATTTTCATTTCTAGTGACTATGATCATCTGTAGTTTCTTATTTTTAAACATGAAACCTCTTTATGTCATTTTTGGGATGTATTTTTTGAATTATTATATATCCTAGATTGACGAGTACCTTTTTTTGGTCTCATATGATGCGCCTGATGTGGTGATCCATGATTTCTAGAGTGAATTAGACTCAAGGACGTGCAAATCCATACCTTCCATCAATAGTTGGGAAGATTTAAATTTTTATTTTATTTTGATATGGAGAATTAATATTTAATTTGTGATCTCCCTCTATTTTTCATCTAGTTTCCCGATGAGTTTCCTTTATAATTTTTAGGATTTCCATCAGTGGGAAATGAAATGTACTATATTAACTTAGTACTGGGTATGGAGTCTATCTCTATTCATTCTTACCATATAGAAACATCTGAACTAAATGTGTTAATTCATTTTCATGTGGATTTTTTTGGATGAAGGATTTATATACCCTAGTGTGTCACCTTGGGTAGATTAGATGCATTTTTTAAACAAGTTAGATGAGACACTTCACCTTTTTGTAGATTATTGTAATCTCAATAACGTGATGGTAAAGAGAAATTTTCTGTTTCCATGTATTTGCGATCAGTTTTTCTAGATCAAAATTAAAAAGTGGTTATTGATGATTGATCTTTGGTATGGTTAACACCAGTTGTTAATTAATCAATTTAACATCAAGAAGAACACCTTTTATATTAGGTATAGCCAGTACGAGTACCTTTATATGCCTTTTTGTTTATCCAAAGCTCTTATAGTTTTTATGGAATTGATGAATAGGATATTCCATGAGTATTTTGAATAACTTATACAGGTATTAATGGATAAAATCCTTGTCTGCTCCAAAATAGAGGAGGATCATGTGTGTCATCTGAGAATAGTTATTGAAATCATGAGAGATCATTGAATTTATGTGAAGATTTTGAAATTTAATTTATGGATTTTATTTGTGAATTTCATCGTATAAATGGTATCAAAACATGGTATTTAAGTTGATACTTAAAAGGTTAAGGATTTTATAACATTGGAGAAACTGAAAAATGCTTTTAAGATTCATATATTCTTGGTCCCAGTGGGGTATTACCATCGGATCATTAAAGATACATCAAAGATAGAATATACAATGAATTTCATCACTCATAAAGGTGTTAAATTATTATGAGATGTGAGATATTAGAGATATTTTATTGAGTTGAAACATCTTCAATTTATATTCCAGTGTTGACACATATAGGATGGATAGGGTTATGGGTTCCTTTATGATGGATCAGGTTCAAGTATGTTATGTGTTCTTACCTTATATATGATTGACATTGTATTGACTAACATTCACTTGAACTCATCTCTTATCGAGATGATTCCTTGGGAGAATCATCATGATAAGGAATTCTATAAAATTAGGGACTTTCGTTATGATGGGGTTACCTTCGATGGGTGGATGGTTCCTTCAGAGGGTATCTTATATTTTTTGGAATTGGTATTTTGTTCCCTTTATTTCGAAGAAGGTTGTGATGAGAGATTTTTGTAATTCATAGAGGGTGTTTTACCCAAGCACCATGAATATGTTCTATGATATGTTGAAAAGATTATAGTGACTAGATATTAGTTAAGCCATCAATTTCTTGGTTTCTAACTATTATAGCTGTCAGAAGGATAAGGTCAAGCACTAATGACCACAAAGTTTTCTTCAACTACTTATAGTACTGACATGGATGTGTGATGATATTTATAAGGAAACCTTTCTTGGGCATCCTTGTACCCCATGAGGGAATAATTCGATATAGGTTTTAATTTATAGGGTAACCAAATCAGATCAATATATACCCATTCATGATATAACCAATGTTAATGATTTAGGAAGTCTTTGGGTGAATGAGATTTTATATTTTCTTGGATTTTATTCTACAATAATCTCTTATATGGATCCCCAATTTACTTCTTGTAATTGAATATTACTCTAAAAGGAAATGGGATTCAATGTAAGTTTCAACTCAGCAAACCATACATAGATTAATAAACCAAGAAAATGAGCTATACCTATTATTGAGGACTTGATTAATGATTGACATAATGACATTGGTGGATCTTGGGATGTAAATTTGGGGATGTTTGAGTTTTACTACAAAAGGTCACTAATTATCAATTATAATGGCTCATTTTGAGGCCTTGTTTGTAAGTTCAAATTAATCTCCACTTCTTTTGATGGGTATTAGTGAAACATTATTATTTGTACTGATTTTTATCCAAGAGACGATGATGAATATTTAGTAGATTCATCAGATAATTGTAATGGAACAAGGAAGATATAAATCATATACTGATCAATATAAGTGAATTTATAGTTTTTAGTTAGTGTCCATGTGTTCTTGAGAGTTTAGAACTAGTTGGACCACTAAAAACATTGGAAACAGGGAAAGAATATTCCAAGGGTTGTCAGTCCTATTTAGTTTATTCAGTGGGTGGGAAATGTGGCTTACTGTATGGAATATACACCATAGTTGTGATTGATCCACAATGTATTTTATGTTTTTAGTCCACAGAAGTATATTTATGACCCTTATTGTTAACTAAGTTTGGTTTATCTTAATGTTGAACCTAATTTATCTCGAACTAATCATTAAATCAGGTTCATTGATTCAGGGACATAGGATATTTGTGAGTGGTTTATACCATTGGTCTGTGAGCTATGAAAACATGTCTTTGATTCACATGACTCTTGGGAGAATGATTTACTGATGAAAGAGAATTGGAATAATATGTTAGATATGTAGACATCTTGAAATTATTTTACAGGGATAAAAAAAGTTTTGTTCTAGGGTGGTTATAAAATCTTGTTACATCTCTTAGGTACTACTTCCCCATCATTTTGTTTTCCCCATTAATTTTGGTGTGTTTTTAAATAATTTCAGAACTTTTTTTTATTTAGAGGGAGAATAATGGGTTTCTACAAGTCTATTAAACTTAGTGTATGGGATATAACATGGTTTTTTGGGGCTATTTTGTGGTCCTTCAAGCTGAGACATAGGATGTTTTAGATCATCTGTCATTTTGGAAAGGTTGTAGTGTAAGGCAGTTGTTGTGGTGTAATGGTTTGAGGGGAAA
This sequence comes from Viscum album, assembly GCA_963277665.1. Taxonomy (NCBI): domain Eukaryota; kingdom Viridiplantae; phylum Streptophyta; class Magnoliopsida; order Santalales; family Viscaceae; genus Viscum; species Viscum album. Next base: position 872,769,274 of record OY728119.1, on the reverse strand, counting down.
TTTGGTTAGATATGAGAATTTGGAAAACCTTAGATCACTGTGTGAAGGTTCTTGTGTATCCTTATCCTTTGTAAATATGATCTACGACATGGTTCCTGGAGTCCAGTTGGTTGAGGTTGGCTACAGATTGTTTGGTGTGGATGCACTATGGCCAGACCATATTCAACTAGACTATGTAATATCCATTGGGAGAAACAACATGGTTTTTTTCCTAGAAATAAATTCCCCAAGATTATTTTAATTAATTATTATCTCAATCAAACCCAATTATAACTTTTTTTATTGATGGCCCCCGAAAAGTGTTTTGACTCCTTCGAACTCAGTTCTTCGAAGATCAATGCTCTGGTGAGAGCATTTGAATCCTTTATGGTAAGTGATCTATTTTTGTTTTCAGACCTATAATTTTGTTCTTTCCCAACATTATATTGTTTAATTCCCATTATAATGATCGATTGGATGCTTTTTTTGATGGATGTTGTTTATAGGTATTCCTTTCAAGATCTCATTTTCCTTTGTTCCTCATTTGTGTTATCATTTTAGGTATTGAGTTGGTTTGATCGTGTAACTAAATATAGGTGGTTCCATATATGTTTACCACATAATTGAAACCCTTGTTTTCTTGAATGATCTATAATGAAGTTTTAAATGATTTAAAAACCATTATATTAGATGATTTGATGTGTGATATAAAATAGGCCAAAACATTGTCTAAACCCATGATTTCAATTGAATTGAAAATTTTTAGTGGGTCTGAAGCAATAAATGATTATGATAAGTGATTAGTTATAACAGGAATAATTGTGATAAAATTGTTTGATTTTATTTAGATAAAATGTTTTAAAATGAAAGTTGTTCTGAAAATGAAATGATTTTGAGAAAACCCAGGATTTGGTTTTAAAATGATTAGGGAATGTTGAAACTACAATATGGGAAATGAAATTATGAATAATGAAATGATTTATTTTCACCTAATTAATTTATTTATTATTTGAAGAAAATTTTTATTGGGCTATTTAGCTGATATATTAGGACCTGCACACTAGGACTCTATCTAACGGGAAATGCATTGATGATGAAACCACTAACTAAACCATGTTTGACATGATTTCACATAATGGGTCCCCTTATGGGGTGTATATTGAGTTAATGTAATGGTTATCTTATTGGGTAGTTGATGTGAGTGTGTACACCTATCTTGAGAGACTATGATGATTGAGAAGTGTGAGGATCTTATTTTTGGAAAGTAACATATCTTCGGGATTATGAGTAATGTCCTATGTTTGGATTGACTTGATTATACATTCCACTAAATATTGAAATATTTTATTAATTGAAATTATTTTATATAAATTGTTTATATAAATTTGTTCATTTAATATGGTTTTTATATATTGTTTATTTTTGGCATGAAATCATATTTTGGATGTTAAAATATGTAAATTATATGAAATTAAATGTTTTGTTTAAATTGAATCCATAAATAGTTTAATTGTTATAGAATATCTTATATAAAACATGGTGAAAGAATACTAAGAAAATTATATCACAGCCGACCTTCTACTTTAGTGATTTACAGATTATCTTATGCTAGGTTCATGTAAAGGGAAACCACCTCTTAGAGGGGGTGGATGTACTTGATTTCTAATACCATGAGTGATAGAGGTGACTAGTGGAGATGTTATCTAATTTTTACATGTGTTTTATTGATATTTATTTATCAATAGATGTTTTGAATTGGATGATTTACTATTTGGGAATTATATTTTCAATTAAATTTAGATACATTATCCCTTTGTAGTGTTTATAATACTAACTTCTGTCATTCAACTTCCACTATTTTATTTGGAAATCAATACATTTATTTATTCATGATTGATTGTAGGTTCTAGTATCCAAAACATGGGGATTGAGAATGTCCATCAGGATATTATAGAGTTGGATCAGTTATTAATGTACCAGGGTATCAAGGATAGTTCAAGATATTCCATGTCAGAATAAAACAACGAACGAATCACATCACTTTGTATAGGTGGTAGATCACATGTACGCATGATTGATGTTATCATTTTCCAATGGATTGGATGGAAATAATATATATTTTATATAATAATTCAAAAAGTATAATTATTTTATAAATATAATATATATATATCATAATATTGTTCTATGAGAGGCAGTGATGGACAAAAAATACATCCATCCACGAAGAAGTAGTCTTTTATACACATGATTAATGGTTTCATTTCCCGTTTTATGGATGGGGATTTCATTATAGGTTTTTCCATCATAATAATAAAATCTATGTATTTGGTAGTTATTTGTGTTATTATATTGGAATCAATGTGATATTGATGAAGGTGGAAAGAGAATAAGTGAAAAAAGAATGATATTAGTGAAGACAATTATGTTTGTAAAGGAAAACATCCTTATCATCTCTTATTAAAGAACACAGGGTTGGTATTTTTGGAATAAATAAACATTAGAAAGTGGATAAGGATATTGAGGATACATTTTTACATGGGTTAGTTGAGCTAAATTGCTTAAGTGTAATGCAGATTTGGTAAGGTGACCACTAATTACCCATACTTCATCATTATTTCTATGAGTCTTTGGTAAACCAGTGGAAAATTCTAAAAAAATTCCATCCAACTTCTATATATATATATGAATAGGTTACATTAATCCTCTAATATTCTATATCTCATCCTTAACTGATTGAAAAACATAAATCTTGAAAAATAATTAGTAATTTCCCACTTCTTAGTATCCCAAAAAAAGTTTCCTTAAAATATTTATACATCATGGTGATAAAATTTTGTATTTAGAAATTCGATCTAAAAGTATCAAAAAACATTTCCCTATTAATATCACTTATATATGGAAAACATATTTTCTATCCAAATTTTTGAAAATCGTCTTCATAAATGATGACAGACAATTTTCTTTTATTCATGGATTAAAATTTTGTTTCAAAATTCACATCACCGGGATAATAACAATATATGTTTTCCAATGAATATGTGTGAAAATCATTTGAAAAAAGGGTAATTCTCCCTTCCATGGTAATTTCCATATCCATATTATCTATATTAACAAACCTAGGTTCCCTTTCACTCCCTATTTATTTAAAATCTGTGCGATCTTACCAGTAAAATTAATCAGCAACATTATTTTCCTTCCCGGTGTGGTAGTTTCTTCTAAAATCATTATCCTTGAGTTTCTCAAGCCGTCACATTTTCCTCAAGTTGATCTTCCAACGTGGAAAAAAATATTAAGTCACTTCTGATTTTTGTAAATCTCACATCATTCACTATAGATATAATTTCTTTATATCCTCTAATAAAATATTATGGATGAAAATTTAAGATTATTGGTTGTATAGTTTTTTTCCTTATTCATTAACTATCAAGATTAATTGGAAAAAAATTCATTTTTTATATGAAAAAATCATGTCTCCTCTTCAACACAACCCTATAGATAAAAAATCCATCATTACCAGCTAATAGAGTCTAAATTAAATCATTAAACAATCTAAATTTCAATTCATCAAAACATTATTCACATTATTTTTACCATATAATCTTAACCCCTATATAAGTAATCTTGGTTAATGTGTAATTAACTATCATTTTATCAATGAAAATTAATTTTTTATTATTATTTTATATAGTATAAATCACAAAAAATCACATTAAGAACACAATAAAAACATTATAAATGAATAATTAATGAAATAAGAGGTATTTTTAGAGGTTAAGGAACCTATACCGATGAAATAATAACTTTACCATTGGTATAGTAATATGACTCTTATGAATAGTAAACCAGCCAATATAATAGTAACCTCACATATGAATATATATTTTTTTTGTATCATATAAATGAAAATATGTTGTATTTATTTCATAATATAAGTAAATAAATGTTTTAGAAATTATTAATTTACTGTTGATGTTTTTATAAATCATAAGTGTTTATTTACAATTTTATATATAATTTAATAATTTAAATGGTAATTTATTTTCATAAAATTATTTCAGAAATTAATATTTATTGGTCTTATGATTTCATGAAAATTTTATGATACCTTAATTGATTTTTTCAAAGTGTTACAAAATCAGTTAATATTTTGAAATAAGTGTTCTCCAAGTAAATGATGCTTTTATTTAAAAATTAAATCATTCATATTTGGAAAATTATTTTCATAAAATGGAGCTCATTTTCTAATTCTACACATTTAAAAGTATTTAGGATGAAATTTTCGTATTTTTTAAAAAATACTCAACTTTTTTGTGAATAGTAAAATATGGCAATTTAAAATATTAGATAAATACATGAATTATTGGGACATGGATGATGTTTGGATGATGTAAGAAAAATTGGATAGAAATAAAATGTATTATTTTATATTTTTTCACAATATTCCTCAAAATTTCATTCCTTGAGAAAAAAATAATAAGCTAATGATATAAATAATGAGATTACACTCTTCTTCTCCACTATAAATACCCCTCGTCACCACATCTCCCCCTCACACCTCTCAAGATTTTAGACATTTAAAAATTATGATCATATATTTATATAATCCTTTCCCCATGTCCATGATCCCCTGGTCTGATCATAATTCCAAATTTAGTTCCCTTAAGGAGGTTCTAAAAGAGAATAATTCAAGTGGTAAAAACCTCTTCCATTTTCATTAATTTCATTATAATTTTTTTTATTTTCTTATTCATACATCACCTCCAATTATCAAAATAGAATGGAAAATACATTATACCACATATACAATAATTTTTCTATGATTTTTTTATCCATCTTCAATCTATTCCCTCTAATTTTGTTCAAAAAACGAAAACATCATCCGTGATGTGTTAATTTATCACATTCTAGGATGGATGGTATGAAATTTCTATTACCATCATCAATGATGGTTATGAAACAAACTTTATGGTTAAAAAGGATTATAATATATGTAGAATATGTAATTTAATTTTTTAGAACTCTTATATATTCAATATATTAAATAATAGAACAGAACTGGTTCATGATGTTCGAGAGACTGCCAATTTAATCTAAACAATTATTACTAAAATATAATTTAAGGTTCTATCATAATTCAATAAAACCAATAATTTATAACATAAAATTCTTTTATTTTGTTCATTAATAACATATAACTTATATTCTGGAAAACCATTTTCATTATACATGATTTTCAATACAAGTAATCCAATCATGAAAACCATGGGAACAAACACTTCTGAATGATAAAAATCTATCTTATAACTCAACAAAAGTCCATAAATGAAGATAATAAAATTATAGTAAATAAAATACAAGTATAAAATGTGAAGAATTTTTATTTATTTATTTAATTTGGTTATCTAGGAAATTAAGATCAAGTGAAGAACAATTTTAGACCCATGGTAAGGGATCCTTTCCGAACCTCCATATTTCCCTTAGGTTACATTTTCTCTCTCTTTACACAATGTAAATTTTATTTATTTTTATTTAATAATAAAAATTATATTTATTTTTTCCGTAATAATATATCAAGATCATATCAACCTTCTTTTACGGGGTAATACATGTTTTAATAAGGTTCCCTTCTAAAATCTTCCTAAAAATCAAACCCAATTCAAGGGGACTTCCAAATTTCAAACCAATTTTGATGTTCTCTACATAATTTTATTTAAGCCAAATTAATTTTTTTTAAATAAATAATTTAATCATGAATACATATCGTGGTTCATTTTTGGTTTTATGAAAATAAATATTCTTTTCCCACGTTAAATTGTCTATAATATTTTCCTGAAACAGAGCAAAAATGATTTATTTCTAAAGTTTATTAATCACCATTTTTACATGTCCTCACTTTATTATGAAATAAAAAAACATAATCTATTATTATTTTCCCTTATTAATGTTTATGTTTGATTTAAAACCTTTCTTTAATGTATTATAATATGGTATTCTCTTTTTTTATATCCTTTGACATGTTTCTAATCCCAATTCATTCCATGGGTAACCCTAAGATAATGTTTAATTCCTTATGTATTTTCCTTCATGTGGAACACATGTTATTGAAAATGTTATTATGGTTTTTCGTAGATATTATTCCTATGTATTGTGTAAATATTAGTCTCATTTGACGTCATGTGCAATGATCTTGGTGGTTAGCCTTGACTCATGCTCCATGTGCAACGATCTACGAGTTATTCTTGACTCATGATCCTCCAATGGAAATGATACTTTTCTGGTGATAAATTAATATTTTATGTTTCTTAATCATTACTTTGATTTCATTATTATACGATCCCATGTTTTGTATGTTATGAATCTATTTGTTTATCCATGTTCCATGACATTCAATATCATTATGTTCTTACTTCTAACCCATGTTCTAAGCATTTTTATTATATTTATTTTTTTACTGGGATTTTTTTCTCATACCATTCTTCATTTATTTCCCCTTTTCATCTTATATAGGTATACTGGCTAAAATGGAGTAAGGATATTATTATTAAGATTAAATAAAAGATCTTTTTATTTTTGTTCCATGATGTTTAATTATGTATCTAATCTATGAGACACTATAATTTATTATCCTTGTCTTGTAACATGGTGATTAGTCATGCTTCGAATAATGAAATAGTTTATATGAAGGGATAGTGTATATATAGTTCATATTAGAGACGAAATTCATTTATTTTTGGGATGATGATTATAAAACACTATCCAAAACATTATGGATTAGGTTATGAATAAGAAATTTTCCTAAATAATGGTAAGTATTGAGTATGTAGTTTATCAATAAAATAAATCACTATCTAGATACTATAAGTGGACATGGTTTTCATACAGATGTACTTATGAGTTACAAATCTGATAAGGTGTTCTAGGCATGAAACAAGTAACACGGTAAATGACAACATGACTTACTATGAACCTAGTTTGACACTCCCTTGGGATAATTTTTGGTAAATTCATAGTATAATTAAAAACCATTATTAATGGATAAAATGCCGGTGATAGTATTTGTTTGGAAATAGATCTTGTATAACCTAGATTGAAAACTAAGAAGCACATGTTAGGATTTAATTTTCAATTAAAAGATCAATATTATATACTCAACATTTCATTTTACATGCTCATTAGCTAGGTTTTCAAGCCGCCTGATTGCACTTTATTTTTTAGTTAATGCTGGGAAATAGATGAATTTGTTCCAATAATCAATGAGATAATTAATGAAACAATTTCTCTAATTAAATGCCCAATATTATGGGAATGTGTACTCAAAAAATAATGATAGTACCATATCTGTTGGATCAAGTTATTAATAATAACCCAAATCATGTGGAAGAACATCCATCTCCTAATAATGGAAAATTTTCCATCAAATATTTCATTCTACAATGGCCTTCCTTATTTAGTGGATTTTCAGATCCCATGCTCATAGAATAATGTATTTACTCCATTGAGAAGATATTATCTATCCTGTAATGAATAGATTAATATAATGTTTTGTTGGTAGTCTATAATTTGGATTGGGAAGAAGATTAGTAGATCACACTGATCAAGAATAAAAATTCCAAGGAAGTAATTTATTCAATGGATTGAGAGGAATTGAAGAAAATTTTATTCAATTAATATTTTTCTAGAACCCTTGTCTCAAGATGGAAAGGGATTTTCTCAAAATGAAGTTGAGGTAAGACGAGTATATTAGGGAGTATTAAAACAATTTCACAATTCATTCATGATATTCCTTTATATTTTTCGTGAACACTGAATGAAATGTGGATCACTTATTTAGTAGACTAAATATGAGTCTACAAAAATAATTGGGAATTAGAGACTTTGATATATAAGAAGAGACTATTCATTATGACCTCATGTTTGAAAATCATATTGTAAAATATCAGTGGTCTAGTGAACCCTATGGAAATAATAGTAAATTGAAGTATGATAAATCTAATGATGGAATGATGTCCTAGTATCCCACGAGTCAAAATTGTGGAAGAAGAATCATAGGAACTCTATAAATTTATATAAAATATTCTTCAAATGTAGAGTAATGGGGATCTAGATAGTATATGCTGAAGAGATATAAAGAATCCCACTAATGTGGGACAAGAATAGAAGGTTTAAATTAAACCTCAGTATGTAGTGTTGTGTTACTACTGCATGGAACATTGGAATTATTTTTTCAATTTCCATACGCAAAATGTTTTTGGAGGCAATAAACAACAACAAGATTTAAGGATGAAATGAAGGGAAAATGCTATCACCAATGCTAAGGTTGTACCTAATAATGATGTGGTGAAATTTATGTGGGTTATTAATTCAATAATAGAGAACATATTATTTTATTTTGTTTCTATGTATTATTTCATATCTTGTAGTTTTTTAGAACTATTTCAATACCACCGAAAAATATAGAGTTTGAGTTATCATTCAGAATAACAAATGGGGAAATTAATTCACCCAAAGTATATAACTCCTACTTGGTTAATGTTTTTGGAATTAACCTCCCAAAAAATCTTGACTTACTTCACTTGGTGGATTTTGGGGCTATTTTTTCATGTATTGGCTTTCATGATATATAGCCAACATTGACTATCGGGAAAGGGAGATCACTCTTCACATCCCAAAAAATACTTCAATTATTTAAAAGTTTAAGGAGTAGGACAAATCTACTTTATAATAATTTTCTCAAATCTGGATATTTCTAGATTATAATCAAGCATACCTATCTCAAATGATTGATAAAAAAAGGGAATCATGCATGAAGGCATGCCCATTGTGAGGGACTACACTATTGTGTTCTTGAAGAGTTTCTTGTTCTTCTCATGATTGAGAGGTTGAGTTCTCAACCGAAATTATTCCTATATCTCTACCTATATAAAAAAATCAATATCAAATGGCCACCGTTGCGCTCGAAGAACTTGAGAAGCATTTACATGAAAATCTCAAAAAGGGTTTGATATGACCAAGTGATTCACCAGGGGGTTTGTCAGTCCTCTTTGTAAAGATGAATTATGGATCAATGAACTGATGTATTGATTATCATGATACAAAAAAATCATAATAAAGGACAAGTATCCACTTAGATGGATAAATGAAATGATTGATCAAATATGTGGGGCCAGTTATTTCTCTAACCTGGACCTTCAGTCAACATATCACCAATTAAATGTGAGGAAGGAATATATTCCAAAAACAAACTTCTGAATAAGTTATAGATACTATGTGTTCATAGTAACACCTATCAGACTCAATAATGATCTATAAATATTCATAGACATAGTTAATAAAGCCTTTAGATATTATGTCGACAAATTTGTGGAAGTATTTATTGATAATATTTTGATACACTCCAAGAGAAAGGATGAATATGAGGATAATATGAATATTGTGTTGAATACATTTTTAAGGGAGAAAATATATGAAAAATATAGTAAATGAAAGTTCATGATGAAGGTTGTATCATTTATGGGGCGTGTTATTACCAGAAATGGGATATCTGTTGACCCTTCCATTAAAAAAGGCTACTAAAGAGGGCCCTAAGAACACATTTGTAATGGAGATCTGTATATTTATTCGTCTATCCAGGTACAACTAATGATTTTTGAGGAACATACCATGGGATTAAAACCCACTAACCAAGCTGAGTCAGAAGGGAGTGAATTTTTTCTAGACTAATAAATGTTAGACTTGCTTTAAAGAGTGGAAGAATAGGCTTATCACTTCATGGATTCTCACAGTACCAACAAGTGGGGAACAATTTGTGGTGTACTAAAATACTTCCAATAGTGTATTATGTTATTTACTATTGAAAAATGATAAAGTGATTGACTAAACCCTAATAAAGTAGGAACTTAATGAACAAAACTATCCAACCCATGATTTGGAGTTGGCAGCTGTGATATTTTCATTGAAAATATGGAAGAATATTCACTATAGGAAGAGGTTTGTGATTATACACAGATCATAAGAGCCTCAAATATATATTCACATAGAAGGATCTTAATATATTTTATTTTATATTATTATATATCATTCTAGATTATTATATCTCAATCTACAACCATCTTGGTAAGGCCAATAATATTGAAGATTTTCTATGTATAAAGGTTCCTTAATCTTTATTAATGAATATAATTTTGAAGGATAAAATATTATTATACAATCAAAGGATGTAAATAAGAATAATTAAGTAAATAATATCATCGATATATTATGAAATCATTACTCAACCATCTCTTATAAAGAAAAGAATTGATGCTCAATGAAATGATATGAAAATTATGAAGAAGGTGGAAGCCATGATAAAACTAAAATCCTAAACATTCCAAATGGGTGAGGAAGGAGTTGTTAGATTTGGTTAATGACCATGGGTACCATCCAATCCATATATAATAAAAGATCTTTTTAATGAAGCACATTTCTCAACCTTCTCTATTCACCCAGAGAGCACAATGATTATTGAGATCTCTGAGAGCACTATTGGTTAGATAATATGAAGAATGATATGGATAAATATTAATCAAAGTTCTTTGTATGTTAGAAAGTGAAGGATGAAAAGGAAAAATGTCTACAATGATGATGCTGCCATTACCCCTAACAACATGGAATTGGGAAAATATCACCATGGGATATATCAAAGGACATCAAAATACATACAAAGGGAACAATGCTATATGGGTCATTGAGTATCATCTTATAAATAAAAGTCACTTTATAACAATTCAAGAGGATTTATCAGTTGATAAACTTGAATTGATATACATAAACTATGTTTTAAGGCTACATGGAGCACCACTATTGATTTCAGCTGATCATGATCCAAGATTCACCATCATGTTTTGGAAAAAATTCAAACATACTTTGAACACTGAGATAAAATTCAGTATGACCTTTCATCCTAAAATAGATTTTAAATCTGAACGAACTATTCAAACACTAGAAGAAATGTTAAGAGCATGTTTTATTGAATTTAAAAGGGGATGGGTCTAGTAATTTCCACATGTCAATTATCCTAAAATAATAGTTTCAACTCTAATATACATATTGCTCCATATGAATGCATTTATGGGAAATGATATAGAACACTATCATTCTAGGATGAAACTGGTGAATGTAAGATTATTGGACCTAAAATGGTTGATGAAACTTTGAAAATTGTGAAAAATATTCCACAGCACATCAAGGGTTCCCAAAATCAGCAGAATAACTACACAAATAATCATTAATGAGACCTTGATTTTATGTGGGGAGACATGGCATTATTCTGCATATCTCCATGGAAAAGGATCCTGATATTTGTGAAGAAAAAAATGGTGAGTCCCAAGTACATCAGCCCCTACGAGATTCGTGGTCATGTTGGATATTTCTCCCATCGACTAGAACATCCACCTACCATGTCTCAAGTATAATATGTATTCCATGTATCCTTCTTAAATAATTATAGACTATATCACTCACATGTACTAAATTCAATGGTTGTTCAATTGGAAAATGATATCTCTTATGAGGAGTAGCCAGCGATGATCGTGGATCATAGAGATAAATTTCTATGAAAAAGATGATTTACATAGTAAATGTACAATGATAGAACCCTAATTACGAAGAGGAAACATGGAAAACCTAGCGGGAAATTATGTAGAAGTACAGTCACTAATTTTTTCCAATGTTTTTAAATCAAGATTTTGAGGGTGAAATATCATAAGGGGTGGAATAATGTAAAGATCCAAAATTTTATCAATAATATTTAACCTCGTATAATAATTTTATATAGTATAAATCACATAAAATCACATTAATAAAAACGTTACAAATGAATAATTAATGAAATTAGTAGTATTTCTAGATGTTAAGGAATTTGTACCAAAGAAATAGAAACATGTAATTTTTTAATAGTAATAGGAAGATCAAGAATAGTAAACCAGACAATAAAATAGTAACCTCACCTATGAAAGTATAAATAAAATTTGGGTATCTTATAAATGGAAATATGATGTGTTTATTTCATAATATAAATAAATGTTTTATAAATTATAAATTTAGTACTGATTTTTTAATAAAACATAAGTCTTTATTAAAATTTTATAACTAATTTAATAATTTATAAGGAATTTTATTTTTTAAAACTTTATTCATAAATTAATATTTTTCTATATTATGATTATTGGATAATTTTGTGAGTCCCTAATTAATTTCTTGAATGTGATACAAAATTAGTTATAATTTTAAAATTAGTCTTTTCCAAGAAAATGATGATTATAATTAAAAATTAAATTTCTTATATTTATATATTTATTTTCACAAAATGGATTCCATTTTTTAATTCTACAATTAATAAAATGGTTAAGCTGAAAATTTGGTATTTTTCTGAAACACTTGAGATTTTGGTGAATTGTAAAATTCTATAATTTAGGGTATAAGCTAAATACATGAATTATTGAGACATGGGTGTTGTATGACTCTTGTAATATTCATTTGATCGAAATCACATACATTCTTTACTATATTTATTCAGAATAATTCAAAGTTTTTTTTGTCTTGGGAAAAAATAATTATCTAATGATTAAAATAATGAGAAGACACTCCTCTCCTCCGCTATAAATACCACCCACACCTCCTCTTCTGCTCACACCTCCCAAGCATTGAGACTTGTCAAAATTATGCTAAAATATCCTTAAAATAACATTACCCACATCCAAAATCCATTTTTATCATCAAAATACCAAACTCATGTCACTCAAGGAGATTCTCAAGGTTAATAATTTTAAGAGGTAAAAACCTCTTTCATTATCTTCAATTACATTCTAATTTCATTTGCTTTCATATCTATCCTCACATAAACATATCCAATTTTCATGGTAACTATAGTGTCCCACATAGAATGGAATATTATTGTGTTTATGTAATAATACATCCCCAATATTTTACATCTCATTTTATTCATAAAATGAAAACACCCATGATGTGTTAATTTATCAAATTCAAGGATGACAGGTTTTCAATTTCTATTACCATATACAAATCTTTTAATAAAACCATTATTATGGTTGAACTGAATTATAATATTTGTATTATAAATTATTTAATGTTAATTTAATATTATATATACACTATATTAAATAATATAATAAAACTAGTTAATGGCGATTGAGAAACCGCTAAATTAATCTAAACGATTATTGTTAACATCTTATTTAATTATTAATCCTCATTACATATAACTAAATGATTTAAAAGATAATTTAATCATATGGAGGATAAATAATAAAATATAAATTCCATTATGGAAAACCAATATCTTTATAAATGATTTCCCATAAAAGTAAACAAGTAAACAAACCATGAAAACCAAAGAAATGAACACTCTCGAATGATAAAATTGTATCTTATAAGTCTTCATGTATGCCATAAAAGAACATATTAAAATTATAATAAAAAAATTATATAGAATATTTTCTTAATTAATTAATTAATTTAATTTATCATACTATATATAACATTAAGTTCAATTGAAAAACTGTTTCAGACATAAGGTAAGGGATCCTTTCTGAACCCCCATATTTCCTTGGGGTGACATTTTCTCTCTCTTTACCCAATTTGACTCTTCATAATTTTTATGTACATATTATAAATTATATTTATATGTTCCAAATTTTATATCTATATCATATAATCATTCTTTTATGGGTTAATACATGTTCCAATAATGTTCCATTCCCAAATAATCACAAAACGTAAACCCGAATCAAGAGAAATTCTCGATTGCATACCAATTTTCATGTACTATCAATAATCTTATTTATGACACTATTATTATTAGTAAATTACTCATTCTATCATGAATAACTATATTTATTCATTTTTTTACTAATACAGATATTTCTTTTCCTCGTTAAATACTCTTTAATATTTTTTGTAAACCGCGCAAAAAAATGTTTTCTTTGTTATGTTTCATAAAACTATTTTTACATTTTTTCACCTAAGTATGACATCACATATCTTGATCTATTTCTAGTTTTTCTAATTAATTTAAATTTATTATTTAAATACTTTCTTTTAGGGATTCTATTTTGACATTCCATTTTGTTATATCCATTAACATGACTATGATACCCAATGCTTTCTAGGTGTAACCCTTATGTCTATGTTTTATTATATATGATGATTATTTATGGGGAACAAATATTCATGATAATTTAATAATGGGTTTCCCAGATAAATCTCTAATGCATTCTCAAATGTTTAGCCTCATGAAATGTCACATGAAACAGTCTTAGTGTTTAGCCTTGACTTTTTATCCATGTGTAATGGTCTTGGTGGTTATACTTGACTCCGACTCCTCCATGTCCAACAAGCCATGACTCATACTAAGGTCATGTTTTATGTTTCATCCACGTTACTATGATTCCATTATTATATGATCCCATGTTCTATATGTTATGATTTCATATGTATACTCAGGTTCCATTCAATTTTATATAATTATTTTATGCCTTCTAACCCATGTGATAAGATTTATTATTATGTTCACTTCCATACTAGGATTTTTAGCTCATCACTTTTTTCATGTGATCCCCTAGGTTATCTTATGCATATATGAGGTCTCAAATATAGTTAATACATCATTATTAAGATTAAATAAAAGATGATTTTTATTTTTTTTATGACATTAAATTTTGTAACTAATTTCTAAAACACTATACTTTATGATCCTTGGATTATAATCTGATTATTAATTTTGATTAATATCAATTAATAGCTTTTTTAAAAGTGTAGGGTCTCTATATAAGGGGTTATCCAATCAAAAAAACTTTTGAAAAAACCATATATAGTAACCTACCAAACAAATAAAACTTCATAACTCAGTTATGTTCATCAGCGTATACCATTCTTGGACTACCATTTTATTTGTATGATAAATTAGGATTTTTTCAATTGAGACAATATTGACAAGAATGAAAACTATATGAAGCCCAAATTTATTCCTAATAAATTCCATATATAAATATTTATTTTCTAAGATTCTAAAAAATGATACCTATGTTACAACTAATATCCCCAAATCTCTTAGGGAATACTAATATATCATCAAAAAATACAACAAAAATTCTTCAAGATATTACCCTAATACTATATTAATTATATGTATAAAAATAAAGAGTTGATTAGTAAATATAAACAGAATTACTAAAAAATCATAATACCAATACCTCATACAAAATTTGGTCTTCAAAATATCTTTTATCTTTATTCATAATTAATGATAACTAGAATGAAGTTCAATTTTTGGAAAATATTGACCACTATAATGTTGATTAAATATGTCATCAATGTAAGGTAGAAGATACATGTTATTTATCACATTTTTAATTATTTCCAAATAATTGACGCAAAAACTTATAAATCCATATATGTTTATATTTAAAATAATAAGGGATCCCCAATGAAAACCAACAGGGTGCATAAATCCTTTATAAAAAACACTTCTTGTTTCTTATTCAACTCCAAAAATTCTATAGTGTCTATTATTTTTGGATTATTTGATACTGATCTTTCCTTAATAATTAAATCAAAGTAAAACTAAACTTCATTATCTATTGGATATCTAGGTAATTCCTTAGTAAATATTTCAATGTATTCTTATATAATAAGTATATCATATAATTGAAAATTACATTTTATATCAATAGATTTTGTCTGGTCATCTTCCCCGAGGATCTCATTTAGAAGAAATACTGAGGGTGGTTTTAGACATGACACATATGATTAATTATCCCTTGTAAATATATGTAATTCTACATCTTCATTACAAATTTTAATTTATTTCCTTCGTAACAAAGGTTTTCATTATGTTTTAAATTCGAACCATAACAATTATTATATGATAATCATCCATTTTTAAAATAATGAAGTCAAAAAAATATGTCATGTTTATGTCTCATAATGGGAAATGACTAGAACATCCTTGTTGTGTTGAAACTTTCACTAGGATTCATCACTAATAACTCCACTCTTAAGGTTCTAGAGAAATAACCAATTTTCATGTAAAAATTGGATGATATAAAAGATAGTGAATATTGAGAATCAAATAAATTATTTAATGAAATTGAGGATATTATTAAAGTACCTACCCGCAAATTTTTAAGAATGTCAACCTTAATTGTTATGATCGTATATGCTTTGAAATTTTCCCATTCCCTTTTTATGGAAAATTACCTTGAAATCCATGAAATTCATTTCTATAGTGATTTATATCATTACAGTTGAAACATTGAACATTAGTAGCATCATTCCATCCCTAGAAAACATGATCTTGGTGGCCTTTCTCTCATCATATTCATTATACTCTCATTCCAATAATGCATGTTTGAGGGTGTTTTTTCCACTTTTGTTAAAAGTTAGAAATTCCACCCTTCCCATATTAAATTATGATGTATTTCCTTTTCCTAGGTGTACATCCAATCTTTTCCAATATATATTCCCCATTATGTCAAAAGACATGTATAATTCATTCTATATCATAATATCACAGGAATATATTCCCTCGTATGATGAGAAGAGTTTGAAGAATAGTTCCCTTAAAAGGATTGGATTTGTCCCGACAATGATACGGTCAATATTACACTTTGGAATAAATATATTGGTAAAAACATGTCTTCATATCATTTTAATGTTAGTTTAACATCATAAATTTTTATGAACTATTTTTTATAATATATTAAATTTCATTGAATGCTTGTGTTACACGTAATAATGTGTATTAAAGAATTGTGATATATTATTAATAATATTATTTAAATATGACATTTTTACCTAGCGTTTGAACATTTAAATTTAAATAATAATAAATAATAAATATATATTATTTATAATTTTTTGGTTTAATCAAAATATATTGATTAAAAACTACATAATTTTTAGGTAATTAAATATAATTTTTTGAAATACTATTTTAGGGAAAAATGTTTTTTATTTATTTGTGAAAATAATATAAAATTAATTTTATAGATCATAATGTAAAAATTAGATAAGGTTGGATTCTTTTGGATTTTTCGAAAAATATTTATTTTTAACTGTATAGTGAAAAATTCTAGTTTTTATTGAACACAACCTTTTTGTTTAATGAATTTATAAGGTTATTTGTTGTTTTAAAATGAGTTTAAAAGTTAAATTAATTCAATTATATATCAATTAATCAAAATTATTTCTTTGAAATATTATTTATATTTACTTTTGATATAAAAATGTTTTATAGTTTTGAATAATTTTCCCTTTGAAAAATTGTTTTCTCAGTGAAGACAACGACCTCCACACAGCTCCCTCCCCCCTTGGCGGGTGTGGGATCACTGAAGGCCATCAGGAAATGAGAGTATTATTTCTCTCCTTCTCTAACCCCTGTATTCTTCCTCCTTTTACGAAATATTCAAAGAGACGTAATGTTTTGGAGATCATTGATGGTTTCCCGAATCAATAGATTTCGACCATGGAGTTCACAAAAATCTCATTTCGTTTGAAGCGAAGGCCTTCAGTGTACTCCTTCGATAAATTCTTCTTCAATTCACGGGACATCCATGAATGGGTGATAGTGGGAATTTTTTTAATCAACACATCTTGATCTTATTTGCATCAGAGGAGGACCTCATAAATGCTAGGTCGAGGGCCCCCCGGTGCTACAATGGGTTTAGGTTCTTTTTGTTTCGAAGGATTTTTAAATATTACATGAAACACTATCTTAATTCTTCTGAGCTTTGGGTCAATTTCCCCAAACATAATCTACCATTACAAAGTACTTTTGTTTTAAAAATTCATGGTAACCTAGTTGACAGGTATCTATGATCGGATGGCCACACAATGTATATTTGACACCTAATTAATCACCATGTGTGTGTTGAGATATATTTCTATAGAACCCATTTGGATTATGTATGGATCAGAATTGGTGAGGAGTATAGTTGTAAAAAACATTTGATCTATGATAGAAGGATGGATATTTTATCTACTTGCAGGCAGATGGAACACTCCTATGAGGAATATCTATGGGGGTTTACAATGCAGGTGGACATGGGTTTTTGTCACCTAGGTACCCAGCTAGTGCATACGACAGAGGCCAGTGACCATGGTATGGATCCAAAGGCATGTTTTTAGGAAGGATTAGATCATTAGGAAGTAGTTAGAGAGAATAGAGGTGGAGTACCTCAATTACTTTGTCCAGTGTAGGAACAACCCTATAGTGATTTAGTGGACTGTAATGTGTGGGAAGAGGTTGTTTTTGAGTTTTGTGTGTGTGGGGGGTGGGGGGGTAGAAGGCCTTGTGACATCAAAAGAACCCTAAAGTGTATGAGGTGTTTGGTAGGCTAAGGGTAGACCTTGTGGGTCCTTCTACTCATAGTGTGCGAGAGGCAAGGGAGGGTATCAACATGAAGATGCTCAAGTGGAATTTCAGAGGAATGTGAGGGATGTGGCTTTAGAAAAAATGACGGGCGGTGAGAAGGTGGTTTCAAATTCCTTGTGCACTGAGGAATTAAATATGGGAAATGGTGATGGGAGGATGGGAAAGCAGGGATATGTTCTAGGCCCGAATGTTTTAAACAGAGGGAAGGATGTTGGGGGTCTAGACTTGTTGTCTCAGACCACAGTCCAATTGAGCTGCATGTTTTAAGTACTCCCATAGGTTTATGTGTGATCTTATTATGATATTCATGATAAAAGAGACGAGGGATGCGTAAAGGAACTCTATGCAAGTGAACCCAGCCACACGACAGGTGAAACATTAAGTCTGAAGAGTAGAAGGAGTGTTAGGAGAAGGAAGGGAAGGAAGGATTACTCTTAACTACCTCCTCCTTTAGAGACTCGTTTGTTAAAAATTTTAATAGACAATAAGGAAACTAGTGAGACTCCAAGTCATAAGAGAGTAGGGGGCTAGGGGGTTCACTCCCTGGATTTCATTTTATGTACTAATGATAAAGTAACAGAGTAGGTCTTGGTTCTTAATGAAAATGAAGAGGAGGCAACGAAGATGATTGTAAGGTCCCTAAGAGCCTATCTCAATGAAGATCAATACTCATGGAATGACAAATAAGACCTCATCTTGGTATGGGGATTCAATAAAAAGAATATATGTATTAAGGATTACATATAGTCCTAGGACTATGTAGATTTTATGTTTTAAAAGCTGATGACAGAGTTACTAGACACCCAAGTTTAATCTTTATAATGGAAATTGTTTAGGGTGGTAGGTTTCAGTAATCTGATGTTACTCTTTTATGATTCTGTATAAGTTGGTTATATGGGCTTTGTTTTTTATGCATGCATGAGTTGTACCTATGTTAGTATCACTTCTTTGGATTGTTATGCTGAAACCATGGTGCTTGCACTCAGCACTACATGTGAATTCTCTCTATATGGGGATCAAAGAATGAAGTATTCACCAGATCTTGCCTTTGGGATTTGTTCACTGATAGGGTATGGCTTTTCCATTGGTTTTGTGCTTGTGCACTTTTTCATGGGACTGTTTGTTGGAGAGTTCTTATTCGGTGAAGACTTCAATATTATGAAACTGCTAGGGAGAAGAAAATACTTTGTTTGTTTTGAGTTTTCTATTTTGGTTGTTTTGTGGTGGTGATGGATTTCATGGTTTCATACTTTTCATTAAAAGTGTATTGATAATCAAAAATTAATTTTCAGTCAGTAAGTCATTGTTAAGGTAAAAATGGGTTTAACAAGGGTAAAACTGAATGGATAAGGGAAAAAATGTGACAAAACATGTCCAAATTATTTTAAGTATATATATATACCATATTTATATATTAAATTATTTATAATGGTCTATTTTTTCCATTTTGTTTTAGAAAAACATGGTTACACCATTTTCATTTCAAATAATTACACGCGTGCCACTCCCCTGACTTATAAATGGCCACCCTTACCCTCTCCTCTTAATACATCAAAAACCATTTTATTTAGAAAATATACACCTAAATAACTTATTTAATTATATACTCCCATACTATAATCCTTATTTTTTATAAATAAAACCTAATATGTCTTTTGATGCATACAAATTTTTTTTTGATGAAGAGGTAGCACCACTATTCAAGAATTTAATTTAATTTATTTCTCCACTGACTTAAATTGTTATAACAAAATATGATAAAATAACCTCATTATCTTAAATTTATAGATATTTTGATATATTAATGTAATTTACTACAACCATATCCTCTTCAATTAAATGACATGCAGAATCATCATTCATGTGTACAATGGATTACGACTTCACAAACCAATGTTATTCATTTTCCATCATCACCTAACATGGATGGATTTATGGTTGTATTAAATTTTTATATATTATATTAAGGATATTATTATAATAATGGGATTATTATATCATATAAATCTCCATACCTTCCTTCTATGTTATTACGATAACGTCGTGCATGTGTACATCAGACGACAACATCACGAAGTGATGTAATTCAATAATTCATTACAAAGTTGGAAATAAGAACGAATTTACTAAAAATTTGAGATAAATATGAAATTAGAATTATTTTTTAATGGTAATTTATTATTTATCACTATTTCGTTCAATCCACTGATAAAATAGAACTAATGTTCATGCATATGTACGACCTACTTTTATCATGAAATGTGTGTTTTATTTTCAATCTATAAATATTTTCAACTACTCTAAAAATATTAATACTAAATATTTATGATATTTATATCATGTTATTCATTTTTGATATTATTTTTCCATAAAAAATTAAGATGAAAAAAGTACATATCAAAATATAATTGAAAAACAATGAAGTTGTTGCCTGAAATGTGACTTTAACAAGTAATTATTAGTAAATAGGTAATAAAAGGTCATAAAAAATTATATAAATTATTATATAAATAAAAATATTTAAGTAATATATTTATAATAAACATATATTTATTATAAAAAATTAATATATTTATAATAAACATACATTTATTATACAAGCTGTTTTAATGCTTACTATGTAAGTATATGCTTAGGGAAAGATATTTATGTCCCACTTTTTACTTATGTGAGACACATTCCATATTGAACTCCTATTCAATTTATGTGGTGTATGTACTACCAATGCATGTATTTTAATATTATTATCCTGAAATTTAATTTTATTTAAATATAAATTTTATTATATCTTTTTTATGGGGTTTACAATATAATGCTAAAAATTTGGTGATGATTTTTTTGTTAAAATCACATCGTTTACTAGGATTGATTATGATTATGTTCTTAAGGATATTATATTATAATATATTTCTCAAGAAACTCATGAATATTATTCTCCAATGTTTATTTAATGATAATACATTTTTTATTCATTTCCCCCTCTTTATGCACTCAATAGTTCAAAATAATGTTTTAAGAAAAATCATCAGTATTTATCTCTTCAGATGAAAACATGATTTAATTCCAAAACCATATCTTCTAATTTTTTTTCAATTTTTTAACATTGTCCAGTTGATATATTTAATCCATTTTAACAATGTTTGGGTTTTTTTATAAAATTTTATGAAAGGAATCTTAATATTTTTTTCAAATAAATCCAATTGGGATTTTACTGAAAATGTGAAAGGAATATTGGATTTAATGTGTATGGGGTGATTAGAATTTTCCACCACCATGAAAAATATTTTTTTTTGAATTTTAATTATAAAATTTTAAGGTTATTTAAAAAACAATTTTGATAATGTTTTTTATTTTAAAAAATTGTTTTTTAAAATTGGAAAATATATTTTCCTCCGGAAGTCTTTTAAATAATCCTTTAAAATCATTTTCTATTAAGAGGAAATCTATTTATGT
Organism: Viscum album; assembly: GCA_963277665.1. NCBI lineage: Eukaryota > Viridiplantae > Streptophyta > Magnoliopsida > Santalales > Viscaceae > Viscum > Viscum album. The sequence goes on along the minus strand of OY728119.1, from coordinate 872,747,406 downwards.
TACCTATGCCTTACTAGGTATATGATCCAATGATACCATTTTTATTATTTATTTGAATAGTTCATGTTTGTGATGAAATGATTTTTATGATATCTATTTTATTACATGGGTTATACGATGAGGAAATTCTGATGAAAACCTTTTATTTTCCCATGTTATGTTGTGATGATATGATGAAATAACTATGAAACATGACATTTTTTATATGTTATGATATTGTAAAATTGTTATGAAACCCCTATAATTTCATGGTTTATCATTTGATTAGTTTATTTTGAGTTTTGTAATACAAACATATTATATTCATTATGTGTGGGGTGGAACATATATATCCCTCCAAGGCATTGGGAAAAAATTTATATTTTATGAGATGAACATGAATTGAATATGGAGTGAACAATGTTTATTAAGAAATTATTTTTAATATGATGGTCATGAGAGTGAACCTTGATTAATATAATGTTTTATAGAGTGAACCTATTCCACTATGATATCCTTGGTAGTGAGCCTTGACGACAGTAGTAATGATTTTATATTCTGATGTGTAAGAAACCATTACATGTATTATGCTAATTTTATGATATAATCAATCATTTTTATTAACTTTCTTATAATCCAGGTCTTATGAAGTACTGATATGTATACCATGAATCCGGATTATTATCATTAAAATAATGTGTATGGTTTTCAAGGGATATACTCATGTTCTCATACCATTATGTTTATGTTATGCTTATGCATCTCCATTCTATACCCATAATGAGCACATAAAGCCACCCTTTAATATGATTCATTTTCCCATGCTATTATTTAATATATTATGTATGATATGTCTAATAAGGTTTCTAGTTATTAAGAACATAATGAGAGATGGTTTACTCCATATATAAGCTAATTGTTAATGTTTCCATATTTCTAAAGGTACAATACCATTGGAATGCACAACCATATGATTGAGTAATTTGATGAAACTTTATCTAAAAATATAATATATATATATATAAGGACCCTGTGTTGCAATAGAGAACTTCATAGTTTGCAGAATTTTCATTTTTCTATTGTCTCATACTCATGAATTTTCTCTCCTTATTTGTTAAGTGTTTGAGAGGAAAAAATTATTATAGGAAACGTTCCTTTAAATTAGTCAATTGTATGATCTTCATACCCTCTTCTTCCATAGGTTTTCGAATCAAGGAAAACCATTGATCCACATCCCCTTTAGAGATGAAAAATTACATGGAACCCTACTCCCTTTAAGTAATTCCTAAGGTAAATATTTTCTCTAATGAATATATATGTTTCTCATCTACATATGGATTTTTAGTCCCATTTAATGGTGGTGGAAAAAAATATATGAAGAAATCTAATACAATTACACTACATTATGAATCAGTTGGACGATCCATATGTGTAATGTTTTTGGTTATAACCTGGAAAGGTTACCTAATATATTTATAATTTATATAGGACTAGCTCCAACTTCAATATCATTTGTTAGAGGGATGTACTTATATAGATTTCATGCATCGATATAATATCCATTCCATCCACTATATTCCATTTATGTACAATTTAATACACTAGATTAGTTCAAAACATTATGAGTCATAATATATAATCTTAAAACAAGGGTAACACATAACATAAATTAAAAAAATTATTCATTTCTATACAATGAATTATAAACATGGTTTCATTGGGAATATTCTCATATCATATAAATATTTTCAAATAATTCATAATGTATTTTATATTAAATTTTAATTAACCATAGAATATCCTTTAGGGAGTGAAAACTATTTTTTCTACAAGGTACATTATCATGCACTAGGTGATGATCGAGTCAAACCCCAATGAATGATTTTGGGAGTTATTTTAGATAGGTACAACCATTCCATATCCATATCTAGTTATAGTTTCTAGAGAGGAATTTATTTCTAAAAAATAACCTAATTTATAACTTAAAAAAATCTGGTTGTTTTCCTATACATATACTTATCCATGAAGTCGGTCATAAAGCAATATTATCTAATCTGTGATTTCCTAAATATAATTCCAAATGTTTCTATTAAACAATATATAATACCAATTATAAATACCTGGACAATAATAACCCAAAATTTGTTGTTACTATATTATATTAGAGCTAGATACAGGCAATCAAATCCCAATGAACCAAATAGATTAGTGTTATTGGAAAACTAGATTGAAACATTAATCTTATATTAACATTGAAATCCTAAAATGAAACATATTATTTTATTTTAGAAAAACATTATCCTCTTTAGAATACCCTTTCATATTAGTCATAATACACATACTAGTATCCTAAGGAATAGAAATTTAATAAAGGGGTGAGCTCAGATTACCAATAAGGGTATGCATACAGTGAAATATATATTTATTAAATATGGAATAATCAATATGAATGGTAAATATATGAAATTAAATTCCATTTATTCAATAATTTGAGAATGAAGAATAATATGGCTAGAAAACATTTGGATCAAATAATTCCATATAAATAACAACATGATCTTGAATATTATCCATGTATATCATTACATACCAAATAATGTCATGGGCTTGAAAATTATCCATGGATATAATAACTAAAAAAATTATCACATCGAAATAATTAAATAATATCATAATGTGGTAAATACATTCAGTTTTAACCATATTATTTAAAAACTAGCATCTAAAATGTTAATAATTTTCCCAATCAATAAACATAATTATAAACAATCCAGATTAATATAAAAATGATATATAAATAGCAAATCATGAAAATAAACTAATCATATACCATTCATAGAAAGAATGAGGACGATATCATTACAATAAATTTCTAGTTGTAAATAATTGGTTCATTCTTTTTTATGAGTAAAAATACTCAAGAATGATCATTAAAAATATTCATGAAGAAAATAACAATTTAATAATGAAAGACACTTCTAAAAACTAAAATTTTAAAAAAAATTGAAAAATAATAATTTTTGAATATAATAATAGAAATATATAAAAGAAGATCCAAATATTTTACCATGATTTATAGAGATAATTTTGTTTTTCTATGTATGTTAAAATAAATATTCATTTTACATTTGTAGTAGAATTTCAAAAAGTACCTCATTTGGGAAATGAATGAAATATTCTTTTAATATCAATTTTAAATGGAATAGTGATATAGATAATATTTTCATAATTTTTGATATGTTTTCATAGATTTAATCCCTTATAATTTATCAATTTGTGCTTATTTGCATCGATTTTGTTTTTGTGGGTTTTTCAAAAGAATATGAAAAATGCGTAAATCTTGGATTTAATATTATTTTGATCAGTTTCGTATGTTGAGAATAAATTTTAAAATATTGATCCAATTTTAGTGATTATATTTTTTAGGATTCCTTGATTTGAATTATTCAACTTAGTTTTTTTGAACTATGATAAGATTAAAAAACCTAGGCCATAAAAATTGATCAATTTGAAATGTTATTCAATATGACTAAGTAGACACCACCTTAGTCAATTTTGAATAATTCATGCTACAGACGTTGAATTGATGATATTTTAGATTTAATGGAAATATAATTAAAATAAATATTTGAAAATTGAATATAATTTTGATATTTTAACATTAATGTCGTCGTAGGGTTCTCAACATTAGAGGAGGATTTAATAAAAAAATTTCCATCATGAGTGTGACTTATTAATTATGTCATAACATCCTCCATAAATTTATAATTAATTTTATTTTTTAGAGCCTATAGAAAATTATATTTAGAAAATCCAATAAGATAGACCCTTGAAGAGATTTGACTATATGGTGGAATTAATAAGATAAAACTTTTAGATAAGAGATTATTGAGGATAAATTTTCTCCCTTTCTTTTTAGCTCTTTTTTTTTCTTAATTTTGTAATTCCATTATCGTCCCCATTATTATTGGTTACCATTACCATATTGGGGTAAAATTTTGAATTATTAGGAAGGGGAGGTTTTCTATTTTTAAATGATTGATTTCTTTAATATTATTTAATTAAAATTCTTTATATCTTCTGTGATGTTGTTTTCAATTTCAAATAGTATGTTTTATTTTTAGGTACGGTCGTATTTGTTTTTTGATTCTAATTTTTATTTTTTATTTGGTAAATGATAATTATCTTCTACAAAATGTTATGGTTTATATATAATTGAATAGACCAGGCTTAGTGCTGATGTTCTTGAAGATCATCAGTACATGTGGGAGGGGTAGTTAATGTATTTGATTGTTTGGAATATACTAGTCCTGGTCGAAAATTTCATAAGTCAGTTGAGGATATTCAATGCCACTCTCTCACACATGGAAGGAGAGTATACCAAAATAGGATATTGGTAAAGTTTTATATCACTAACAAATTTGACGAAGGGAGTAAGAGGAAACGATCATGGAATCTCACTTTAATCAACTTAAAAGGAGGTGATTGGATAAAATAGATCTAGTATAACATTTCAATATCAAAACCAACCCAAACCATAGTATCCTTCTAATATAATAGATTTAAATCACTTTAGTTAAAAATTTGTTATAAATATTTAAATTAATTACATTCTTTTGGTTAGTTTCATTCATTTTCTTAAACTATACTAATTAAAAACACCCAATTTTTCCACAAATTAATAGTGGAAAACAATTTCTGTATGGAATCCTCTTCATGAGACTATATAGGGTTAATCACTAGACTACACATATGTAATATATTAAAAACTTTTTCCATAACCTATGATAGTCAACCATCAGATATTATGGGTAAAACTGACATTAAACAATCATTTTTCAATATTGACAACATTCATGAAAATACTTTTAGAAAACATGAACATGGAAGGAAAAAACTCCCGACTAATGAGGGAAGAATATCCATATATCATTATTGTTTTTAATATTTGAGTACATAAATTAGATAAATTAATGTAAATATTTTAATTTTAAAAAATAAACATATTATTAGAAAATAAATTGGGGTTTACATGAAATGATGAAATAATTCCCTTAATAGAGTGTTAAATATTAAAATCCCAAATAAGGATGAGATTTTGAAATAAACAATTACCTCTGGATTGAATTCCGTCATATGTGTATAAAAAACATGTATAATAAATATTAATTTATTATAAATCAATTATAAAAACAAAATCATATATATCATACCATATATTATTTACATATAATCTATTATCACCAATTTATAAACAATTCTTTATTAAAACCAATTTTACGGGAAACAACTGCTTCATTATTTAGGATTGTTTTGGTTTTGTTGTTTTGGTACTTGTAACTTGATAATGGTTACATCATATATATGATTTTAAACATGATATATAGATATATAACATATATATTCATTATATAATTTTTTTAAATACTCCATTCCATTTAATGATAGTGAAATGAGTGACATCATTCATAGAGATGGTTGTTCATATGTATGAAAGAATTATGTATCATATCTTTACTAATAGAATAATGTAAAGGTAAATAATAATTTAAATTTACCTAAATATCATTATATGTTAATATTTTTATATTTATATAAAGTACATCCTTATTACAATCTATGTAAAAATGAAACGAAAAACGAATCACATTGCTTCCTAGAGGATATAGTTCAAACGTACAGACGATTGATATTATCATTTTTATTGGATATGATTATAATAAGTAATATGTGATATTATAATTACATAAGTACATATTTTTTAAAAATAACATATATATACATTAAATCCATCATTATATCTCGTTGTGAGAGTTGGTGACGAAAAAAATTACATTGATTTGTGATGCTGTAGTCCATCGTACACATGATCGACGATTTTATTTCCCAATTGAAAAAAGTGCAGAGGGATTTAAGTTATGATATTAACATAATAACATCTAATTATAGGTTATGTAATGGGTTTTTTATGTTTTAATTATTAATACATTAATGAAGGAGGTATGGGACGAAGGAAAAAATAAATATCGAAGTGAAGATAATTACATCCTTTTAGAAAAACCTCTTCTGGATTTCTTATTATAGACACTATGGTTGGTATTTTTATAAGATAATCCTAATTAAAATGTAGAAAATGATATTGGGGAGATATTTTAGTAGGTTTTGGTTTAGATAAATGGTTTAGGAGGTGTACAGAATTAACTGTAGGAGATTACTTTTTTAGTTGAGGAGTTTCATTTTTAAAAATACACTAAATAATTCCATAATGTCAAGTCACTAAAAACCCTAGATACACTATAATTGATAAATAAAAGAGTATAGAAAATATAATTCTAAATCAATATTCAAATATAATAAAATTTTCTATACATTTATTTCGATAAACATATAAGGTTGCCCATTTTTACCATTTTAGTTTTCACCAAGGTAACTAGTTTTTATTTACCAATGTAATTTATCCATTAAGACTAAAACATGAGTCTTAATAATTAATTTTGAGATATATATTTTAAATAATAATTAAAACATATCAGATAAGTTTTATATGTGTTTGTAAAACTAATTTAAATAGAGGAACTTGTAATGCACAAAATAATGATTTAACCTTAACCTTGATAATTAATTTTTACTATCTTTAATATTCATTATAGAAATTAGTTTTCCTCAAATTATTAACTGGTATCAATTATTATGATTATAAATATAGAATCCATTTTTTTATATTCTTGTATTCTAAATAATCCTTATATATTTGACAAATATACTAAAAAACTTTTGTTATATAATGGTTAATTTAAATTAACATGATAATGAATGATGTACAAGATTATTATTACATAAGAATATTGAATCCTATAATACAAAATATGTCTGATTTAGAAAGTGTTGAGTATTATTTTGGTTAATTTAATAATTAAATCTATAAAAACTGGTGGTAAAACTTTTTTCAAAAAGTGATAGTCATAATTTTTGTTTAAAAAACATTAAAACCTGGAAATAGTAGTTTTTATTCTCTTAGTCACTGTGTTGGACGTGAATCATATTTCCAAAAAAGAAAAAATTATTTATTAAATATAGGTTATATGTGTTTTTATAAAGTCCAAAATATGAAATTGTGTTCTACATGAAATGTTAAATTGAGTACACAATTAATATTCCTAGTTTATTAAACAATTAATTATTCTAAATTTATTTTTTATATAATTTTTTTTGAATGTTTAGTT